>CM067350.1:39399341-39480712 GCA_034190875.2 Urechis unicinctus | reverse complement strand
ATGCAGCGAACACGATATTCTCATTGATCCTGGGGCAACCATAAAACTTGGCTGTCATACCAAATACGAAAGTTCTCTATTTTCGCTTGCAATCTGTTTGATTTACTGTTTCACATAATACCAAATCCGTTCAAAGCGCTGTGACCATCCCCCGAACAATAGTAAGGCGCAAACGCCTAAATACCACAGGGTAATACCAAGGAATGTAGCACAAAACAAGATTTTTCACATATGATCCAATATAGGATACATTTGTTTTTGTTAGGGGGTGGGGAAGGGGTGCGGTAGCGCAATACATTTGATGAAGCATTGGGTATCAACGAAATTCGTATCATATTTACATTAGCTTTCCTCGTTTATGAGTGCTGGTCCCGGTCCAGAAACATCCACCTATTGTTTGCTGAAAAAGCGGATTAATGGTACCTGACTCGTACCTAGTGTAAGCTAATCAATTGCCCACGCCAGTAAAATGTACCTGTCTTTCCAGTGCATTAGAGCGCGTTCTATGGCTGCAGTTATGCAATAATACTACAGATAAAGGCGTGAAATATTTTCGCATAGAGTAGAAACGCCTGAGCTAAGAAGCAGGAATCCTGCCGACTTACAGAAGCGCTATATGACCGGAGTGGTATATATTCACTCACCTTTGATGATAAATGGCGGAAGAAGTAGCATGAAATAAAGCCAAGATGGTGACATGATGCTATCCTAGCTGTCGGCACCCTCCTATACCGTCTCATGGCACTCGACTGCTGTCATCTGCCTCTTTCATACGCTATTACTGCGGAGCTATTGAGCAGAATCTCCCGCCCCCTGGTGGTAAGCTGAATTGCCTACTGGAAGCTGCAGGACGGCGGCCGCGCAGCTGGTGATGAACTTCCGCTGCCCGCCTGACTCGCTTGCAAGTGTTCTTGGAGCGAGAGCTGTGCGAGCGTAGGACAACGCGGTAAAGACGGAGGTGTAGTCAGAGAGTCAGCCGCCAAGAGCCACACCCCGCCCAATCGTCCACCAATTGATTTTTATTATCCAAATAATGAAAACAGGCAAAAGTGAGAATGTGGCAGAATGGTGGAAGAGAAAGCTAAACGATCGATGGGTTGGCCAGTTGGGCTGCTCGGTGTGTGTGTGAGCAAACAGGGTTGCAGTGTTCGCCAGTTCCTCTGATGTTAAGGGCTACCTAAAACTGACGCTGCGCCGTGCTCGAAACAATTGTCTTATATGGAGGCCAAATGGGTGAGAACGATCTTGTCAGCGTCTCCGAGATGACATCACTCGCCCGGCTAGCGCCCACAGTCGGAAGCTGGTATCAGCAGCAATCTACCCCAAGGCAGCAGGGAATTAATTAACGCGCCAAGTCTCACTAATCTGGTATTATTTCGTGTCATTCAGTCCGTTTTGGGACAGCCTTTATGAAGATGCTTTGATGCCATAAATGTGCACGATAATTATGCAATATACAGACATTACCGTCCACTGTCATTGAAGCGCGTGTGCGTATATATGCGCACTTGTACATGTGTACGTTTACGTGACTTTCTGTTAGAGTGTGAGAGTGTGTGCGTAACGGTTATGTGGTATAAGGGTCTGAATATGAGCGAGGATATCTGTACCGTGCGATACCTGGTGGACTGTCAAGTAGCTTTCATATCACCAAGAATCAAAACGATTTAACGCGTTCTGTTAAAACAAACGAAATGGCGCAGATCTAACTGGCTCTTCATTATGTCGCTTGCCTACAACAAATTCCTCCTCTTTTACCGGAAAGTGTTTAACCGCGCTTTTAAAGTACAGGGGGTCTACTTCGAGGAAAAAAGGGTCGTTTTATAAAGGCAGCTGAGGGAATCATTGCACACCACATTTTGATGTACCTGGATATTCCATAAAAGGTTTTTTCCATCTAATGTCATTAGCCCGCATTTACACCTGTACACCTGTCTCTAATATCTCTCGCATTCATTTCAATCATAGGAGTACCATTATACGCGATGGAGCGTATGGACATAGGGATGAATAGAACCCACGACAACGCCTATTATTAGGACAGACTATGTGTGTGATTAGCCGGGTTGTCTGGTAGATTAGCGGCTGCCTCCTCGAAGTTGGTTTTAAATGTCTGGTTCAAGTCATATTCAAATGAACGATGCCGCTGTTTGTCCTGCATTGTACACAGCAGATGATAGATGAATAGCACCTCGCGCGCCCTTAATGACCAGGAGAAGCATGCAGCGGTCATCTAAGTTAACGGCAGTAGAAACACAGGTACGACAAATCATTTAGATGAATAGCTGGGCATACGCCTGGTGTTTTAGTACTAATTTGTCGCGGTGTGTTCCTTCTGACGGCGGGTGGTGCGCAACAGTGGAAAGATTTGGTTTATCTAGCGTTTAGTCAGAGACAATATGCGGTCCTTCTGAGTTCGATCAATGCTAGCTACACTACTGTGAATGCTACCTCTTGCTGTCACCCACGCGGAATCGACAGCTGACAGTAGAAGTCGTCATTATGCTAATCGGAACGTACATCATTTTCCTGCCAATGTCTTTAAGAGCGTTATAATATTAGTAGGAAAAGCCTTTTAGGCGCGATAAGATTCGCACAAACTTAACGTGGAGGTCGCCTGCCCAAACCGCTAATATATGACACACGCAGTGCACCGTCACATTGAGTTTAGCCTGCTGCCATAGCTAGAAATGACTGCCCTTCCCTCACTTTGACCCTCGTCTACCTCAATTATAATTTTTATTGTTCTGCGCTTCATTAGCCACTTAATCGGCCTTCTGGTGGCTATGGTTTGGTTTTTATCGTATGGACGAAACATTACTCTTCTATATCGCATTGTCTGCCCCTAGGATGTAAGCCACAGTATTGCCGTATTTCCGTGCTCGCGTGGCCCAGGGCGGGGACGCTTATATCCAATTAACAATAAACCAACAGCTTCATGCTTAAACCGTAGTCATGTTGACAGACAAACACATTTTTTATCATAATTTATCCGCTCATAGTAATGAATGTGAAAAAAGGGATATATTTTCGGAAGTTTTTAAATGCATAGCTCCGTAAACAGTAGCTATAAGATTTCTGGAATCAGCCGATATTTTGATTCCTTAAATCAATCAGCTTGAGTTCACATTAAAACAAATGCATGGTAGATGTACTCCAATTGTACACCAATATCAAACTAATCACAGCCATGAAAATCTGTGAAAAGTCTTTAGTTACCCTCATACATGACCTTCGCAAGTCCCATGAGACGAAACCATGGGGGTATATTTCCGTGCGGGTCCCGTACGATTTTTTGAGGATTTTTGAACCCGTACGGGCCCCGTAGTTGAAATTGCACTACTTTCAGATATTGGTTCTTTATGGGTTTAAGACCATGGAAGCCCCGTAGGCGGTAAAGCGGGGCGCTTGCGGGACCCGCACGGTTTTCTTATGGGCCCGTATAGTGCACGTATTGGTTATTTCGACCCCGTGGCTAGATCCCCTTAAAGCGCCCGTACAACGCCCGCAGACCATCCGTATAGCATGTGACCAAAACTTCGTACGGGGAATGCTTTCTTACGGGATTCCTACGAGCCGCAGCCCGCCGTACGGGGCCCGTAATCAGCTGTAGGTCTCATGTGACTTAGGCATTACATAAAACGAATTGACCAACGTAGTGACTATGTGGTCAATTGTATCGACCCTCAGTGAACTATAACTTCCGGCGACAATAGTTACTTTGGTCATGAAAGCGCATTCAATGCGGCCGTCATGAATGGTGCTAAATTATACTCATTCAGAATTACTGCTATTCAACGACTATACAATAGCATTAGACAATCAGTTTCACTGATCAAAGTAACGTGTTAACACATAATGCACAGTAACACGAGTAACACGTCCGACACACGGGAAACTACGGACAACTGCATGCGTGTACATTGTTATGCAAATGGATACTGACAGGCATGTGATGTGTCATCCTTAAGTCAATTCATAGTCCATTTCAAGCTACTCATTACCCGATCGTATGAATCTTGCGACCCAGATGTGAAATAGTCTTCAGCAGACTTCCGGTGACTATGCTCTTGGTCATTCGACGATCATTTCATTTGAGTGCGTTTGATAAAACACTGATGATTCCAATCAATAGAACGTGTCATTTGAAATCCTACGTCAGTTTCCCTTCTTAGAAGCGAAACATTTCCAGAAAAGAGTTAACTTATTGTCTTTGTTGCAGATTAATTTTTAACCAGAATCTACCAAATCCCCGCCCCCCTGCGGATACAAAAGCTTATCTTTGTTTACTAATCAATGACCAAGTGCACTCCGGTACCACTAAGCTTGCAGATAAAGGGTTGAACGATTAAGTGATCGACGACTAGCTCGACCCATTTCATTGAGTGCATGACATGGTCAGGTGCCATCAGAGGGAATGCTAGCGTCATGGGTGCACTCCAAATGGGGTAAAATAACCCATGTCTAGAGACAGACAAAACTTGACAATGAACAGTGGATTCTGTCCTTCGAATGTCGAGATATACCGCGATATGTTATTTAGATTGCTGTTATCTTACGAACAACATAGCTAGAGGTTCGATTGAATTATAATCATTATAAATCCGACTGCCGGTGTCTAATCCCAAAACTTGATTCACAGGAAATGAGTGGATTCTGTCCTTCGAATGTCGATATATACCGCGATATGTAATTTAGATTGCTGTTGTCTTATGAACCACAACTATCGTAGCTACAGGTTCAAATTGAATTATAATCATTATAAACCCGGCGGACGATGGCTAATCCCAAAACTTGCTTCACAGGAAATGAACTCACCACGCATGCCTCGGCTGCCAACACGAGTAACAGTTTGATCAGTGATTTGCTTGGGTGCGGTCCAATTGCGTTGTAACGACCGTTTGAACGCTTCGAATGGCTTCCGTGCCAGCGGCGAATCGAATAGCGGCATAGATGGTAAAGTTGTTGAAACACTAGCTCGTTAAATGGCTCAGAGAACAAGTTATCCATGATTTGCAAACAGAGGTCGACATCTTAATTCTGTGGTGTTGAAGCCCAATAACCTTATTGAAGCATCCTATATACCTCTTATCGCGATAAACTACAGGCACCTTCCATATATCAGAAATATGATCTGCCCAGAGGGGGTGTTTGAACAGCGCAAACAGACAGCTGGATACAGGGCGTTGTTACCCTAGCAACGCTGCCTACTTTATGTTTCAGAACACCAGCGGGATCGGCAAATTGATCCATATGCATATATATATATATATATATATATATATATATATATATATATATATATATATATATATATATATATATATATATATATATATATATATATATATATATATATATATATAGATATATATATATATATATTCATATATATATATATATGAATATATGTATGTATATATATATGTATATATATATTAAATGTATATATAAATGTATATATATAAATATGTGCATATATATTTCAATATATATATACACATATATAAATATATGTATAAACAAATATATATTTATATATATAAACCTTCATATATATATATATATATATGCATATATATATATTTATATATATTTATGTATATACATATATGTGTGTATATATAACTACATATATACATATATATATAAATATATAATAATATATATATATAAAACACATATGCAAGCATATATATATATATATAGTCATATTTGCACATATATGTATATAAAACATACATATATATATATATAGATGCACATATATTTGTATATTCACATATATGCATACACATATATAAAACCTATATATATGTGTATACATATATATTGAAATATTTGAATGCATATATATATTTATTGATATATATATATACATATGTACATATACATAAATAAGTTTCATTTATATATGTATATATATAAACATATATATATATATTTATATATATATACATATGTTTATATATATGTATATATTAGTATGTATATGTATATTTTTATATATATATATATGTATAAATATATATGTATGTATATATATATATATATTTAGTTATATATACATCTATATTTATATGTATATATATATATTTATACTACTGAGCTAACTATGCGAATGCGTTTCATGATGTCATCGGGTATATTGATGGGCTGAATATTATGAACCCGCTGTTGGCAGATGAGACACCCGCTCTAAGCCAATGGCATATTCGCACTCATTACATTAAGTGTGAGGTGCTATCGGCGTTCTCGATGACGCTCTGTCGGCGAAAGGAACGCATAAAGCCGAAGCGTGACCGTGAGCAATAATATGTTAAGTACTTTGTGTAATCACCGAGCCTCTCGTTAGAATATAGTGACAGCTTGAAGATGGGTCAATATTGTGGACTAAATATTCCAATTGACAAGCGTTCTTTAATCAATCATCATGACCGCATTTACCGCTGAAAGCGGAATGTGTGATATTGAAATCACACAGAAGGTGGCTGTTATATTTCAATGAGATACTTTATGACATTGCACATGTCTGGCAAAAATGAACCGGTCGACTTGAAGATATCGGGTGTGTGAAATCTAACAAGGCACACAATTAAACATATTTTCATTGAAACATTAATACACTGCAACTGAATAATTGCCCATGGCAAAAGAAGCACCACATATATATCCAGTAGCTTATATAAAAATACAGTTAGTTGACAAAATTAACCCATTAAAGACTCAAAAGAGCAAAAAGCACACTTATTTTTGTCTGTTATTACTGCTTGTTTGAGAAAATATGTACCGGAACACGTCTTCAAATTTTGTGATTTAGAAAGTGGGCATCAAATGTAGGCCGTTGAACCAGGTCAGCATATGAAGTTTGATTATGCGCCAGTGGTGCATTAAGACACTATTCCAATATCACAAGAGTAAGTATAGACTGCAAACCAGCTTATGGATACCATTCTTCCATGATGATAGCCACATGAAAGCAATAACAGCAGACACCATGACGGCTACCATGCCGGTATGGGTATTTTGCGTGTTATAAGGCATATTGAGCCGAGATACACTAATAAACAATGACTGCAATATCATTATGTGTCCGGCGCACATGTATATTAAGATTCATTATCATTTCGACCCTTGTTGGCATCATTTCCTGCGGCTACTAATGATTCTATACGGTTTCAGCAATTGCCAACTCTGAATTTACAGCATAACCATAAAATGGACGCCTCAGCACAACAGTCATGTTCACATGTGGCATTTAATTAAATTGTTGCTGCTGTTCATCTATTTCGAGGCATAAAGCCTGGCTAGTTAGGCTGATAATCAGTCGGCCGAGGGACGCCATATGACTATCATTGGCCATAATTGCACAGCAAATTCATGATATGTAGACTATTCCAAATTGCTTTGAGGATTGTTTGGAGTTCGTTAGGACTCAATAGCCACCATCAGCAAAGCTTGACACCGTTTTTACCAGACTGGGAGGCGATTTTGCCATCGCGTTGTTCTAAACTTTTACTCGCCACTTGACAACAATGTACACATTATCGTCTATAAAAGCTTCATTAACTTTCTTGTCAAGAGATTAAGGCATAAGATACATTTTAAAGCTATAGATTGTGATTACATTCTTAATATACATGCCTTGAAATGAGAAGAAACGACCCGAGTACTTCAACACCGATATGACGCCGTGTAAGCATACACCTGCCACCACGCGAGACACCCGCTATTCGGTCATTGCCGACATACATGCTTCGTTGTAGCTCCGCAATACTGAACGGCACCATCTTGTCGTCAAACAATTTAAGGTATTTAACTTTTCGCGTTCCAATCATCATGACACCTACCACATTTGTTCCCTTCACACAAGCTCGACGATCTATGAGCGCATTGGTATGCACTCTATGCTGAGAAGCGTGATTTTCGTCTGCGCGTATCCCGGCAAAACGAGTTGACCTATCACCCAAGTCACTGCTGCAGTCATGTCTACCGCTAACGAACGATAAATGATAGTCATCGTATAGAGTTGATGATCATCATTAGCCACATAGCGAGTCTGAGGTCCACACAACCTCCCCAAACCGCAGTCAGTCCATTTGCCACTGTTTGTACTTCTGTTTGTCCCACCGTTATCTTTAAATTACGCATTGTTTCCGTTACATGCAATCTCACTAGGTCACAAATTGCTGATGTCTTGCAGCTCAAGCGACTTTGGTAGCACAAAGAAGAGGAACAAAGGGGGCTGCTCGTATTCGCCGCAATTACTATGTATTGTATATTGACATTGTGGCAGTTGAACTAAATGGAACTATTTTAAGGAACCGGCAATAAAATTTGAAGAGATGACGTAAGTGTGTTTTGGAATCAGTCAAAGATATACCATACCACGTAACAATAAGACGCGATATAGGGTACGAAAACGTTGGTATCGAGCGTACGTTAATTCTTATTATCGCAGTTAACTTTTCCTATGGTCGCAATTAAAATAAAATGAGTTTAAACGTACGCTTACTATCATGACCGCGATTATATTTCTATATCCTTAAGATCGCGATCGAGTCGTAATAATCGCTTTCGAATTCATCTGGATCGCCATCGAATTCATTTGTAACTCGATCAAATTCGTTTTTAACGCTATCGAATTCTTTTTGAACGCGATCACGATAGATTATTTGAGCTCGACTTTCTATTTTGATCGCGACCATTAGAATTCGCCCCTCAAACCGCGTCATATAATGTATCTTCCACAATCGTCAACATACTTATAATAGCACCTTTTACAATATTTTGTATTCCACTCACGCATTCCACATAGCCAAGAAACACCGAAGCCTCTTGATTAATAACTGATATTCCGAAATTTGTCTCACAGTTCTACAATACTGTTTAAGAATAATTCCGACTTAACTTATAGGGCAGTTGAATCATGCTTACGCTTAGAACGTACATAAGAAGAATTATATACGTAATTCCGCACACCTGATTTGAGTGCAATCAAACTGATTGAAATGGCATTATTGATCTTCGTCACATTTATTCCGTCATTGGTCGCTTCTATGTAATAAATTATTCACAATGCTGAACCATAGCCATATACGCTCATTGTCTCTTTTCTGTCCTATTAGTCAGACCATTCTATCTCCTTATCAAAAGGGGTGTGTACACTTTTCTACTGACAGTGGTTTCAATTACTTGTCGATAATGGGCCCGCATCGGATTCGCGTTCATCAGTGTACGTGCGAAGCCTCGAATGGAGAGGCGCCTATGTTGTAGCCATTCCATTCGTGACATTTATGAAGCGGTGTACAACATATGCTTGGACAGTATCTATGGTCGTACGGATATTCATTGATATTGTAAATTACCGACTTAGGAAGCGTTGCTCTGCAGGCTTCGCCGTGAATACAATATTGTATTCCAGTATCCAGTATCATGCAAGACATTAAGGTATATCAATACACGCGAAGCCAATCAGTAACGCAATATTATAGATGTCAATCATTGTGGTAATTTGGCATTGCGAGGAACCCATTGGTAATTGCAAATGCCAGCTAAAAGTTAACTTGAATCACTGCATCCGGTTTTAAAGTAGACTTGCTTATATTTTCTCCTGACATCACGTGAAACCTGCCATCATCGTATTTATATATGCATGTGTGTATGTGGTTCAGTATCAAAGATTCTTGGTCGATCTGACCCTTCACTATCCGTTTGCAAATCTTCCCTACAAGGATACATTATTGGTAATGTCGGAGCCATTATTTGAATCGACTGTGTTGCAACTTTCCTCTTGTTGTGTTCTCTGGTGTCCTCGATCTTTGCATCTGGGATTCGGTGCAATGTAAATACATTCTCTACAAGAATCTCCAAAGTGCTATGTGAAAACCATCCAATGTGTTCGTCCAAGGCAAATGTTTGAACCCGTATTGTGATAATCCATATGAACAGTTAGTGGGGCACCTTTGGACCGAGCAGTTGATTTTCTGGCCACACACTATCATATGGTTTAGAGTGAACATAATTGTAAATCAGTGAACGCATAATTGAGAAAAAAATCACAATTCTCAGTCGACAACAAACTCTAGCGTCTCTCGTGGCAATTATAACATTCAACTAACATCAGTCAATAATGCAAAGCAAAGTCGTCTGTTTAATGGTGACAGATTGCATATGGAACTTTTCTGAATAGAATAAACGCGTTGATTTGATGCATTGTACGATAGATTTGTAACGCTGTGGTTGCTTGTGTTTAGTCAACCACATGCGTCGAAATGATGATGACGACTTCTATGTGAGTCACAGCCATCTTTAAATTAAAATGTCGGTGAGCTGTTTTGGTGTCTTCCGATGTTACTGCATCACCCAGAAAGGCAATAACGCTAAATGTTGGACACTGTCACTAAATAACCACAATAGCTACCTTCGCGACAATGAAAAAGTACATTTCATCGCTGTGTGATTAATGGGTTGTGTGCATGAGGCGTACTAGAAGTATGCCCTTTTAAGTTGCTTTGAATGGCTTCACGTCAACCTGGTATGGGTCGAGGCATTATCATGTGTGCGTGACTAAAGCGCATTAGACGAAGCGCCTTGCAAAATGAACAACCAGTTTCAACGGTATGTCAATTTATGGTCCATTTTTACGGTTGACCGTGGTGGACATCACGTTCCACTGTTGCGCTATGCAGTTGCGCGCGACTTAATCAGCCATTCAGGGAGCACCTTATAATTGCGCGCAATTAATTCCTGCGCTGGGAAGTTGCGCGCAATTAAATCAGCCAATCACAGCACAGGAATTAGTTGCGCGCAACTAAATCAGTTAACCACAGCACCGGAATTAATTGTGCACAGCTTAATCAATAAATTACAGAACAGGAATTAGTTGCGCGCAAGTAATTAAGCTAACCACAGCACCGGAATTAGTTGCGCGCACCTAAGTCTGCCAACTATGTCCTACACGGCAAACCATGCATTTTAACTTAGTCTTTACCCGTTGGAGTGAATCTAGCGACCAAGGTGTGAAATAGCCTTCAACAGACTTTGGGGACTATGTTATTGGTCATGTGACGATCATGTCATAAAGAGTGCGTTTGACAACGCACTGATGATATCAATCAATACAACGTGTCATTTGACATGCTGCGTCAGTTTCCGTTCTTAGAAGCGAAACGTTTCCAGAAATAAGCAATTTTTATTTCTTGTCGCGGATTAATTGCAAACCACCTCTCCGTCCCTCTGCGAATACAAAAGTTATCTTTTGTCACTGAATAACGGTGAACTGCACACCGATATCACTAAGCTTGTAGAGAAAGAGTTGAACGATTAAGTGAACTTTGGGAACTGTCATTCCAATGTCATGATATACCGCGATATTTAATTAAGATCGCTAATGTCTAATGAACCACAGCTATCGTAGATATAGGTCAGATTCAATAATGATAATTAGAAACCCGACTCTGTGTGGCTAGTCCCAAAACTTGCTGCACAAGAAAATGAGCTGGCCATGCTTGACTCGGCTGCCAACACGAGTCACTGTTTGATTAGGGCGTTGCAGGGGTGCGGTCCAATTGCGTGGTAACGACCGTTTAAACGCATCGAATGGATTCCGCGCTTCCGGGGTATTGTATTGTGGAAGGGATGGTGAAGTTCTTGAAGCACTAGCTCGCATGGCGCATGATTTGCAAACAGAGGGCGACATTTGTATTCTGTGGTGTTGACGACCTGCAACCTTGTAGTTGACACTTATCCACTACATCACCTTAATGAAGCACCCAATGTACCTGCAATGGTTATAAACAACAGGCAAATTAATATATGAGAAATATGATATGCACTGAGCGGATATATGTATATATATATAAATTTGTATATATATATATTTATATTTATATATATATATATATATATATCTTGATATATGTATATACATTTATATATATATATATATATGTATAGATGCGTGAATATATATATATTTATGTGCATATATATATATATATATATATATATATATACACACACATATATATGTATATAAATATATATATATATATATATATTTATGTATATATACGTATATATATAGATTTATATATGTACATATATATATATATACATTTATATATATAAATATATATGCATAAATATATAAATTTATATATATATATATATGTATATATATGTATAAGCATATATATATAAATATATACATATATATATATATATGTATAAATATACAAATATACATATATATATATATATATGTGTAAATATATATCTATATATATATGTATAAATATATATATATATATATATATATATATATATATATATATATATATATATCTATATCTATATATATATATATATATATATATATATCTATATATATCTATATATATATATATATATATATACCCATCACTGTGATAACCATATGAATGCGTTTCATGCTGTCATCGAGCATATTGATGGGTTGAGTATCACATACCTGTTGTTGGCAGAGGAGATACCCGATCTAAGCCAGTTGCATATTCGCCCACTTTCCACTAGCAGTGAGTCGCTATTGCCGTTAACGACGACCTTTTGTCGGCAAATGGAATGCATAAACCCAAGCGTGACAGCAAGCCATAAATTGATGTGTACTTTGTGTAATCACATAGCCTTTAGGAGAATAAAATGACAGCTTGAAGATCGGTCAATATTTTGGAATGTAAAAATATATATATATATTCATATGTAAATATATATATATATAAGTGTGCATTCAATTCCAAAATAATGACCCATCTTAATGATATATAAATATATAAATATATAAATTATATATATATATATATATATATATATATATATATATATATATATATATATATATATATATATATATATATATATATAAATATATTCTATTGTTGATTATATAAATCAGACAATCAAATCGCATTTTGATTCTAGCGAAGCAGCAATCATACATTTATAACTCATTGATTATTATCGGCTCGTTATTTCCTTGCTTCAATATTCTTCATGTGTCTGTGACATGATTATTATCATGTTTACTTGATGCACAAATCTGATGCACAACAGTGTTTTTGTGTGCCGTACGATTGATACTTGATATTCGGCAGTTGATTATGATTTAGCCTACCTAGAGTGCGTGAGCCTATTGTTTAGCTTACAAAAACAAAGTTTCTTCCAACTCGCTGAACTCTGTTGAAAACCAACGCAATATGTTCGTCCTGGGCAAATGTTATAATTAATGTTTGAACCCGACTGTATTATGTGACGTTGTAATGATATTGAAGTTAATCTATACGAACCTTTGATACGGCACCTATGGACCGAGTAGTATTTTTACCTGGCCACTGATTATCATTAGGGCCACATCGAACATCATTGTAAATCGTTGAACGCATAATTCAGACATAAATCGCAATTTCCCCGTCTACCTCAAACTCAAGCGTCTCTCGGGGTATCGATAACCTTCAGCTAACATCAGTCAATAATACAATGCATGTGATTCGTGGTGAATGATTGCGTCGTCTGTAGACGTCAAGTCAACAAAGGAAAGACACAGGTGCATAAACGAGGCCTAATATCCTATGCTTGTAGCCTGTAAAGTCCAATAAACTGCCGCAATAAGATTTAAAGGATCATGATATTAATCACATTGACAATACAGATGGTTCTTCTGTGTGGTGCTTTATTCCTCCGCTCAGAATGACACTCTAGCACCCATTGTTATGGCCGATACCTAACTACATATTAGTAATGTTTGCCGGCTTTAGTATCCCATGAACCACTGGATAACTCTACCACAGTGAGCTTCAAATATTCTTCATCAAATCTATTCATTATGGTCTCTTGTTATTGATTCTGGACCAGTCAGAGAAAATATCTCTCTGCACAGTGATGTGCAGTCCAATATTGTCACTGTATCTGATATCAAATAAATATATCCAGTTTTACAGTTCTCGAATTAATCGCATAAACGTATCTTTACGATAAAGATTTTTTTCCTGATATAATCTACATATAGATTACATATTTCCATGCGTAATATGCGCCAGATTTTGACCGGTGAGGTGGCTTGAGTTCATACATTCTCAGTCGACTACATGCATCGAACTGATGATAACGACTTCTTCTTGGTGAGTCACAGCCATCATTAAAATTAAATGTCGTTGAGATGTTTTGCTTTTTCCGATGTTATTGCAGCGTCTTGAAAGGCGATTACGCTAGACGTTAGACGCTCTCCAACAAGCCGAAATAACTAGCTTCAAGACTACGTAACTATCCATCGACTACACGAGTCGCTCTGTGATGAATCGGTTGTTTGCATGAGGCGTACTAGCATGATTGTGATCATTTAGTAGCATTGAATGGCTTCATGACATCCATGTATTCCTAAGGGTCTAGGAATCATCTTCTCTGCTGGACTAAATAACAATCCATAGATTACCTATAAACTGAAAAGTAGTACTGAGTTTATGTTATAAACCAATCAACTAAGACTCTTTGGTGAAAACTTTGGTTGTCTTAACCGTAGTTGACCAATAATTATGTGGGTGAACACATACATAAAGTATGTGTATATTAAGAACATGACTATTCAATGCCATTAGAGATTATCGGTATCACAAACACATATTTCAGAACTCGTGGAGACTAAATCTTATATACCCAAGCCCGTAAATGAGTAAAATTGGGAATAGACTTTGCATGCATGTATTTACCAAGTTGGAAACCATCCGCCTGTTATAAACCCACTGATAGTATGCCAATGTAGCACAATTTAAGCATTGCTAAACAATTATATATGCCATATAGATATAATTCAAAGTGTCACCATTATCGCAAAGGCTTTTGTCAGCAACAAAGGTCGAGCCCTACGCGCAATATAAAGCGTATTGTTACGAAGCAAATTATGCGTAACCCAAGTTCAGGAACGAATAATGCCAATTGTTTTGTAACTTATTAGCCATGATATGTTGACTAGTTCTTGCCACTCGTTTGTAACGACAGACACGAGTGAAGTAAGGAGTCATAACAGGGGCAAGTTACGCAACTAGCTGGTCGTTATGTCAGCTAAAAACAAGGACAAAACAAAACATCCAGCCCGTCGTGATTTTTAAGACATTAACATACACTTGTGTAAAAATATATTTATGCCACCAGTGTCTATTCACGCCACGTGTTACTGTTTATTGCTCTTGTGGTGCACATAAATAGATTGTCATACCACCGCTGACTTGTCTATGTAACTGATAGTTTTGATAGCACAATAACGAATGCTGAGATAATGACTAGCAAACATATTTGATTAAAATTAGTCTGGACGCGTACCCGCCATCGTCTTGCTCTTGTCCTCCTATACTTGTGAACGAATTTGGAAGGAGCACGTCTACCTTTGTACCTCGCTAGAGACCAATCATGTGCGATCATAACAGTGATCGCTAATATATGGTTGTCTGTAAGCAACGAGTATCTGAGGATCTCAGCAGCAACATGGGATTATGTTATCTTTCGTGTTTATACGACCATTGAGACTCTTGTTGTCATTTTCTTCCAGAGGCTTGTAAATGTACATATGTAACGGCGCGAACTTTCTGCTCTAGCTTGTGACCTGTTGTGACCCATCAACACGTCTTTCACTTAGTAACGCTATCGCTGCATACAATATGGAGTTTCAACTCAGCTAGTAATACTTAACTAAGTTCGAGAGCAAGATCACCTGCAATTCCGTATCACGTCTCTTGTATCTATAGATCTATCGGTCGAAATGAATACGAATATTCCTCCTATGTTCTTAACATCACCATTGATTATCACATTTACACTTTACTTTTCCTGCAGAGATTTGAAAGTGAACCCGACTGGTTTCCACTGGATAGCAAACGCATCCTATGATAAGGGTTACGTGTTTGTGGAAATCCTTCACTGACAGGTGAATGTTATATTAGCTTACATCAGCTAAAGAAATGTCGTACGCATAATCAAGGCGGATCATGACAAAATCAGAGGTCTATCCTACTTGTCGACAAAACCATTCGGTGCGTTGGTTGTTATTGTGCACCCTAGCCACAACGCGGTGTTGGATGTATTATTGATATAAACGTCGCCATATGTGATAGACACAACAACATCAAAGTGCTATATTTGCAAAGAATATCAATGTTCTGCTCGCAATCAAACATTTAAACATTTGCACATACCCAGAAACAACTTGGTTGATATGTTGACAAGTATCGAACCTACGTGTTCGGTATACCGAGACTATATTACATCCTATTGTACATAAAAGGCATCACCGACTCAAGTTTGTGAGAACTATCACAGTTGCTGCTGTGATTACACTTGGCACTATGTACTGTGTCGGACACATTGTATTTCATTCCATCATTTGTTCCATTCACTCGACTCAGTGCTGAAGGTTTTTAGTGACGTACTTTTGTACGTACCGTCAGCAGCTTACACAACAAATAATACATTGACCAGTACTTATTGCATATATAATTCCTTAGTGACTGCATGATTTGCCCTTTTCCCTTTTCGCTAAATAATGCCTCAGATATTATATCATATTCGACATAACGCGATCTCGAATGTTCTATTATAGGTGCTATTCTTGGTACCGGACGTCAGATTACCGGGTGTCAATTTAATACCTTGTACCTGTTGTAGAACGGAATAATCTGAGATGTCGTTATTAGTCTAGAGGGTTTATAACATGAGTCGCATACGCCATGCAGTCGATACTCCGTCGTGGAAGCAGTATCATTCTCGGAAGATAACACACCAAGCCTAATGTAAAAGGAAAGCATGCACCTGTTCGTGTTTGTATAAAATTTAATTCATGAATGCCTTTGTGATGTACCTACCCATATCTTTCGGTTCATATCAAACGACATTGGCTAGGGTATATGTGAGCTTGTCGGTTTGATGTTTTATGTATGTAAAGTTCGTTTCGTCAACACTAATACTCATTGCATGCATATTTTATATTTAACACAGCATTTTGTGATTAACATAAATGAATATTGCCATGTCAAGGCATATGATCAACGATTATTCAATGACCTCAATGCATCGATAATCGTGTCACTTATTATTCCGAGATTATGTCTGTGAATTATCTTATAGAAGATGCGAGGAAAACCGTTTGCTGAGCCGAAATATAATCACTGACAAGCTTTTGAAAGATTCTTGGGTAGCATATTGCTGCCGTCAAATTGTTAAGCTATCCGACCATATTAGAGAAATGTTTATAAACAGTGCAAAATAACTGTATGGACGTGTCCATGAAGGCGAATAACGCCCGTTAATACCAGATGCATATTGCTTCATATTGACATCATAGTATTGACGTTTCTCACCCAGTCAACATGAGGTAAATATAACCTCGCCTCTTGTAAGTATCTTCGTCTACTGGTGACAAACCTCAAATCAAATTACTATTACAAATCAGCAGTCAGTTTAAGTGTATACAATCAACGATTAATAAAACTGTATCATATATCTTAATCCATTACGCCAAAGCCAATCGGCTGCAGCATAGCTGTTGGATTATGTGTATATGATCAATGTCCTATGAAACTGTATGAAATATCTAAAGCCATTCACTCAAAGTAAGGGTTCATCTATTGATTGCACAATGCTTTTGACGCATCCATGTGTGCTGTTTATGGAGCATTCAAAGGGGCAACAGTTATGATTACATTCTAAGGCTAGCCCCTGTGTCTTTACCTTTTCTGTTACTCTAATGGTCAGTTCACTTGATTTGGTGCAGTAGCCATCAGGGCAGTTGTTTTTGTTATAAAGGTGCTTCGACGTTAAGCGCACATGCATCATTTATCATTAATCATTTCAAGTTTGCTCGGAAGATTACTACGAAAAGTGCAGTGCGTCTCCGATTCGAAATGTATAATACCAATTTGCTACCATACATTTGACTCTAGATAAATGAAATCGATAACATCTTCGTGCACGAAACACAAATTCACGACGCATTTGTTAATCAATTTAATGGATGCGACCTAATAGCATGGTATGGGTTGTCTGAATGTATCAAATAGTCTTTGCACGGCAAATCCTGTTTTACAGAAATAAAGTCATCATCAATGGATTGTTATCACTTGGATGAGTAATGTGCGTGGTAGGATTAAATTTTTGGCCGTAAATATATCTGCTTTATTTGAGTATTGTAGATGTTTTAGAGCAGAGCACGTCCACTTTTTTAGAGGGCATAATTTCCCTGCATCAATATCCGGGTCATCTTACGACCAACACTTAAGCATGGTGGCATTTAGCCTCTTTGGAATTTAAAACGTTGATGAGCAAGGGATAGCTCTGTTTGTATTCTAATACTGACCATATAAATATTTAGAAAAGATATATGACATATTAGGATGCAATAGGTTAACAAAAGTTATATTATAAACCAAAATGTTGCCCGCCAAATTACATGAAGATACGAACTATTAATGATTTTGTATAAATCATATCAGTAATGGCTGTTTGATAAGATACACACTATATAGGAAGTGGCATAAAACCGTGGGTGCCCTCACATGCCCTCGGCTAGGTTACATATATGAACAGATTTATCTAAGCGCAATCATATGCATCAATCCAGACCTTGAAATTACCTTAACTGCTATTCCATGAGGCCACGAAATAAGTATACAACTCATTCTTTCGTGCATTTACAGTGTTAATGTTAATAATGTAGTTAATCATATGCACTATTTCCTATCTATTTGATCACAAACAAAATATGGTTAAAACATTGATACCCTATGGCGCTGCGCGTTGTCTAATTTATTTTGCTTTGTTGTATTATAGCACCGAAGATTCGGCTCTTTCATCATATGATAGCTGGCGGTATATAAATATTAACGCATCAATAAACTCTTTTAGCAGATCGTATATAACCATTGGTAGGTAGAAAAGCACGTTGTTGTTAGTAGTTCTAGGTTATAATTTCAGATGGGCCTACATCTAGAGCGAAGGAGATTCAACCAAAAAACCTTCTGCAACAGTGCCAACTGAAACGTTAGGAATTCGTGCAGATTGCATAGTACTGCGACAGTATACTTATCCATTATCTACAATATCGATTTCTGTCCATTGCAATTATTTGACTCAAACATAATATTCACGCTGTTTGGCTAGGCTATTGCAGCACTGATACGGGTTACGAACCGGATTCAGTCGTTTCATCAAGATTCCAACAAGCACTTAGTTTAGCACTTATGAGGTGCAACAAACGAATCATAAGCATTCAAAACAATATGGCAACTATCATCCCCGTGATAAAAGAACACACTTCTAATCACTGAGTACAGCATGTTTTGTAGTGGTTAATATATAGCGATGTGATATTATGTATATGCTACAATCGAAAACAAAGGATAAGGCTTGTGAGACGCTACTAATTCATGGATGCCAACAACAACTGACAAGTTTCTCATCACAGTTGCTCTTTACATCGGTTGTCTTGACATTATTTTTTTTTAATCCTGATTACCTTAGTATTGTAACAAATGCATGGTGCAAATGAGCTGATATTATTGTCGAATGCTTAGTTATGACTTGTCTTTGAGATTCCCCGCTCGCTCAATATGATAGCAACTACGTCTTGATACTAAGCTATTTGTAAATGAATATGGTCAAGACCTTAGAAGAAGAAAACATGGTGGGTACAGTTCGGATTATTATCTCATATCATTGTAACATAGTCGCAGCGGTTAATCTTTGTTAATTGCAAAGAGACTAGCAAGCTATATATCTGGCAGAGATGCCCACACAGAATTGGATATTCATACCTGACGACAACTGTATTTCATTTTATTGCAATGCCAAGGTATTCATTATAACGATGTATTATTTTAACAATAACTTTTATTGATATATCACAACAAGGATACGTGGGGTCGATTTAGGAAATCTCTTGAACCATTTGAGAATACGGAGCAGGTGAATCAAAGAAATTGTTATGCCATACTTAATCATCGTGAATGGTCACTCGGAACCTGACTGATAGTGAGAGTGATACAGATAAAAACAGTTAATTTGCAATTCATATCTAAGAGACCAGTGTCAAACTTACGGTGATATTAATTATGCCATTGCTGCTTGTGCAAGAAAGCAAAACAGAGCTATATAATGGTTCCTAATAATCAATAAATATGATTCCCGCGAAAATCACAGCGGTAAACGCTGTTAAGGCTAACCACACACCGCGCTTTTTGACTAATTATAGAATAAAGGGCGCATTTAAATGTAGTGGGTACCGTACACAACTCGTTTGTCTCTGGTGAGGGTTAAAACATCGTTAATATGTATATATGTTTATATATATATAGATAAAAATATATATATATATATATATATATATATATATATATATATATATATATATATATATATATATATATATATATATATATATATATATATATATATATATATATATATATATATATATATATATTTTACATTTATATGAATATTCATATATATATATGTATATGTATATATATATATAAATTTATATTTATATATATACATAGATATATACATATACATAAATATGCATATATATGTGTATGTATGCATAAACATATGTATATGTCTGTGTATATATACACATGTATAAACAGTTATATATAATTTTGTATATATACATTTATATCTATAGACATATATATAGAGAGAAACATATAAATATGTATACATATCTAAATATATAACATATTTGCATATATATATTAATGTATATGTGTTTGTACATATATACATAAATTTATATAAATATATATATATATACATTTATATATATTTATGCGTATCTACATACATACATGCATGCATAATATGAAAGTAAATCTATATATATATATATATATATATATATATACATATATATATATATATGCTTATATATATATTTTTATATATATATATATCTATGTATATATATGTAAATATATATATATATTTACATATATATATATATATATATATATATATAAATATATATATATATATATATATATATATATATATATATATATATATATATATATATATATATATATATATACATACATCGTTATTTATATAAATACACCTATTTATTGATATATGTTTGATGATAGAACTATGCTGCTCAGATGACCTAGCAAGTCTTACGCTAATGCCATCGGTGTTGATATATGAAGCGGTGAAGTGTATAAAGTCAAGTACATCATTGCCATGGCCAATTCAACAGCACAATGGTTAGTGTTCGCATGCAATGGCGCGTCGCATACCAAATAACTACACCCTGCATACACAGTCAACAAGGTTCCATCAGCAATTCCTCCGATCGTAGAATAGCACAGAAGCTGGTCATTGGATGGCTTCTGTTTTTCCAGTTATTCCGGAAGCTATCGACCGGAAGAATGAACGATTTAATATCAACAGCTCTACATGTTGTGCTAATCATGGCCCATGTTATTATTTCTTCAAGCGAAAAATACTTGATGTTAAATGCAAGGACACTAAGCATGATTAAACTTTACCGAACTTTCGACGTTAGGTTAACCTTTGGCGATCGATTCATTCTCTGTTTAAACTTTTCCATTCATGCGGAAAACAATCGTGTGTTGGCTGTAGAATATAGGTGCAACTGACACATGTGTTGGCCTTTCAGATGTTTATTCTTTCGACATGAAAATGTGAAGCTCAATTACAGGAATGCTATGTTAATGATTATTAATTAACACGATTAGATAGTGTGTTCAGCAATCAAAGCATGGATAAGTGTGTGCTCTGTCGATCACTTTGAACCCAGTTTATCATTCATGCGAAGGGGTTGACTTTTCTCACAGACTTTGCGTGCACAAATTCTTCATAGATTCTCTGCAGCATTACTCACACTATACTAATGCTATTTGCTTGTTGACTTCACAAGCGCCCGCTCACGTGAAACGATGAAATTAACAAACATTCGCCGTTTACCATTTAGCGGCAGCGGGTCACAGTGAATCATGGCACAAGCACATTTTGCAGTTCTTTGCGGTAAGCGATTAAATATTGCTCTCATTGCTTATAACACATCGCACTCATCGTTTGATATCGATATTACTACCCGTTCTGAAGGCTATAGGGATACCATGTTTCCACCGTTCTCCTGTAGAGATCAAATATCAATTTAGTAGATTGCCAATTATTTAGATAACAGTTATATATGACGTGCAAAATTCTCTGACGCAATTATCATGTTGCATTTGGACGCAGTAATGTGCGTACCATTGATCCTGGTTGCGTGAAAGCACTTACCGTATGCGTAATTTTATCTGCGAGCGTGGTACACTACGACATGAGTTTGTTAAACAACATCTGTTTCACCCGCATTAGTAAATACGAGACTTAGCGGGAAACATACTGCTTATTAACAAAGCTATGAGCAGTTTGAGAAAAGCAATTGTTTTGTTTTTGGATTTAATAGATACTTAATATCCCGTACCGTTTTAGATGGTCGTTATGATGGACTTCAAGTATGACAACAGAGTAAGGTTCAATACAACAGAGTAAGGTTCAATTTAATCAATACTCGAATATTACCGCCGAATCTAACGTTCCACAATGTATTATATATCAAATATATAAATAGAATTCGCACAGATGAATGCCAGAATAGTACGAAATAAATATAGACAAAACATTGTAGAAGCCAATTTATGGGGCATATGATTCAATATATATCGGCCATAATGCGCATCCAAGCAGTGTTTTCATGATATGCAAGAAATCCACAGGATGCTTCGTACAGTTATCCAATGAAACGTGGACAGCGGATATTAAATTATAACGGTTAAGTGGCTAAATTATTTGCAAGCGGATACATTCCAGACTGGCCATTGATCAGCGTCTATGCAACTTTAAATATAAACTAGATTGTTTGTGGATATAACTGGTGAGAACCCAGCTAAGCCGTGGAATGGATACCTCAGTTTGCTGACAATTGATATATCATCATGAACAACAGTACTTAAGTAGATACCAATAAACTATCTTAAGTATTATGTCCGTGTAGGCGGGGCCAATGCATCTATTTCAGTATTGCTAACATGACTAGTCTTGGGGATTTTAAGTGTACCTTACACCCGATGGAATGATAGTTGCATTTTGACATCGGGTGATTTTGGCACCATCATATACCAAGGTTGTAACTGCACTTGTTATATATGTGGAGCGTCCTTGGCAAATTTCAATGCCTGAGGCATTTCACCGGATCTTATAACGCGTGTCGGTTTGGCGCTTTCATCCAGCTTATTACCATGTCCACCCATAGTTATACATTTGAAAAAAACAAGTTGCTTACGATTTGATGATACGCGAGTAATGGCTTGTTTAGTGATTCAACAATTGTTTTCGTCATAAATGCTGCATGAAATTGTGTGCAAAGCATAGCTTTAGGGGGTTCTCAATTGTTAATTGCTACCCGAGTGAGTGTATGTGACAGCGTGATGGAGACAGTGAAAGTCTGTATCTAGTCGTTGTTATTTTAACGCCCTGGTCTGCAAATCATGCCTATAAAAAAATTGGTTTAACCAGCGAATGAAGCTTGTGTCGATATTGAATGACGTTTATTAGCTGATGGCGTGGTAACAAAATTTTCTTTGACAAAGAATTCAGATGTCGTTTTATGTCTCCTCTGTGTCATTTCGAAACCTAGATCTTCAGCATTCTCGCAACCCGTGTCGCTATGCAATTCTTAAGAAGCGCAGAAGCCGTTGAAAGTATTCAGAAGGGATTTATTACGCAACTGAATCGCACCTTAGCAACTAACTGATCACGCAGTTACTCAGATGCATGAGTAGTAAGCGCTTTGTCTGGGAGCCTTGTTTTCAGATTGATCGATCGATGTCTGTTCGGTTCAAAAAGTAATTGTATTTGATCTATAAATAGTGATAGCCGTGTTTTATCCATGATAGGCAATGTAATGATATCTGGAGGTACGCATGCACATTAGAAAGACAAAACTCTTAGTTACCGCTCATGTGTTGACTGACTCTATGCATGGATTTACCAAGCTAAATGTGCCCTTGCCACACTTCAAAACCTAATTTGTTTTTATTTTTGCTGAAGTACAAATTTTGGAATGCCTAAGGCATTCCACCAGATCTGGGTTAAATTGAATTCACAGGTCACGTTTCTAACACGTATCGCTTTGGCGCTTTCATCCAACTTATTATCATGTCCTCCCATAGTTATATAAAGGAAAAAAACAGCTTTCCTATGATATCTGACCTGCCTATTACCAAGTCAATGAGATAATTTGTGACCTAAAGTGTTCGTGATTCGGTGATACGTGATTAATGGCCTATTTAGTGATTCAACAATTGCTGTCGTCGTAAATGCTATATAAAATTGTGTGCAAAACATTATGAATGAATATAATGATTTTTTCTATGTTTTGAATTACAATGCACGCCAGAGTGACATGGTCAATTGCACAGTTTAACGATTTGGAGAGTCATATTTCATGTGTCACAAACTTGATACATTACCAACAAGGTCCCAATGTCACGTGATGCGATAGCAGATACATGCAAAAGCTGGCCATTGCATGGCTTCTTTTGTCAGGAATGTTCTACGCTACTGATCGAAAATTTTGTCCCGCTTGCACATGCATCATGCTTGAGATAGTATACAATCTGCATAAATACTATTAATACTTTTAGTGTATGATCCTATGTCCATGTTACACGACCTTAGTATATTTGTTCCCCAAGCCTTGATCTCTCTAAAGCCCTGTTCGACCAAGTATCGCTCAAAGTTATAACGGCTCACACGTCATGTGAAATATAGTGATAGACATACGACCGCCAAGGACAGTTACAGTTGATTACCAGCAAGCTAGGTCAAGTTATTAGACCAGAACAGTCTGGTTAGTTTTACGAAAGTAAAATGTACTCAGGAGTAGATGAGATTTAGCCTGTTTCCCAGAGCCAATCAAAGTCAGGCGTCTCCACTCTAAATCAGCGCACGGTCAATGGCCATTAAGCCCATCAACAGTTGTTGCTATTTCCTTTTCCATGAAATTTAACCATATATGTGGGAATACATCAGGGATGTATCTAATATGAAAACAATAGCATTCATTGTCTCCAGATAAAATGCTACTTAAATGCGTGTATGTGACAGTGTAATGAGGCCAAAGAAAGCCTATATTTAGTCATTGTTGTTTTAACGCCCCGGCTCTGCAAATCATGCCTGTAAAGAAAACTTGTACATCTTGCCTGAAATAGATAAACCAATGAAAGAAGCATGTGTCGATATTGCATAACGTGGTAACAGAATTTCTATGACAAAGAATTCAGATGTCGTTTTATGTCTGCCCTGTTTCATTAAGAAAGCTAGAATTTCAGCAACCCGTGTCGCCATGCAATTCTCAAGAAGCGCAAAAGCCGTTGAAAGTATTCAAAAGGGATTTAGTACGCAACTGAACCTACTTGAGCAACTAACTAATCGCGCAGTGACTCGTGGTAGCAGAAGATGCATGGGTAATTTTCAGATTAATCAATGCCTGTTTGGCTCAAAAATATCGTCACTGCATTTGATCTATAAATAGTGATAGCCGTGTTTTATCTATAATACGCAATGTAATGATATCTGGAGGTATGCTTATTCGAAAGACAAAACTGTTAGTTCCCACTCATGTGTTGTTTGACTTTATGCATCGATTTTCTAAGCTAAATGTGCACTTGCCACACATGCAAATCCTCATCAAGAGTACCATTACCGCTGGATAATACACAGTTGCTCAGTGTAAAATGAACGTAAATTATGCATGGAAGAAAGGTGATAGTTCGAAGTATTGCAGACAATATTCGATGTTTCGAAGCGCGAATGTGACTAGCACCTCGTCAGCAGCAAAGTATTCTATTCTGGGATGTTCAATTTTGACGTCAAACAAAAAAGTATAATATTTGGACGCATTCAATTGATTGGAAATCACTGAGAGATATCAAACTACTTTCGCTTGACCGAGCAATTAAGCACTCATATGCCATAGGCAGATTCTCATTCAAAACTGGCTAAAATTTTGCAATGCGCATCTTGAGGCCCACTTAACATTTGAAATATGCTCTCTCTCTGTTCAAAATTCAGGAATATGGAAAACGACCAACGGTGTTTATGTTATGTTTGTAGCCTGTATGAGGTATGGACCTCTGCACCATGAACAGTGTTTGTGGCATAACTAACTTGCATGACGTTTTCAAACAACTTTACTCGCATGCGATTATAATGTTGTTTTTGTCTGCATTTGACACAGTACGCATACAATGCAAACATGTTATGCACTATTTGAATAAGTGCACCGGGATGGTTAGTGGTGTTGCTTGCTATTTTTCAGTTATTCTGAATGTTTCAACACAATTTCCCTCGCCGAGACGCATGGTCACACATTCATCTGATCAATGGAGGCGTTTGTCAGTTCATTGCATGCCTTTTTTTTTGCAAACATTCAAATAAGTTCCATAGCAATAATTAGCTTGGGATTAAAAAGTGAAAACCGGGAAGGTGATGCAAATAATGATAAAAGCATGCGCTGCATAAGTGCTAAACTAACTGTGTGAGCTGGGCAATGCCGCTTACCATCGCAGCATCAGATTTCTGATTTAGAGTAATATAAACGATTGAAAGTATGTTACATAATGATTTTCTGCAATAAGATAAATATACCGTCGTGATATTTCAAGACTGCATTATGTTAGGCCATATCCTAGTGGCCGATTATTTACCATCAATTATGTATGTTGAACGTAAACAGTCACCAATCGGAGGCTGATTGATTAGTTAATTTGTCACCAAATACCAACAGTTATAGTTGATACGGATAGCTAGTGCACAAAAGTCGTATGACTGGTGAGTGCGTGCCTAACGTGCGTGAGCCCATGAGGTAATTTATCAGTAAAGGTTCTGCCAGCTTGCTGAACTCGGTCTAAAACCAACGCAATGCGTCCGTCCAGGCTAAATGTTTCAAGTACTGTTTGAACCAGACAGTAATGTGTGACATTGTGAGAATATTTCAATTAATCCATATGAACAGTATGTTTGGCACCTATGAACTGAGTCGACAACGAACTCTAGCGTCTCTCATGGCAATGATAACACTCAGCTTACATCTGTCAATAATACAAAGCAAAGTCATGTGTTAAATGGTGAAGTAGTCTGCAGACGTCAAGTTAACAAAGGAAAGGTGCACGTGCACAAAGGAGGTTTTATATCCTATCGCTCGGAATGACACTCCAACATGCATTGTGATGGACGATACCCAACTATATATTGGTAAAGTTTGCCGGCTTTAGTATCCCATGAATGGTTGGATTACTCATTTACTGTGAATTTCGAATATTCTTCATTAAATCTCCACATTGCCCTCTTGTATTTGATTCTGGACTAGTTAGAGAACATTTCCTCAGCACACCCATGTCACAGTCAAGTTCTGCCACGATGTGTGACTACCGATACAGCAAGGTTTACAGTATCTTAGCCATACAGTGTCTTTTCTATATGGTATTTTCTAGATAGATTATATGCGTTGATCAGATATTTACAAATGCATTGTACGATAGACTCGTAACGCTGTGGTCGTTTGAATGCATATGGGTTTAGTCGACCACATGCGTCAAAATGATGACGACAACTTCTTTGTGAGTCACAGTCATGATTAAAATTATATGACTGTGAGATAGTTTGGTTTCTGCCGATGTTGCTGCAATACCCCAAAAGGCAATAACGTTAAATGTTGGACGTTCTGTCTCTAGCTAACCACAAAAGCAACCTTCATGACAATGAAAAAGAAACATACATCGGCTACATGAGCCGCTGTGTGATTAATGGATTGTGTGCATGAGGCTTATTATGACCTTTTAAGTTGCTTTGAATGGCTTCGCGTCATCCTGGTATTCAAAAGCGTCGAGGCATCATCTGGTCTGCATGACTAAAGCGCAATTGACGAAGAGCCCTGAAAAATGAGCAACCAGTTTCAACAGAGTTAGCTTACGGTCCATTTCAGCTTAGCCGTTGCCCGTTAGTATGACTCTGGTGACCCAGGTGTGAAATACCCTTCAGCCGACGTTTGGGACTATATTATTGTTCATGTGACGATCATTTCGCAAAAGTGCTTTGATAACACATTGGTGATTCCAATCACAAAAACGTGTTATGTGATATTCTACGTCAGTTTCCGTTCTAAGAAACGTAACGTTCACAGAAAAAGCAAGCTCTTTTTTCTTGTCACGGATAAGTTGCTAACCACCCCTCCGTACCTGTGCGGATACAAAAGGTTATCTTTCTTTGCTGAACAACGGTGATTTGCACTCCGATATCACTAAGCTTGTAGAAAAAGAGTTGTACGATTAAGTGAACGACGACTAGTTGTCAATTGCGAGAGCATGACATGGTCAGGTGCCATTCCAGGAATCCTATTGCCATGGGTGCGCTTAAAATGGGGTAACATGAGCCTAGAGGCAGTCAATACATATTAATCAACTTAGGGTTCTGTCCTTCTGCGATATCCAATTTAGATCGCTGTTTGCTTATGAACCACAGCTATCGTAGCTATAGGTCAGATTCAATGATAATCATTGTAAACCCGACTCTGGGTGGCAAGTCCCAAAACTTGTTTTCACAGAAAATTAATTGGACACGCATGCCTGGCTGCAAAAACGAGTCACTGTTTGATTAAGGAGTTGCTCTGGTGCGGTCCAATTGCATGATAATGACCTTTTGAATGCTTCGAATGGCTTCCGTGCTTCCGTGTTATTGTATTTTGTAAGGGATGGTGAAGCACTAGCTTGTTGTATGGCTCAGAGAACAGATGATGCATGATTTGCAAACCGAGGGCCACATTTGCATTTTGTGGTGTTGAAGACCTATAACCATGTAGTCGACACTACTCCACTATCTCACCTTAATGAAGCACCCAATATACCTGCAATGGTTAAAAACTACAGGCACCTTTCAAGTCAATATATGAGAAATGTGAAATGCATCGAGAGGGTTGTTGAATAGCGCACATGCAGGACTGGATACAGGGCCTTGTTACCCTAGCAACGCTGCCCACTTAATGTACCAGCGGGAGCAGCAAGTTAATCTATATGAATATTTACTCATATATACATATGATATATATATATATATATATATATATATATATATATATATATATATATATATATATATGTATATATATATATATATACATATATATACATAAATATATATGTGCGCATGTATATAATATATATGTACATATATATATATATAAATATATATATATATATATATATGTGTACATATATATATATATATAAATATTTTATATATATATATCTTATGTGTACTATATTTATATATATCTTTATCTATATCTATCTCTCTATATATATCTCTCTCTCTCTCTCTATATCTATATCTCTCTCTCTCTCTCTCTCTCTCTCTCTCTATCTCTATCTCTATCTATCTCTATCTATATATATATATATATATATATATATATTGAACTAAGGCACCTTTTGGTCAAGCAAGATACGGTATTCCATGTTTCTCGTGCTAAAGTTACTTGCACCCACAACAATCATTCGCCTCACGCAAGCTTTACAAGCTATATGAGCGCGTTGGTATACATTTGTCAAGACATTTTTATCTCGTTAACATGTATCCTCATGGCATAATGGGTTGATATCATATGAACGCACATGACTTAACTAAGTCACAACTAAATTATGTCAACCGCTGATGGTTGGGAAATGATGAGCGCCACGAAAAACGGATTCATGACAAAATGTGCTTTGCACCTCGCGCTTTTAGGCATATGACGTAAAATACCACCATACACCTTTGCAAACCTTGCAGGATGTTATATCTTGAGTTGAATAGCAACTCTGTTTAAGTCGAAACAGTAGACATATACTCAAGCTAGCGAACAATATATAATAGTTATTTAATGGAGCTGATGATTAACAAGAGCAGCATCCCACAACCTCAGACAGTCCATTCTTTATCTGTCGCCACTGGTTGTACCACTGTTAGTATCACTATTAGCTATGAATTACGAATGCATTGTATCCGATACATGCAATCTCACTTTGTCACAAGCTGCTGATGTATTGCAGATCATGCGACTTGGTAGCTACAGCAGCTGTGGGAATTCTGTTGTTGTTTATATGAATCAAACAATCATATCGTGTCATTCGCATTTTGATTCTAACAAAGCTACAATCATTCATTTATACGTGATTGATTATTAACGGCTCATTATTTCTTAGCTTCAATATTCTTCATGTGTCTGTGACATGATTATTATCATGTTTACTTGATACGATAACCTAGTGCACAACTGTGTTTTTGTGTGCCGTTACGATTGATACTTGATAGTCGGCAGTTAATTATAAGTTAGCCTAACTAGCGTGCGTGAGCCTATAGGTTAGTTTACAAAAACGAAGTTTCTTCCAGCTCGCTGAACTCCCACGGTATGTGTTCTTCCAGGGCGTTATAATGTTATAAGTAATGCTTGAACCCTACTGTATTGTGTGACATTGAAATAATATTGACGTTGATTTATACGAACTTTTGATAAGGCACCTATGGATCGAGCAGTCTTTTTACCCGGCCACTGATTATCATTTGGGCTACGGCGAACATCATTGTAAATCGTTTAACGCATAATTGAGACAAAAATCACAATTTCCCCGTCGACATCAACTCAAGCGTCTCTCGTGGCAAAGATAACATTCAGCTAACATCAGTCAATAATACAATGCATGTGTTTCATGGTGAATGAATGCGTCGTCTGTAGACGTCAAGTCAACAAACGAAAGACACAGGTGCATAAAGCAGTGTAAATATCCTATGCTGTAAAGGCCAATAAACTGCCGCAATAAGATTTAAAGGATCATAATATTAATCACATTGACAATACAGATGGTTCTTCTGTGTGGTGCTGTATTCCTCCGCTTGGAATAACACTCTAGCACCTATTGTTATGGCCGATACCAAACTATATATTAGTAATGTTTGCCGGCTTTAGTATCACATAAACTACTAGTTAACTCTACTACAATGAGCTTCAAATATTCTTCATTAACTGTCCTCATTGGCATCTTGTTATTGATTCTGGGCCAGTCAGGGAAAATTTCTCGCAGCACACATGTCGTGCAGTCAAGTATTGTCACTGTATATGACATCAGTTTTACGGCTATATCTTCTAGGATTGACGTCGCATAAACGTATTCTTTCGATATAGAATTTTTCACTGATAGAATATACGTGTAGGTTACATATTTACATGCGTAATGTGTGACAGATTTTGACCGGTGATGTGGCTTGAAATCATACATGCTCAGTCGACCACATGCGTCGAATTGATAATTACGACTTCTTCTTAGTAAGTCACAGCCATCATTAAAATTAAATGTCGTTGAGATGTTTTGGTTTCTTCCCATGTAATTGCAACACCCTGAAATGCAATTACGCTAGATGTTTGACGCTCTATCTCTAACGAGCCCAAACTAGCTCCTAGACAACATATCTACCCATCGGCTACATGAGTCGCTGTGTGATTAATGGGTTGTTTGCATGAGACGTACTAGCATGATTGTGATCGTTTAGTTGCGTTGAAGGGCTTCATAACATCCTGGTATTCAAAAGGGACGAAGAATCATCTTCTCTGCTTGACTAAAGCACACTTCATAGATTAACTAAAATCTGAAAAGTAGTACTGCGGTTATGTTATAAACAAATCAACTAAGACTCGTTTGTTAAAAAAATCGGTTAGCTTAACCGTAGTATGTGCGTGAACATATACATAAAGTATGTGTATATGAATAACCCACCGAATTCAACGCCATTATTGATTATCGGTATCACATACACATGGGTCAGAATTCTTGGAGACTTAATTGTATCTACCTAAGCCCGTAAATGAGAATCATTGGGATAAGAATTTGTATGCATGTATATATCATGTTGGAAACCAGCCGCCTGTAATAAACCCACAGATTGTATGCCAATATAGCACAATTTAAGCATTGCTAAACAATTGTGCATGCTCGAAAACAATAAATAGAATGCAATGTGTCACCATAACCGTAAAGGCTATTGCCAGCAGAAAAGGTCATTGACTATGAAAGGGGTTGCGAAGCAAATTGGTCGAATAATGCAAAATTTGTTGTAACTTATTAGCAATGATATGTTATTAGCACACGCCACTCATTCGTAACGGCAGACACGAGTGACGTAAGAAGTCATAATAGGGGCAAGTTGCGCAACTAGTTAGTCGATATCTGCATTATGCCAGCTAATGGTTGTTTTATCAACCACAAATCATCCAACGCATCGTGGTTTAAAAGACATTGACATACACTAGTGTAAAAATATACATACGCAGTGTCTATCTAAATCTACCTCTGTAGCTCACCAGAGAAGAAACACGTGCGAACAGTGATCGCTAATATATGGGTGTCTGTGAGCGGTTACATTACCATTGACATTAGCAATTTAAAATGCGAACAAGTGGCGTGCGGGTATGATTCGTGATACAGCGGCAATATTTAGAAACAGTTTCTGATGTTCCCAGCAGCGACATGGGATTATTTTATGTTTTGTGTGGCCATTTAGGCTCTTCTTGTCATTTTCTTCAAGAGTCTTGTAAATGTATAAATGTATCGGCGCGAACTTTCGGTTGTAGCTTGTTACCTATTGTGACCCATCGATACGTCTTTCTTTTAGTAACGCCATCGATGCATACAGTATGGAGTTTCAGTTCAGCTAGTAATACTTAACGGAGTTCGAGAGTAAGATCACTTGCGAACCACCTGCTATTCCGTATCAAGTCTCTTGAAGCTATGGATCTATCTGTCGAAATGAATACTAATATGTCTCCTATTTTCTTAACATCAGTATTAATTAACACATTTACACTATTCCTGCAGAGATTTGAAAGTGAATTCGTCTTGTTGCCAATGTATACCAAGGGTTACGTGTTTGTAGAAATCTTCCACTAACATGTTTTATTAGCCCATATTAGCAAAAACAAAATGTCGTACGTATACACAAGACGGATCATAACAAAATCAGGGATCTATCTTTCTCGTCGACAACACCATTATGTGCATTGGTTGTTGTGCACGTAAGCCACAACGCGGTGTTGGATCCATTTATTGATATGAACGTCGCCTTATGTGATTACACAACTACATCGATGTGCTATATTTGCAAAGTAGATCAATGTTCTGCTTGCAATCACACATTTAAACATTTGCATATAACCAGAGGCAACGTGGTTGTTATATTGACAGATATCGAACCCACGTGCTTTGTTTACCGGGACTATATTTTATCCTACTGTACATAAAAGGCATCACCGACTCAAGTTTGTGAGAACTATTATAGTTGCCGCTGTGATCACACTTGGCTCTATGCTCTGTGACGGACACATTGTATTTCATTCCATCATAGGTTCCATTCACTCGACTCAGTGTTGAAAGTTTTTAGTGACGTACTTTTGTACGTACCGTCAGCAGCTTACATATTTAGTAAGAATAAGAGCAGTACTTATTGCATATATAATTCCTTAGTGACTGCATGATTCGCCCTTTTCCCTTTTCGCTCAATAATGCCTCAGATATTATATCATATTCGACATAAAGCGATATCGAATGTTCTATTATAGGTGCTATTCTTGGTACCGGACGTCAGATTACCGGGTGTCAATTTAATACCTTGCACCTGTTGTAGAACGGAATAATCTGAGTTATTATTAGTCTAGAGGGTTTATAACATGAGTCGCATACGCCATGTAGTCGATACTCCGTCGTGGAAGCAGTATCATTCTCGGAAGATAACACACCAAGCCTAATGTAATAGGGAAGCGTTGTCCGGGTCGTGGTAAAAGCAACAATTTGTATAAAATGTAAATCATCAATGCCTTTGTAATACACTTACCGTTACCGAATATGATGTCAACGCTTCTTGTTCAAAATGCCCAAACATTTTAAACGTCAATTCATATTTTGTGATAAAAACCATACCGTGCGTGTATGTAAAATTCGTTTCCTCAACACTTATACTCATTGCATGCAAATGTAATCTCTAACGCAGCATTTCGTGATTAACATAAATGAATATTGTCATCTCAAGGTTGATTATCAACGATTATTTGATGACCTCAAATGCATCGATAATCGTTTAACATATTTTTTCGAAATTATATCTTTGAATTATGTAGCCGCTGAGCCGAAATATAATCCCTGACACGCTTTTGAAAGATCAGTGGGTAGCTTATTGCTGCTACCAAATAGTTAAGCAATCCGATCTGCCAGTTTAAGCCAATACAATCAATGTGTAATAAAACAGTATCACCACGGCAAGTGCAGTGCGTCTCGGATTCGAAATGTGCATGCTATATGATACCAATTAGCTATCATTAGTTTAACTCTAGGTGAATAAAACCTATTTCATCTTCGCGCATGATCCCACGTTATAAATTCGCAACGCATTGATAATTTGTTGGATGCGGCCTAATAGCATGATATGGGATGTCTAAATGTATCACGGCCATTCCTGTCCCAAAGAAATAAAACGATCAGCAATGGATTTTTATCACTTGGGTGAGTAATGTGCGTGGTAGGATTAAATGTGTGGTCGTTAACATATCTGCTTTCCTTGAGTATTGTAGATGTTTGTGCAGAGCACACCCACATTTTACAGAATGCATAATTTTCACGCATCAATATCCGGGATATCTTACGACCAACACTTAAGCATGGTGGCATTTAGCTAGGATTTTTTCTGTTGGTATTCCAATACTGGCCATGTCAATATTTGACACGACATATATATAACATGATTTTCCGTGAAAATCTCGGAGAGTCCGTTGGCGCCAGCGGAAACGCGATCTTGTCTAACGCACCTCGTGCGTAGTTGAGATGTAAGATGTAGGACAGGTGCAATAACAATACCATTCGTATTATAAACTTAAAGTAACCAGAATGTTGCCCGCCAAAATATATGAAGATACAAACTATTATGTTTTGTATAAATAATATCAGTTTTGGCTGTTTTCTAAGATACACACCATACAGAACGTGGCGTAAATCCGTTGGTGCCCTCACATGCCCTCGGCTAGGTTACATTTATGATCAGATTCAACTAAGAGCAACCATACGCATCAATCCTGGTAAAGCGGACTTTTCCGCCGACCAAACTACTGACCTTGAAATGACCCTAACTGCTATTCCATGCGCTCACGAAATAAGTCTAAAATTCATTCTTTAGTGCCTGTACATCGTTAATGTTAATAATGTAATTAATCATATGCACTATTTTCTATCACCTTGCTCACAAATAAAATATGGTTATGCTTTAGCCACTTTTATAAATGAACAGTAACAATATGTAGGCAGAATTCATTGCATCTATGACTGGTAAGTAAAAAAAACCCCATATAATATTGATGCCCTATGGCGCTGCTCGTTGTCCACTTTATTTTGCTTTGTTGTATTATAACTGAGAAGATTGGTTTCTTTCATCATATGATACCTGGCGATATATATAATATTAACGCATCAACAACCTCTTTTAGCGGATCGTATATTAAATTGGTAGGTAAAAGTACGTTGTTGTAAGTAGTTCTGGGTCATAATATCTCATACTAGAGCGATAGGTGCAAACTGAAACGTTATGAATTCGTGCAGATTGCAGAGTATATTTATCACGTATCTGACAATTCGATTACTGTCATTGCAAACATTATGTTCACGTTGTTTAAGCAGGCAGATACTGCTCTGATACGGGTTTAAAACCGTATTCAGTCGTCTCAGTAAGATTCCAAAGAGCAATTAGTTGAGCTTTCAAAACAATAAGGCCACTAATCACTCAGTACAGTAGGCTTTAAGGCAGTTAATATACAACGATTTGATATTATATACATTATACAAACGAACACAAACGATAAGGGTTGTGAAACTCCGATCTACTGTATGTCAAGGATGCCAACACCAACTGTCTTTACATTCAACTGTTTTAATCCATTTTAACTTAGTATTGTAACAAATGCATGGCACCAGTTAGCTGATATTGTTATCAAATGCTTAGTAATTACTTGTCTTTCATCTTCACTATATGATAGCGACTACATCTTAATAATAAGCTATTTGTAAATGAATATGGTCAACACCTAAGAAGAAGTAAAGATGCAGAGTTGTGGGCAAAAATGCACAGGCTTGTTGATCGGCAGCATTCAATGCCGATGCTGGTTCGGATTATATATATCAAACGCATGGGGATGCCAGTTTTAATATCGGGTAATACCTTAACATCAACTTCAGTAAGTTTGAATGTGAGCAAAAATTGTTTGGCAACGGTTTGTTTTGCAGAACATGGCCTCTGCAAGTGATAATTCTGTTTTGTGGGCGTAACATTAAAATACAACAGAGATATTGCTATATACAGTTCGGATTATTTTCTCATATGTAGGTAACATAGACGCACCGAGTAAGATTTCAAAAAGACTAGCAAGCTATGTATCTGGCATATATGTCCACAAAGCATTGGACATTTATACCAGATAACATTTGTATTTTGTTGTATTGCATTGCAAAGGTATTCATTGTACCAATGTACTATTTTAACAATAACTATAATTGATATATCACAACAAGGATCGGGGGGGGGGGGGGGGGTCGATTAAGAAATCTCAAGAACAATTTGAAATACGAGGGTGAATGAGAGAAATTGTTAGCCTTGCATTATTACGGTCAATGGTCATTTAGAAAATGACTCTGACACTCAGAGTGATACTGATAAGCAAAATTCGTTTGAAAATATCAAAGAGATCAGTTTCAAGCTTACAGTTATATTAGGTATGCCTTGCTACTTGTGCAAGAAAGCAAAACAGAAAAAAATAAAGGTGCTAATAGCAATGAATATGTTTTCCAAGAAATTCACAACTGTTACGCTGTTAATGGCGCCTCATTTTAGAAAATGAAGTACTGACGTACTCAGAGTGATACTGATAAGCAAAATTCGTTTGCAAATGATATCAAAGAGATCAGTTTCAAGCTTACAGTTATATTAGGTATGCCTTGCTACTTGTGCAAGAAAGCAAAACAGAAAAAAATAATAGGTTGCTAATGATATAATGAATATGTTTTCCAAGAAATTCACAACTGTATAACGCTGTTAAGGCTAACCACACATAGATATCAGCGCCTACATAACTCGTTATACAATATAGGAAGTACTTAATATATATATATAGATATATATATAGTACTATAAATATATAGATATATAAAACAACGTGGATATGAACATATGTTAATTTATATATATATATATATATATATATATATATATATATATATATATATATATATATATATATATATATATATATATATATCTATATATATATATATATATATATATATCTCTATATATATATATATATATATATATATATATATATATATATGTATTATATTTATACATATATATATATTTATATACATATATATATAAATAACATGATGCCTATATTATATCAGCTATATTTAATCGATATATAGACCCCATTATATAAATGACATGATATATATATGATATACATATTGATATATATGTGTATATATGCACAGAAGGTATATATAGGTATGTATAAAAAACATACATAGATATAAATATACATAGATTTGTATATATACATGAATTATTATATATATTTATTTATGTATGTTGTGGACGTATACACATTAATTTAATATATAAATGCCCCATATATATATATACATTATTATATATATATCTATATATATCTTCATAGTGCGTAAATATATATGATGTATAAATATATATATATATATATGCGTATCTATCTATATATATATTAGGATATATATGTTTACATGATGTTTAGGTAGACGCCTGTTTTGATCAGCTAATTTAATCGATGGCCTTTCGACATGAATGACTATTGCGGGTATCGAGACCTGTAGCATAATTGATTTGTTAATGATTGTATGTTGTGCTGAATTATGCCCCATGTTATTATGTCTTCAAGTGTAAAAGAGATGATGTTAAATGCAAGGACATTAAGCATGATTAGAATCTACCTTTTGACTTAATGTTAACCTTAACTTGGTGCTCGGTTCGTACACTGCCTTTACTACTCCATTCATGTGGAAACTAAATTGTCATCCCGGTCACACTTTCGGCGAATGTTGAAGACTGTAGGCTGTACAAGAATATAGGTGTAACTGACGCCTGTTTTGATAAGCTATTTTAATCCATGGTCTATATTCGTTCGACCTGTAAAGGTGTAAGCTCAATTCCATGAATGATTATTGCGGGTATCGAGATCTGTAGAATGATTGGTGTGTTAACGATTGTTAATTAACATGATTAAATAGTGTGTTGGTGCAATTAAAGCATGGATAAGTGTGTGCTGTGTCAATCACATTCAAGCTAGTTTATCATTCATGTGAAGGGGTTGACTTATCTCACACACTTTGAGTGCAAAAAGTCTTCATAGCTTCCTTGTAGTATAACTTTACACTAAACCCATGCTATTTGCTTGTAGACTTCTCAAGCGCCCGCTCACGTAGAACGATGGTATGTTATTAACACGCAATTGCTGTTTTTCATTTCGTTGCAGCGGGTCACAGTTGATCATGGCCCAAGAACAGTTTGCAGTTGAAATATTGCTATAAGAGCTAATAACACGTCGCACCCATCGTTTGACTAAAATATTACTAACTGTTCTGAAGTCTATCGGGGAACCATCTTTCTGAATTTTATTTGTGGAGGTCAAATATCAAGCTAGTAGGTTGTCAATTATTCATATCACAGTTATATATGACGAGCGACATCCTCTGACGTAATTATCAAGGTGCATTTGGACGCAGTAATGATCCAGGTGGCGTGAAAGCACTTACCTTACGCGTAATTTGATCTGCTAGTGTGGTACATAACATTACGACTAGCGCTTGTTAAACAACAGCGGTTGCGTCCACATGAGTAAATGCGAGACTTGACGCGAAATATACCGCGTAAAAACAAAGGTATGAGCAGTTTGAGAAAAACGATTGTTTTGTTTTTGCATTTAATAGATACTTCATGCCCCTACCTTTTAAGATGATCGTTATGATGGATTTAGAATATGACAACAGCGTGAGGTTCATATGTAAACAATACCCAATCGAGTATTTTGTCTGCCCTCCATAGCAAGTGTTTGCTTCCTGAAGCTTCGGCGACAACTCAGTACCAGTTATAGCAGATTTAAGGCCAAATGACTAACCTCCTCATTGTACAGGTTTGATGACCATGAACCGTATATTGATTTAAATTGAAGACGCCGGTTATTGATTGCTGCCACAAACAAACAAAAATATTGTGCATCAATCAGTCAGGTAATATAGGACTTACTAGTTGACCTAACCTGCTTGTAAACAGATATAAATTCAGCGGCAGCCATCTGTCTATAACCATAGTTTGTCTTGTACTGTAGTATATATACTATAATGTTTGCGAACTTATTATTTGATACATTGGATGATCGAAGAGGCCACAGTCTCTCCCAATCATCAACTGCTCAATTGACACTCCTTCCCTTGTCTCACAAGGAGACACAACCGTATCCAATATTTTATTTTATTAAACACCTAAGGCGATAAATTGTAGAAGACATATATAACACACATGTACCTATAAATCACATTCCTGGCTATAATACGCATCCGAGCAATATTTGCACCATATGCACGGAGCTCACTGAATGTTTCGAATAGTTCTCCAAACCACGGTATCATTAAACTCCAAAATCCATGCGACTTACCACATGGTTTCAAGTCGTGCACAACAATACAGAAAGATAAGGCTAGAGGACACAAACGTTCAATATATGAGCCTCGTACATTGTATCGGTCTCCTACGAGAGTTGACCCTGCGTTGCCCATATATTTCACATAACGTATTAGCCCTTATTGTTTCGTACTGAAATTGGTCGAGGTGGCTCCAGTCTCCCTCAATCCATCATAGGTTCCATTCACTTATTTTGTTTGCAATGAATCCCGAAGAGGTACAACATCTTTATGTCATTTTTCTCTAACCTGTAGAAGCCAACAGGCGAATATGTATGGCGCATATGATTCAATATATATCGGCCACAATTCGCATACCAGCAATATTTTCATAATATGCAAGAAATCCACTGGATGCTTCGAATAGTTATCATGGAAAGGATTATTAAATTATAAGAGTTAAGTGGCTAAATCATTTGCAAGCGAATGCATTCAAGACAGGCCATTTAGTTACGTCGATGCAACTAGATTGTTTGTGGAAATAACTGGTGAAGACCCAGCTTTACCGTGGAATGGATACCTCAATTGGCTGACAATTGATATATCATCATAAACAACAGTACCTGAGTAGATACCCGTAAACGATCTCAAGTAAATTGCAGTGTTGCTAACATGGCTAGCCTTGGGGATTTTAAGTGTAACTTACTCCCCATGGAATGATATTTCCATTGTGACATCGGATGATATTTGGCACCGTCATATACCAAGGTCGTAGCTACACTTGTTATGTTTGTTTAACGCATGGCAAAATGAGCGTTTGAGGTGATTAGGGAAAAAGACCGAGCTTTTTCTCGAGCTCTGGTTGGCTGAGAGTAGGGTGCCATGCGATAAATTTGTGGGGCGTCCATGGCTTCTTTTTTCAGGGATGTTCTACGCAACTGATCGAAAATGTATTTTGTACCGGTTGCACATGCATCATGCTTGAGATAGTATACAATCATCTGCATAAATATTATCAATACTTTTAGTTTATGATTCTATGTCCATGTTACACGACCTTAGTATATTTGTTCCCCAGGCCTTGATATTTCTAAAGCCCTCTTTGACCAAGTGTCGCACAAAGTAACAACGTTCACACACGCCATGTGAAATATGGTGTTAGACAGATGACCACCAATGACAGTTACAATTCATTACCAGCAAGCTAGGTCAACTTATAAGACCAGAATAGCGTGGCTGCTTGATGCACATTGCCCGAAAGTAAAATGTACTCAGGAGTAGATGAACGTTAGCCTGTTTCCAATAGCCAATCTAAGTCAGGCGTCTTCACCCTAAATCACCACACAGTCCATGGCTATTAAGGCCATTAGAAATTGTTGCTATTACCTATTCCATGAAATTTAACCATATATGCGGGAATACATCAGCGATGTATCGAATATGAGAACAAACCGGCGATTTGCGACTTCCTTCAATAGCATTCATTGTCTCCAGATAAAATGCTACTCAAATGCTTGTATGTGACAGTGTGATGTGGTCAATGAAAGCTTATATTTAGTCATTGTATTTTAACGCCCCGGCTCTGCAAATCATGCCTATAAAGAAAAGTTGTCCATCATGTCTTGCCTGAAATAGGTTAACCGACGAAAGAAACTTGTGTCGATATTGCATGAAAGTTTACTAAGAAATGACGGTGTAACAGAATTTCTATGACAAAGAATTCAGATGCCGTTTTTTGTTTTCTTTGTGTCATTAAGAAAGCTAGAATTTCAGCATCTTCGCAACCCGTGTCACTGCGCAATTCTTTAGAAGCGCAGAAGCCGTTGAAAGTATTCAGAAGGGATTTATTACGCAACTGAACCGCACCTTAGCAACTAACTAATCACGCAGTGACTCGTGGTGGCAGAAGATGCATGAGTAATTTTCGGATTAATCGATGTCTGTTTGGCTCAAATGGATCGTAATTGCATTTGATCTATAAATAGTGATAGCCGTGTTTTATCTATGATAGGCAATGTAATGATATCTGGAGGTACGCATGTATATTCGATAGACAAAACTCTTAGTTCCCACTCATGTGTTGTCTGACAACACATGATGTATGCATGGATTTGCCAAGCAAAAAGTGCACTTGCCACACATGCAAATGCTGAATTTTTTTTACATTCGTTTAAGTATACAGAACTGGTCAACATACCTTTGAACTCCTCCTCATCAAGAGTACCAATACCGCTGGATAATTGCTTAGTGTAAAATGAGCTTAAGTTATGCATCGAAGAGAGGTGATAGTTCGAAATGTTGCAGACAATGTTCGATGTTTCGAAGTGCGACGTTGACAAGCACTTCATCAGCAGCAATATATTTTATTCGAGGATGTTCAATTTCAGGGTCAAACACTAAAGTAGAATAATTGGACGCATTCAATTAATTGGAACCCACACAGAGATATAAAGCGCTCTTCTATGACTGTCGCATGACCATGCATTTAAACACTCGTACGCCAAAGGCAGATTCGCCTTCAAAACTTTTGCAATGCACATTTTGAGGCCCACTTAACATTTGATAAATGATCCTCTCTGTGCAAAATTCAAGAACGGACAACGACCAACAGTGAGCAGTGTTTGTGTTATGTTTGTAGCGTGTAGGAGGTATGGACCTCTGCACCATGAACAGTGTTTGTGACATAACTAACTTGTATGACGTTTTCAAACATGTTTACCAGCACGCGAATATAACGTTGTTTTTGTCTGCATTTGATACAGTACGCATACTATGCGACAAAAGGTTATCCGCTATTTGAATAAGTGCACCGGGATGCTTGGTGGTGATGCCTGCTATTTCTAATTCATTCTGAATGCGTCAACACAATTTCCCTCGCCGAGACGCATGGTCACACATTCACCTTAACAATGGAGGAGTTGCTCAGTTCATTGCATGCCTTTTATTTTTGCCAATATTCAAATGAAATCGATAGCAATAATTAGCTTGCGATTTAAGTGAAAACCGGAAAGGTTATGCAAATAATGATGTAAGCATGCGTTGCATAAGGGCTAAACTCACTGATCATTGAGTAACATCATCGATTTTCCGAAACACGAAAAATAAAGACCGCCATGAGCTGTGTGAGCTGGGCAATACTGCTTACCATCGCGGCATCAGATTTCTGATTTAAAGTAATATAAACGATTGAAAGGATGTTACATATTGATTTTCTGCAATAAGATAAAAATACCGTCGTGATATATCAACACTGCATTACGTTAGCCAATATCCCAGTGGCCGATTATTTACCATAAATTATGTATGTTAAACGTAAACAGCCACCAACCCGAGGCTGATTGATTTGTTATTTTGTCACCAAATACCAACAGTTATAGTTAAGGCACACGATGTACTTGATTTCGTGACATGCGTTCCCAAATGTGATATGTTTGTCGGATGCGAGTATGTGGATGCTATTTAATGAAAACGGATGGAATGTGTCTTATGTTTCACCCATGACTTATGTGTTATAAATATATTGATTAGATGAAATATGACCTCAAAACATTAATGCTGATATTGTATTTCTGCTAATATACACATACTACCAACTGCATTTTATTAGTTGGCATATTCGCAGAATAACAATATCTGCCAATACCAGAGTAGTATATGGGTAGTTGCATGTTGTAATCTATGTCAATTCTGCTTTCTAACATATTTGCGTGATAACGACCTTATGAATTTCTCAAATGGCTTCCGTGCTTTTGGGGTACTGTATAGCGACACGGATGGTGACGTTGTTGAAGATCTAGCTCATTATACGGCTCTGTGAACAAATGATGCATGATATGCAAACAGATAGCGACATTTGGATTCTGTGGTGTTGAGGCCCGATATTCGTGGCATTAGTTGAGACTTCCCCACTACCTCACCTAAATGAACTACCAAATACACCTGTTATTGTTGTAAACTACGTGCATTTGTCAAGATCATATATGAGAAATATGATATGCACGGAGAAGGTTTTAGATAGCGGAGACAAAAGTCTGCAATTTGTACCCAAGCAAAGCTAACTACTCAATGCAGCAGAACATTAGTGTCAGCCACACACACACACACACACACACACACACACACACACACACACACACACACACACACACACACACACACACACACACACACACACACACACACACACACACACACATATATATATATATATTATACATATATATATAAATGTATATATATAAATAACTATATATATACATATATATATATATATATATCTATCTATATATATATATATATATATATATATATATATATGTATATATATATATTATATATATATAGATAGATATACATATATATATACATATATATATATTTATATATATATTTATATATATAGATATATATATATATATATATGATGAATATATATAAATATAAATAGATCTATATATACACACGCACACATATACATATATATATATTTATGTGAATATATATATATATATAGATATATATATATAAATTTATGTATATATATAGATATAAATATTCCTATATAAACATATATATACGTATATATTTATGTATATAAATATAAATATATATATAAATATATATAAACATATATATATATAATATATATATATATATAAAGATATATATATATATATATATATATATATATATATATATATATATATATATCAGACTCTCTCTCTTTATAAAATAAAATGAGGCGAATATGCGATTGGATCAGTCCTGGTGTATACCATATTTATGACGTTCTACCCCTTAACATGTTCGATGACATCATAAAACGCATTTACATGGTTAGCACATATCTGATATATATATATATATCTATATATATAATATATATATATATATATATATATATATATATATATATATATATATATATTTCAGACTCAGACTTTATAAAATGAGGCGAATATGCGATTGGATCAGTCCTGGTGTAACCATGTTTATGACGTGCTACCCCTTAACATGTTCGATGATATCATAAAACGCATTTACATGGTTAGCACAGTGATATATATATATATATATATATATATATATATATATATATATATATATATATATATATATATATATATATATATATATATATATATATATATATATATATATATATTTGCTTAAAATTTGCTTGCCTGGTCCTCAAAATAGTTCCTTACTAGGCAGTCGCCATTGTTTTTTACTCTTTGCTACCAAGTCGCTTGAACTGAAATACATCAACTTGTAACATAGTGCAAACAGTGGTAAAAAGAGTGGCAAAAAACGTGAGGTACACGAATCCTCCTCATTTTCCAACGCTCAGCGGTATACATGACTTCCGTTGTGACTTTGGTAAGTCAAGCGAAGTCATATTGGGACCAACCACATCGATTCGGGTTTATAATGATCATTATTGAATCTAACCTATAGCTACGATAGCTGTGGTTCATTAGACAACAGTGATCTATATTGGATATCGTCGTATATCTCGACATTGGAAGGACAGAACCCAAAGTTGATTAATATGTATTGTCTGTCTCTGGGTTTATGTTACCCCATTATGAGCGCACCCATGACACTAGGATTCCTTGGATGGCACCTGACCATGTCATGCTCTCACAATGAGATGTGTTGAACTAGTCGTCGTTCACTTAATCGTTCGACTTTTTTGTCTACAAGCTTAGCGATATCGGAGTGAAGTTCACCGTTGTTCACTAAAGAAAGATAACCTTGTGTATCCGCAGAGGGACGGGGAGATGGTTTGCAATTAATCTGCGACAAGAAAAGAAGAGCTTGCTTATTTGTGGAAACGTTCCGCTTCTAAGAACGGAAACTGACGTAGCGTATCAAATGACACGATCTATTGATTGGAATTATCAGTGTGTTAGCAAACGCACTTTTATGAAATGATCGTCACATGACCATGACCAATAACATGGGATACTAAAGCCGGCAAACCTTACCAATATATAGTTGGGTATCGCCCATTACAATACGTGTTGGAGTGTCATTCCGAGCGATAGGATATAAAACCTCGTTTGTGCACGTGCACCTTTCCTTTGTTAACTTGACGTCTGCAGACTACTTACCATTAAATACATGACTTTGCTGTGTATTATTGACATGTGTTAGCTGAATGTTATCATTGCCACGAGAGACGCTAGAGTTCGTTGTCGCCTCGGTTCATAGGTGCCCTACATACGGTTCATATGGATTAACTTAAATATTCTCACAATGTCACACAATACAGTCTGGTTCAAACAGTACTTGAAACATTTAGCCTGGACGGACACATGGCGTTGGCGTTGTATATCAGAAATGTGAGTAATGACATAGTAACGGAAATACATTGTATTTACAGAATTATTGAGCTACCAATGCTCACATAGCACATTGGTGATTCTTCACTGTGTTGAGAATGCATTAACATTGCGCCGAATCCACGGATACGAACATGATGGATACCATAGAAAACCACAAGAGCGAAATTACAACACAGTCCATTCCAATAAAGGCTCTGACATTACCAATAATGTATCATTGTAGGGAAAATTAATAAAGGGATAGTGAAGGGTCAGATCGAACAAGAATCTTTGATACTGCACCGCATACACTCTTGTATATATAAATACAATGATAGCGGGTTTCACATGATGTCAGGAGTAAAATAAGCAATTCAACTAGCAAAGTTAGACTCGAACAGGATGCGGTGACTCAAGTCAACTTTTAGCTACCATATGCTATTTGCAATGACAAATTACCACAATGATCGACATCTATACTATTTCAGTCCATCCTCTATTAGTGCATGAGTTACTTAGAACGCGTTACTGATTGGCCTCGCGTGTATAGTTATATTTTAATGTCTTGCGGGATGCTGGAACAAAACATTGTATACACGGCTAAGCCTGCAATGCAACGCTTCCTAAGTCGGCAATTTACATTGAGAATAGTGACATTGAGCTTATATGGCTTAAGCCAAGCATTGTGAATAATTTATTATATAGAAGCGACCAATGACTGAATGAATCTGACGAAGACCGATGTCACTTCAATCAGTTTGATTGCACTTAAATCCGTTGTGCTCAATTAGGTATGTACGTGCTAAGCGTAAGCATAATTCAACTGTCCTATTGTAAACGAATTATTAGACGAACTGTAACCATTGTCATTTTTGGTTAAATCCAAGTCTGAATTATTCTAAAACCGTATTGTAGAACTGCGAGATAAATTTCGGAACATCAGATATTAATCGAGAGGCTTTGGTGTTTCTTGGCTTTGTCGAGTGCGTAAGTGAAATGCCAAATATCGTAAAAGTTGCTATTATAAGTATGTCAATCGTTGACGAGGGTGGAAGGTGCATTATATGACGCGGTTTTAATAGCAAATTCGAATGGTCGCGATTAAAGAAGAAAGTCGAGATAAAATGTTCTATTATGATCGTGTTCAAATATGAATTCGATAGCATTAAAAACGAATTTCGTCGCCTTCCAAATGGATTCGAGAGCGATTAATACGATGAGAAAGCGATCTTAAGCATGTAGAAATCGATTGCGATCATGATAGTAAGCGTACGTTTGAACTCATTTTATTTTAATTGACGGCGATCATTAGAATTAACGTACGCTCATAACGATTTTGTACCTAATATTGTCATAGTGTTATAACACGATATTAGTCTAATTCTAATGATCGTTTCGCAAATTCATCTTGATCGCCATCGAATTCATTTTGAACGTGATATAATTCATTTTAAACCGCGATCATAATAGTACATTTTAAATGTTGCAATAATACAGCTATATCAGCTGGGGGAATTATATTGCTGATTATATGAATCTAACACTCACATCGTGTCACTCGCATTTTGATTCTAACAAGCAGTTTTATACATTTATATCTCATTGTCCATTGATTATTAACGGCTCACCTTTTCCTAGCTTCAATATCCTTCATGTGTTTGTGACATGATTATTATCAGGTTTACTTGATACGCAAAACTAGAGCACAGCAGTGATTTATGTGCCGAATGATTGATTCTTGATTTTCGGCAGTTAATTATAAGTTAGCCTAACTAGCGTGCGTGAGCCCATAGGTTAGTTTACAATAACAAAGTTTCTTCCACCTAGCTGAACTCTGATGAAAACCACAATATGTGTTCTTCCAGAGCAAGTGTTATAATTAATGTTTGAATCCGACTGTATTGTGTGACATTGTTGGGATATTGAAGTTAATCTATATGAAATGTTGATGAGGCAATTATGGACCGAGCAGTCTTTTGACGTAGCCACTGATTATCATTTTGGCTACTTCAAACATCATTGACAATCGTTGAACGCATAATGCAGACAAAAATCACATTTCGCCGTCGACATCAACTCCAGCGTCTCTTGTGGCAAGGATAACATTCAGCTAACATCAGACAATAATACAACGCATTTGTTTTGTGGTGAATGATTGCGTTGTCTACAAACGTCAAGTGAACAAAAAAAAGACACAGGTGCATGATCGGGGGTTAATATCTTATGCTTGTAGCCTGTAAAGGCTAATAAACTGCCGCAATAAGATTTAAAGGATCATAATATTAATCACATTGGCAATACAGATGGTTCTTCTGTGTGGTGCTGTATTCCTCCGCTCGGAATGACACTCCAGCACCTATTGTTATGGGCGATAGCCAACTATATATTGGTAAGGTTTGCATGCTTTAGTATCCCATGAACCACTGAATAACTCTGCTACAATGAGCTTCAAATATTCTTAATCAAATATCCTCATTGGCCTCTTGTTATTGATTCTGGACCAGTTAAAGAAAATAGCTCTCTCCACAGCCATGTCGTGCAGCCAAGTATTGTCACCTTATCTGACATCCGATATAGCCAGTTGTACAAACATATTTTTTTCAGATTGACATCGCATAATATAACCGTATATGTTCGATAACAGTATTTTCTTGATAGAATATACACATAGATTACATATTTACATGCGTAATATGCGCCAGACTTTGACCGGTAAGGTGGCTTGAATTCATACATTCTCCGTCGACCACATGCGTCGAATTGATGAGTCACAGCCATCATTAAAATTAAATGCCGTTATGAGTTTTTTTTCTTCCGATGTTGTTGCAACACCCGGAAAAGCAATTAAGCTATTTATTGGACGCTCTGTCTCTAACAAGCCCAAATAACTAGCTCCAAGTCAACGTAATATAGCCATCGGCTACATGAATCGCTGTGTGATTAATGGGTTGTTTGCATGAGACGTACTAGCATGATTGTGATGGTTTAGTTGCGCTTTTATAAACGAATCAACTTAGACGCTTTGGTTAAGAATTCGGTTGCCTTTACAGTAGTTGATCAAAAATTGTGGGTGAACACATACATAAAGTATATGTATATCAATAACACGCCGAATTCAACGCCATTATTGATTATCGGTATCACATACTCATGGGTCAGAATTCTTGGAGACTTAATTGTATCTACCTAAGCCCGTAAATGAGTTTCATTGGGATTAGACTTTGCATGCATGTATTTATCAAGTTGGAAACCAGCCGCCTGTGATCATCCCACAGACTGTATGCCTATGTAACACCATTAAAGCATTGTTAAACAATTGTGCATGCCCAAAAACATATAAATAGAATGCAATGTGTCACCATAATCGTAAAGGCTATTGCCAGCAGAAAAGGTCCAGCCTTTGAAACGGTGAGCGCAATAGAAAGCGTGTTGTTACGAAGCAAACTAGGGCTTTACCAAATTCAGGCACGAATAATGCAAAACAATTTGTAACTTATTATCATTATCATGTTGACTGGCGCACGCTAGTCGTTTGTAACGGCAGACACGAGTAATGTTAGAAGTCATAATAGGGGCAAGTTGCGCAACTAGTTAGTAGATATGTGCATTATGCCAGCTAATGGTTGTTTTAACAAGCACAAAATACCTAACGCTTCGTGATTTATAAGACATTAACATACACTTGTGTAAAAATATACTTACGCCACCAGTGTTTATCTACGCCGCATGTTACTGTTTATTGCTCTGGTGGAGCACATCAATAGTTTGTCATACCACAGCTGACTACGTAACTGATAGTTTTGATGGCACTATAACGAATGGTGAGATAATGGGTAGCGAATATATTTGATCAAAATTAGTCTTGACGCACACCCGACATCATCTTGCTTTTGTTCTCCTGAACTTGTAAAATAATTTGCAAAAAGTACGTCTATCTTTGTACCTCACTAGAGAAGAAACACGTGCAATCATTACAGTGATCGCTAATATATGGGTGTCTGTGAGCAACGGTTACATTACCATTGACATTAGCAATTTTATAAAGCGAACAAGTGGCGTGCGGGTATGATTCGTAGTACAACGGCAATATTTAGAAACAGTATCTGATGTTCTCAGCAGCGACATGTTTCGTGTTTATATGACCATTGAGGCTCTTGTTGTCATTTTCTGCCAGACGCTTGTAAATTTATAAATGTAACGGCGCGAAATTTCTGTTCTAGCTTGTGACCTGTTTTGACCCATCAACACGTCTTTTACTTAGTAGCGCTATCGCTGTATACAATATGTAGTTTCAGCTCAGCTAGTTATCCTTAACGGAGTTCGAGAGCAAGATCATTTGCGCACAATCGGTAAATCAGTATCACTTCTCTTGTATCTATAGATCTATCGGTCGAAATGAATACGAATATTCTTCCTATGTTCTTAACATCACCATTGATTAACACATTTACACTTTACTTTTCCTGCAGAGATTTAAAAGTGAACCCTTCTGGTTACCACTGGATAACAAACGCATCCAATAGCAAGGGTAACGTGTTTGTGGAAATCGTCCACTGACATGTGAATGTTATATTAGCCCACATCAGCCAAATAAAAATGTCGTACGCATAAACAAGACGAATCATGACAAAATCAGAGGCGTACCCTTCTTGTCGACAAAACTATTCTGTGCATTTGTTGTTCTTGTGCACCCAAGCCACCACATCGATTTTTGGATGTATAATTGATATGGACGTCGTCATATGTGATTGACACAAGTACATCGAAGTGCTATATTTGCAAAGTAGATCAATGTACTGCTAAAAAAACATATTTAAACATTTGCCAATACCAAAGGCAACGTAGTTGATATATTGGCAGATATCGAACCAACGTGTTCTGTTTACCGAAACTATATTATATCCTATTGTTCATAAAAGGCATCACCACAATTGTGAGAACTATCACAGTTGCTGCTGTGATCACACTATGACACTGTGACGGACACATTGCACTTCATTCCATCATAGGTTCCATTCACTGGACTCGGTGCGGAAGGTGTTTAGTGACATACTTTTGTACTGTCCGCCAGCAGCTTACATAACTAATAAGAATAAGAGCAGTACTTATTGCATGTATAATTCCTTAGTGACTGCACGATTCGCTCCTTTCCCTTTTCGCTTAAAAATTCCTCAGATATACATCATGTACGACTTAACGCGTTATCGAACGTTCTATTATAGACCCTTATATTGGTACCGGATGTGAGATTACCGATGTAAATTTAATACCATGCACCTGATGTGAATTGAGTAGTCTGAGCTGCGTTATTAGTCCAGAGGGTTCATGATATAAGTCGCATACGTCATGTAGTCGATATTCCGTAGTGGAAGCATGATCATTCTCGGAAGATAACACACAAAGCCTATTGTAATAGGAAAGCATGCACTTGGTCGTGTTAAAAGCAGTAGTTTGTATAAAATGTAAATCGTAAATGCCTTTGTGATGCACTTACCCTTCTCAAATGTTATGTCAATGATTGTTATTCAAAAAGCCCAAATATTTTAAGCGTCGATTCCTATTTTGCGAAAAAATCCATACCGTGCGATATATCAAACGACATTGACTAGGTTATTTGGGAGCTGGTCGGTTTGATTTTTTCAGTATGTGAAATTCGTTTCCACAACACTAATACTCATTGCATGCAAATGGTATCTATAAAACAGTATTTCGTAATTAACATACATGAATATTGCCATATCAAGGCAGATTATCAACGATTATTTAATGGCCTCAATGCATCGATAATCGTTTCACTTATTATTTCGAGAATATGCCTGTGAATTATGAATATGCGAAGAAAACAAAATGCTGTGTACCGAAATGTAATCCCTAAAAGTTTCGTGGGTAGCGTATTCCTGGTTAAGCAATCCGATTATATTAGAGAAATATTCCGTAAATAGTGCAAAATTACTGCACGGCCGTGTGACATAAATAGTTTGCTACATAATGACTTTTTCAACAACAGCTCTTTAGAGGCGAATTACGCACGTAAATACCATTTTGCATATCGATTCATATTGACATCATAGTATTGAAGTTACTCACCCAATCAACATGAGGTAAATATAACCTCGCCTCTAGTAAAGTGTCTTCGTCTACTGGTAAAAACCTCAAATTAAATTACTATTACAAAGCAGCTGTCAGTGTATACCATCAATAAGTTATAAAACTGTATCATATACCTTAGACCATTACGTCAAAGCCAATCGGCTGCAGAATAGCCGTCGCATTAAGTGTATACATCAATGTCCTATGAAACTGTATCAATGTCTAAAGCAATTTTGTCAAAGTATAGGTTCATCCATTGATTGCACCATGCTTGTGATGCATCTATGCGTGCTGTTTATAGAGCGTTCAAAAAAGCAACAATTATGATTAGATTTCAAGGCAAGCCCCTATGACATGGTCAGTTCACTTGACTTCGAAGCTATGCGCACATGCATCATTTATCATTAGTCCATTTAAAATATGCTCGCAAGGTCTTACAAAAAGTGCAGTGCGTCTCGGTTACTAATAAACATCATCCATGGATTGTTTTTTGGCTGAATAATTTTCATGGTAGGATTGAACGTGTAGTCGTAAACATACCTGCTTTAATTTAGTATTTTCGATGTTTGTGCAGAGCACACCCACTTTACACAGAGGGCATAATTTCCCCGAATCAATATCCTAGATATCTTACGACCAACACCTAAGCATGGTGTCATTTTCCTTCTTTGGAATTCAAAAACGTTGATAAGCAAGGAATATCTCTGTTTGTATTCCAATACTGGTCATATTAATATTTGGCCCGAAAGATATAAGATTTGATGTTCCGTAAAAATCTCGAATAGTTCGTTTGCGCCAGCAGAAAAGCGAATTTGTCGGACACATCTTGTGCTTAGATGAGATGTAAGATGCAGGACAGGTGCAATAACAATAGCATTTGTTTAATAAACTGAAAGTGACCAGAATGTTGCCCGCCAAAATACATGAAGATACGAACTATTAATGTTTTGCATATATCATATCAGTAATGGCCGTTAAGGTAAGATACACACCTTATAGGAAGAGGCATAAAACCGTGGATGCCTTCACATGCCCTCGGCTAGGTTACAGATATGATCAGATTTAACTTAGAGCAACCATACATATCAAACCTGGTAATGCGGAAGACTCTGCTAACCTTACTACTGACCTTGAAATGACCTTAACTGCTATTGCATGTGGCCACTAAATAAGTATACCACACATTATTTCGTGCCAGTACAGTGTTAATATTAATGATATAATTAATCATATGCACTATTTGCTCACCAAAAAATATGGTTATGCTGTTGCCACTTTTATAAATGGACAGTTCCAATATGCAGAATTTATTGTTTCTATGGCTGGTATCTAAAATATTGATGCCCTATGGCGCTGCTCGTAATTCGCTTTATTTTGCAATATTGTATTATAATATTAACACATCAACGACCTCTTTTTTAGCATATCTTTAATTTCAATCGATAGGTAGAAAAGCACGTTGTTGTAAGCGTCATAATATCAGATGCGCTTACATCTTTAACTATGTTTAATACTAAGCTATTTGTGGATGAATGTGGTAAATACCTAAGAAGAAGTACAGATGGTGGGTACGACTGGATGTAGGGACTGTGGCATGCCTCGAGCTGTAACGAGAACGTGTCGAGAACCGCAAATGATAATGATGAGTGGTTCATACGATCTGGTGAACTTCAATATCCCTAAACGAATTGACAAGTAAAGTCGTGGGCGACAATGTACTGGCTTATTGCTGGGAAGCAAGCAACACCGCTACTGGTTCGGATTAAATGTATCAAACGCATAATGATGCCAGCTTGATATCGGGTAATATCTCAACATACACTTCATTAAGTTTAATGTGAGCAGTTGTTGTTTGGCAACGGTTTGTTTTGCAGAACATTGCTCGCCGCAAGTGATCATTCTGTTTTGTGGGCGTAACATTGTTATAAAACAGAGATATTGATATGTACGATTCGGATTATTTTGTCATATCCAGGTAACATAGGCGCACCGGTTACGATTTCAAACACATTAGCAAGTTCTATTTCTGGAATATATGTCCACAGAGAATTGGACATTCATACTAGAAGACTGCAATAGTTTTCAATGTAATGATGTATTATTTTAACAATAACTAATATTGATATATCACAACAAGGATACACAAGGTCGATTCAGAAATCTCTTATATAATTAAAAAATACCGAGCAGGTGAATAAAAGAAATTGTTACCTGCATAATCACGGTCAATGGTCACTTAAAACCTGACTGATACTCATCGTGATATAGAAATATAACTAAATAAAGGTTCCTAATACGCCATAATTAAGATTTCCACGAAAATCACAACCGTTAACGCCGTTTAGGTTTACCACACACCGCACTTAGAGACTCGTTATACAATAAAGGACGTATGTTCGTTTGAATTTGTGATGGTTAAAACAGTATACAACTCGTTTGACATTTGTGATGGTTAAAACATTGTTTATATGCATATATGTTCATATGTATATATATATATATATATATATATATATATATATATATATATATATATATATATATATATATATATATATATATATATATATATATATATATATATATTACACTAATGTGAGCGTCGTTGATACTTAAAGCGGTCGAAAGAGTGCAATGCAATGACCACTCGTTAGTTAACAATTCAAATGACTGCCGCAGTGCCATGGGCAATTCAACAGTAGAATCGTTAGTGTTCGCATGCAATGGTGCGTCGCATACAAAATAACCACAGACTACATACACTGTCAACAAGGTTCCATTAACAATTCTCCGAAGCTGGTCATTGCATGGCTTCTGTTTTCCTGGTTATTGCATGGATAAGTAGCAAGCTATCGACCGGACGAACAAGTGATTTAATAACAACAGCTCTACATGTTGTGCTGAATCATGCCCCATGTCATTATTTCTTCAACCGAAAAAGAGTCGCTGTTAAATTAACCATAACTTGGTGATCGATTCATTCACTGCCTAGACAGTTCAATTGAAGAAGAAAAAAATCGTCATACCGGTCACACCTTTCGGGTATGACGTTATAACATAATATTTTCTCTGTGTCATTAAAAAAGCAGGATCTTCAGCATCTTTGCAACCCGTGTCGTTATGCAACTCTCACGAGGCACAGAAGCCATTCATAACATTTAAATGGGATTCATTACGCAACTGAACCGCACCCAAGTAACTAACTAATCACGCAGTGACTCGTGTTGGCAGCCGATGCATGAGCAGTTCGCTCATTTTCTGGGAGCCTAGTTTTCGGATTAATCGATGTCTGTTTGGCTCAAAAGATCGTAATTGCATTTGATCTATGAAAAGTGATAGCCGCGCTTTATTCGTGTTAGGCAATGTAATGATATCTTGCGGTACGTATGCATATTCGAAAGACAAAACTCTTAGTTCCCACTCATGTGTCTTCTGACTTTATGCATGGATTTGTCAAGCTAAATGTGGACTTGCCACAGTTGCAAATCTTGATTATTCTTTTCGTAGAAGAACTAGTCAACATACCTTTAAACTGCTCCCCATCAAGACCATCAATACCGCTGGATAATTCAACAGTTGCTTAGTGTATAATGAACTTAAATTATGCATGGAAGAAAGGTGATAGTTCGAAGTATTGCGGACAATATTCGATGTTTCTAAAAACCTCAACAGCAGCAACGAATTCTATTCTGGGATGTTCAATTTCGAAGACAAACAATTAAAGTAGAATACAAGGTAGCATTCAATTGATTAGAACCTACACAGACATATAAAACGCTCTTCTAAGACAGTCGCATGACCGTGCACTTAAGCACTCGTATGCCAAAGGCAAGATTTTCCTTCAAAACGGGTTATAAAATTTGCAATGCGCATCCTGAGGCCCACTTAACATTTTACAGAAGCCCCTCTCTGTGCAGGAATGGAAAACGACCAACAGTGACCAATGTTCGTGTTATGTTTGTAGCCTGTATTTGGTATGATCAGTATTTATGGCATAACTAACTTGAATGACTTTTTCAATCAAGTTTACACGCACGCGAATATAACGTTGTTTTTGTCTGCATTTGCCACAGTACGCATACAATGTGAGAATTGTTTATGCGCCATTTGAATAAGTGCAACGGGATGCCTGGTGGTGCTATCTACTATTTTCCAGTTATTCTGAATGCGTCAACAAAATTTCCCTTGCCGACACCCATGGTCTATTTATTCACCTTAACAATTGAGGCGTTGGTCAATTCATTCCATGTGTTTTATTTGGCCCACATTCAAATATAATCTTTAGCAATGATTACCTTGCGATTTCAGTGAAAACCGAAAGATGTTGCAAACAATAATATAAGCATCCATTTCATATAGACTAAAACTAACTGATCATGGAGTAATTTCATCGATTTTCCAGCACAAGAAAAAATAAAGACCGCCATGAGCTGTGTGAGCCGAGCAATACTGCTCACAATTGTGGCATCAGATTTCTGATTTAGAATAATATAAACGATTGAAAGGAAGTTACATAATGATTTTCCACAATACGATAAAAATACCGTCGTGATATTTCAATACTGCATTACGTTAGCCCATATCCCAGCGACCTATTATTTACCAACCTTATGTATTTTAAACCTAAACAGTCACCAACCCGATGCCGATTGATAGGCTTTTTTGTAACGAAATACTAGCGGTTATAGTTGAGGCACACGATGTACATGATGTTTCATGACAGGCGTTCCCCATTCTGATATGTTTGTCGGTTGAGATTATGTGGGTGCTGTACAATGATAACGGATGGTATGTGTCTTATTCGCACCCATGAGTTATGTCATAAAAAAATACATTGTTCGATGAAATATGTCATATAAATACATGTTTAGGTGAAATATGACCTCAAAGACGGCTGATATTTTATTACTGCTAATGTACACATACTACCAATCTCATTTTATCAGTTGGTATATTCGCTGAATCTGCCAATACCAGAGTAGTGTGTGAGTAATAGCCTGTTGCAATTCCATGTCGATTCGCGCACCTGCCTCCTAATATAGTTGAGTGATGAAGACCTTTTGAATGCTTAGAATGGCTCCCGGGCCTTCGGGAAATTGTATAACGCCATGGTGAAGTTGTTAAAGCACTAGCTCATTATACGGCCCCGAGAACAAGTGATACATCAATTACAAAACAGATGGCGACATTTAGATTCGGCGGGGTTGAGGCTCAATGATCGTGCCGTAAGTTCTCCACTACCTCACCTCAATGCTGTACTAAATACACTGCTCTTATCATAAACGCACGGAGGGGGTAGTAAATAGTATATACACAGGACTGCGCGGTTATCGAAGGAAAACTACCCATTTAATGCAGTTACAGCTCACACATGCGACAAAAACCCGCCTGTTGTTGATATAATAATACAGAGAGCCGTCAAAATTTACCCATTGAAGACTCAAAGAGAGCAAATGCTCTCTTCCTTTTGAATTTTATCATCGCTTGTATGAGACAATTGTACAGGAACATATGTAATGGACAGGGTGATTTTCAAACTTTGTGATTAAGAATGTAGCATCAGGTGTCGGTTGTAGAACCAACTGAGGTGGCTGAGTTGGATTATGCGCCAGTGGTGCATTAAACCACTATTCCCAAATCACAAGCCTGCATGCAAGATTATTGATACTTTGCCTCCCTGATGTTAGCCACATGAAAGCTGTAACAACAGACACCATGGCGGCTACCAAACCGGGATGGGTACTTTGTGTGTAGTAAAGCATATTGATCCGATATGTACTAATAAACAATGACTTCAATGCCATTCTGTGCCCGGCGCACATGTATATCAATATTCATTATCATTTCGGACACTTGTTTGCATTATTTGCTGTAGGCTGCTAGTCAATATGTACGGATCAGCAATTGCAAACTCCGAATTTACAGTATATACATTAAGGGTTCGCTTCAGCAGTCGCCATGTTCACTTGTGGCATTTAATTGAACCTGTCATTTTTTCATATGGAACCTCAACAAGAAGCAAACCTGATACTCAATTCAATATTGAGAACAAAATAAAGCATTGTGTAAAAGTATCACTGTTTTGTCATTTGTTGCCGCTGTTCATCTATTTGGAGGCATAAAGCCTGGCTAGTTAGGGCCTGGTTATCAGTTGGCCGAGGGACGCGATATTATATTATTGGCCATGATTGCTGGGCAAAATTATAGTATGGCGACTATTGACAATTGCTTTGAGGATCGTTTGAGGTTCGTTAGGTATCACCAGGCACCATTTGTAAGGCTTGAACCAGTGTTTATCAGACTGTGAGGCGACTTTGCTGTCGAGTGTTTCAAGACTTCTATTCGCCAGTTGACAACACGTTGTCGTCTATAAAGGATTCATTGACTTGTTCGTCAAGAGATCGAACGTGCTTGTTACAGATTAAGGCATTATATACATTTTGGAGCTATACATTGTGATGATACTCTTAATTTACATTCCTTGAAATAAGAAGAAACTACCCGAGTACTTCAACATGTATATAACGCCGCTATCCGGTCATTGCCGACATACATGCTTCGTTGTACCTCCGCAATACTAAACGGAAGCATCGTGTGGTCTATCAACTTGAAGTATTTCATTTTTCGTGTTCCAATGATCAAGACACCCACAACAGTTATTCCCTTCACACAAGCTGGACTATCTATGAGCGCATTGGTATACACTCTATGTACAGAACTGTGATTTGCCATGACCCCAATGCGTGCATCCTACCGGCAAAACGGGTTGATCCCGTACGCATATCACTGCTGCAGTCATGTCTACCGTTGATGGTTAGAACATGACAAGCGTCACGAGAAGCTGGATCGTGTCACAATGTTCGTTGTACCACACGTTTGTCGTTAGATGACATATACAATCACTCTTACACCTTTGAAAAAAAACAATGCAGAAGGTTAATTCTCGAGTAGAATAGAAATTTAATGGCTTATATATTCTCATATTAACGATCGGTGAATGATATTCATTGCATATGCTATCTTCGTATCAAAGGGGATGTGCACGCTTTTCTACTCACAATGCATTCAATTACTTGTCGTTAATGGACATGCATCGGATTCGCGTACATCGGAGTACGTAAGGAGCCTACAACAGGGTGGTGACTGGGTTGTTGCCATTCATTTCGAGACGTGCATGATGTAGTGTACAACATATGTTCGCACAACATCAATGGGCGTACACACAAGTATTGATATTGTAAACTATCGACTGAGGAAGCGTTGCACTACAGGATTCATCGTAAATACAATGTTTTGTTCCAGTATCACACCACACATTAAAATTTAACAAAACACGAGAGGCAAATCAGTTAAGTATTTGAAGTAAAACATGCTCTTATAGAGGATGGACTTTGCCCGGCTGAAATATTATCGAAAATTATCCCTTGTGGTATTTCGCCATTGCGAGGCAGCTATTGCAAATTACACGTGATAGCTAAAAGTTAACTTGAGTCACTGCATGCTTTTGATTCTATCTTTGCCAGTTTTCTCCTGACATCATGTGAAACTAGCTATTATCGTATTTTTATATGCATGTGTATATGTGGTTAGGTATGAAAGATTCTTGTTTGATCTGACGCTTCACTATCCATTTGCTAATCTTCTCCACAATGATACATTATTGGTAATGTCAGAGCTTGTAAAGGAATCGACTGTGTTGTAACTTCCCTCAAGTGGTTTTCTGTGGTGTCCTCGATGTTCGCATCTGTGGATTCGATGCAATGTTAATACATTCTTTACACAATCAAGAATCACCAAAGTGCCTTGAGAGCATCCTATCAATAAAGTTTTCTATGAATTCCAGGTGCCCTGGCAAGCAATGTATTTCCGTTGTTATGTCATTTCTCAGATGTCTGATTTACACACAAGACACGAGTACTAGGATGTGTGAACGGTTACATGTGTTTGACTAGGTGTTGTGCGATTGATCACACGAACCTTGGACACATAATTACGTCTTCTGTGGAGAGAACAATTTGATCTAAGCCGATTAATGTTCCAATAGTATAGCTACAAAAATTCTGTAGCTCATTATAAAAATTCAACCATCATATCTTTCATTCACATTTAGATTCTAACAAAGACCAAGCAGCAATCATACTGTCATACTTCGCAGTGTCCAATAATATTAAAGGCTCACCTATTATTTCTTGCTTAAATATTCTATGTGTGTACTGTTATCAGCGCTAACAAAAGTGTCGTGTATATCTGTGATTGTGTTGTTCATGTTTAATTGATACGCACAGCTAATGCACAAAAGTGTATGTGTATGCCGCATGGCTGATAGTTGGTGGTCGAAAGTTTATTATAAGTGAGCCTAAAGCGCGTGAGCTCATGGGGCAGTTTACTAAAACAAAGTTTCTTCCAACCAGGCCACTCATTATATGGTCTAGGGCGAACATCATTGCGAATCGTTGATGGCATAATTGAGACAAAAATCTGAATTTCTCCGTCGACATCAAACACTAGCATCTCGTGGCAACTATAGCACTCAGCTACCATCAGTCAACAATACAAAGCAGTCAGGTGTTTCATTGTGAATGATGATGTCGTCTGCAGATGTCAAGTCAACACATGAAAGACACAGCTGCATGAAGGCGGGTTATTATCCTATGCTTGTAGCCTATAAACTGCCTCAAGATGTAAAGGATCATGATATTAATCACATTGACAATGTTTCATTCCTCCGCTCGGAATGACAATCCAGCGCGTATTGTTATGGGCGATACCCAACCATGTTTTGGTAAGGTCTGCCGGCTTTATATATCCAATGAACCACTGGATAACTCTGCTACGATGAGCTTCAAATATTCTTCATTAAATCTCCTCATTGGCCTCTTGTTATTGATTCTGGATCAGTCAGATAAAATTTCTCTCAGCAAAGCCATGTCGTGCAGTAGTGTCACATTATCTGACGTCCGATATAGCCAGTTTTACAGCTATATTTTCCCGGACTGACATCATAAAAACGTGTCTTTTCGATACGGTATTTTCTGGCAGGCATATACGGGAAGATTACAAATGTATTGTGTGACTGTTTTTTAATTTTAACGGTAAGGTGGCTTGAATTCATACATGCTCAGTCGACCACATGCGTCGAATTGATGATTACGACTTCCTCCTGAGTCACAGCCATCATTGAAATTAAATATCGCTGAGATATTTTTGTTTCCTACATGTGTCAAAATTCATGGGAACTAAATAGTATCCACCCAAGCCCTTAAATGAATATCATTGGGATTAGTCTCTGCATGCATGTATGTATCAAGTTGGAAAACCAGCTGTAATAAACCCACAGACTGCATGCAAATTGAGGAAATGAGAATATTTGATATGTCCGCGGCCTTACGCCACGTTAGTACAATATAGGCTTGAGAACAATTATTTATGCTCGAAAACATATAAACAGAATTCTATATGTCAACTTTATCATACAGCCTATTGCCAGCAGAAGTGATTATTCATAATATATTAGGTCAATATAGATTGTACAGAAGCGATTATTCCCAATATATTAAGTCAATATGATTTATGCAGAACTATATGAAAGGGGTTACACAATAGAAAACGTTTTGCTACGGAGCACAATAGGCCGAAACCAAATTCAGGCTCGAATAATACCAAACTTGTTGCTACTTATTAGCATCGATATGTTGATAAGCTCACTCCACTCGTTTGTAACGGTAGACACGAGTGATGTAAGCAGTAACAATGTCGTTATCGTCCAGAGGCTTGTAAAACGCTCTGTTCTAGCTTATGACCTGCTGTGACCCATCAACACCTCTTTCACTTTGTAACGCTATCGCTGCATACAGTATGGTCGCCTAACACCTCTTGTGATTGTGCAAGGCCATTGGCGGACGCCTATGGTGCCTGCATTTATTAATAGCAGTTACATCATTGTTCTAATAGGTATAGTGTCTCCATCCAATGATACGGAAGTTTCAGCACGGTAAAGTCATGAAATATGCGCCCATAATCTAGTAATAATTAACCAGATCTATTGCGCATCACCTGCTCTTCCGTATCACTTATCTTGCAGCTATAGTTCTATCTGTGATATATGATTCATCAGTGATGTTGAAATAAATAAGAATACTCCCCCTATATTCTAAATTTCAACATTGATTTACACATTTACAATTTATTTTTCCTGCAGAAATTTGAAAATGAAACGTAGCCACTGGGTAGCAAAGGCATCGAACATTTACGATAACGTGTTTGTGGAAATCATCCATTGACATGTAAAGCCCACATGACAAAATAGAAATGTCTTACGTATAAACAACACGGATCAGGACAGAAGTCAGAGGCCTATCCTTCTCGTCGTGTGTCTGTGAATTATCGTATATAAGATGCTAAGAAACAAAGAATGCTGTAAGCCGTAATGTCATCCATGGCAAGATTTTAAAATAACCGATAATAACCGATAGTTAGTGTATTGCATGACAAATAACTAGATGATGATTTGCAATAAAATGACCTCTTCATCCGCAGCGCCTTGAAGGCAAATTACGCACGTAATACCAGATGTATATGGCTTCACAATGACATTAAGTTACTTAGCCAGTCAACATGAGGTTAATATAACCTCACCTTTGGTAAAGTATCGGCGTCTATTGGTGAATAACCTCAAATCAAATCACCATTACAAAACAGCTGTCGGTTGAGTGCATACAATCAATGTGTAATAAAACTGTATCATGTCCTATAAAATCATAACTAATATGTAAAGCCATTCAGTAAAGTAAGGGTTCATCATATATATATATATATATATATATATATATATATATATATATATATATATATATATATATATATATATATATATATATATATATATATATATATATATATATATATATCTATATATCATATATATAATATATATATATATATATATGTATATATTTTGTATATTTATATATATATAATCGATATATATATATATATGAATATATATATATATCGTTGTTCAAATATGTATATGCATATGTATATATTCATATAGGCATTAATATACATAAATTTATATATATATATATATAATTATATGCGTGTTTATTGATATATATAGATATATCAGTATATATAGGTATATATATATGTATGTATATATATACATATATATGTGTGTGTAAATATGCATATATATAAATATGCACATATATACGGATATATATATATATATACGCATGGATAAATATATATAAATATATATATATTTACAAATATAAGTGTATGATTATGCTAACGCAAATATTGTTTATATATATATATATGCATATATATATATATATATATATATATACATATATATATATATATATATATATATATATATATATATATATATGCATATATATATATATACATATGTATATATATATATATATGTATATATAAATATATATATCTATACATATATATCTATATCTATCTATATATATATATATATATATATATATATATATATATATATATATATATATATATATATATATATATATATATATATATATATATATATATATTCATATATACATCAACTCCAAAGACCGTTGCAGTAGGATAGGCAATTCAACAGCAGATGCAATGCTTGGTTGTATACTAAATGACAACATACTACATGCACTGTCAACATGGTTCCGTTAACAGTTCATTCCTCCGACTGTAGTAACACCGAAACTGGGGATTGCATTGCTTCTGTCTTCCTAGTTATTCCATAAACAAGTAGCACGCTGGTTCGCAAATAGAAACAGCGTCCGTTGCAAAATCTTCTGGTGACATATGACGTCACAGCACCTTCGTTCATCTTCGGCGTGTGGTCGGAAAGTTTCGGAATGTGTTGTTGGTTTTTGCTTATTTCTTGTTTCCTACGTGTCGGATCGAAAAAAGAACTGTAAGTTATTGATAAGAAAATCGCGTTCTGTATGATCCAGAAAATTCATATTTTAGCCATTACTAGCTCTTTAAATAACACTCGATCAAAACTTGCCAATGGGCCTTCTCTGTTAAGGAAGTGTCAAATAGTCGTTGTATTGTCAAATACATAAAAGCTGATATGCTCATGTGCAAATGCTTTGTACAAACGCCGTCAAAAATTCGTTTACAGGAACAGGACACCCGATTTGTTTGTACAATACAGTATATGCATTTTGATAATCCAATCTGCACGCCACATCCACGTCGAGCAAATATGAACGACACCAACAACCCACCCCCCCCCCCCCCCCCCCCCCCCCCCCCCCCCCCCCACACACACAACCATTTGCATGAAAACGCTGATGTTAGATTAGATTAAATTGGTTAGGTGCCTTTGATTATGCCTTTTCGTTTTCCAGACGTTCTCTGGATTCAATTGTGAACTGCATGCTTTGCGTAATCGGATCAAATTGGATTCTGACGCCGGATGAATAAGTGCAATCTCACAAAAACGCAATCGAAGTTAATTAATTGAAGGGTTGTGAGATTAATATGATGTAAAAATCAGCTGCTAGCGTCAGTCAAAGGACATTTGCATACCAAGTGTTTAATTGTGAAGGCGGACAACCGGATTTGAGTAAAGGTTAAGATTTAAATACATCTCTGATCATAGGTTGATCGAATCGTGTATTGATGATATTTAAAAGTGCCATTCACTTTTTCAGAGTACGTTGATTTTGTGTACGCAAAATGTTATCACCAAGGAAAACCTGCAGCACGCATAGTTCATCCGGTTATGCAATAATTGAAATATTACAAAATATTATACAAGGCATATTCGCAAAATCTCAATATCATGGTGAATTTGTTAAACTATGTGAAATTCATAACCATATATATACAACCATATATATATATAACCATATATATACTAGAGCATACATTTATATATATATATATATATATATATACATATATATATATATATGAATATATATATATATATATATATGTATATATATATATATATTTACATAAATATATATATATATTCATACGTATAAATATATATATATATAAATATATATATACAAATATATATATATATAAATATATATATACAAATACATATGTATATATATATATATATATATATATATATATATATATAATTTGTCTTGAGTTCGTTTAAACCTTTTTCTCCACTTTATATTGATTGATTCTCATAGTTGTGCTGGATTACATCAGTGTTGTCCTTACATGTAATTGTAGAAGGACCTAACGAACGCCGTAAACAAACAGATATAAATAGGAAAATATGAGGGGCAATTGTCCACGCTGCGATGTTTTATGACAATTTATAACAATATATATGTGTAAACAAATACATATTTATATATATATATTTATATATATATGTTTATATATATATATATATATATATATTCATATATATATATATATTCATACATATATACATATTAATATGCATATATATAAGTATATATGTATAAATATATAAGGAAATAAATATATGTATATATATAAATATATATATAAATAAATATATATATATATATATATATATATATATATATAATATATATCAATTTATATATGTGTGAGTGCGTGTAGGTTTGTGTTTGTGAATACATATATGTCGATATATATATATTTTAAATTATACCTCATATAAGGCTATATATATATATATATATATATATATATATATATATATATATATATATATATATATATATATATATATATATATATATATATATATATATATATATATATATATATATATATATATATATATTTCGTGCAACGTTTGTTTAATCCAATGTGTTTCGTTAGGCGAATAAGCTCACGTTTACAATAGCATCCAACACATACGTTTGTCTATCTTAATAAATATATATTAATCGATCAGTATAATATAGAGAACGAAGGTCAAAAGTAAGCATGACAAATTCGGTAATGAGGCTGGACATCTAAATTACTTGGGGTTGCCTGCATCCAGTCCTGATGAAAATGAACCCTGCCAATGCTACACCTGCATTGGTCTCAGTATATGACAGGTACATCGAATGGCAAGGTATATAAATCAGCAGGTGCAGTATTTAGAAGTCATCTAAGTTAACAGCAGTGGCATCCGAGATATAAAAAGCTAAGCGTCTCGCTTGAATCTGACAGGTTTTGGTAGTATATATTTTAACGACAGATAGTGTGCTAAGTTTAATAGGCGTGATTATTTTGCGCAAATTGAGACAACTGTTTCCTTACAATGGGGTAGGTCAATACTGCCTTTAGAATTGTAAATGTACAACGGAACAAAGGGCAACGTCTTCGGCTCTTGTCTTTACACTGGCCCGTCGTCCGTATGATCATATGAGCATAATACTTGCCAGTTTTCACCACGAGATGACATTGTGTCCCTCTTCTTAGTAATCTGATGCAGCAAATTACAACCGTGGATTCAGAGCATTTTCGGAACTCATTATGAAATCGGAGAACACGTCGCTGTGTAGTAATGAGTTTGTTTTCGCGTTCAACCTTTGTCAACCTCAGTTGTAGTGCTTGCTATACTGCGCCTTATTAGTGGTGTATATTTCGCGGATGGCAATGGTTTCCTTCCGGTGCACCGCATGGACAAAACAGAATGCTACTTTATTATGTGGTCTGCCCAAAAGATATGAACAATGATAACGCATTAATGCCTTGCTAAGATCGAGTGAAGTTTAATTAAATAGCCAAAAAGTAAACATTGAACATAATATCAATATATGATGTCGCTTAATTCAACCCGTCAACCTATTGTACAAATGTACGATTATAATCAGATGAAATATGACACGCTTAATCAGACGGTGGGATTTCTGAAAACAAATAAAACACATAATACGAGGTACGCGAGCTCTCAAGCTTACTACAAAGCCTGTAATCTCGCATATCGCCAGCTAATCATCGCTATGGACCTCATGGAAATGTCTGACACAAACCCAACTTGTGACCCATGTAAAAAACGGTTTAGTGAATGATGGCTGGCTCTACACATATAACACATCATGTGGCATCCAGTGTACGCAAGTTGTGGCGCCCAAGAATCAAACAACGCCGACGAACTTTGAATAAGATAATTGGTCTCTTTCATTGTGTTATGAATCAATGGCAGAAGCGGCCTTTTTAAGCAATCCTGGAGCTGATTATTCTCAGCAATTTGCTTCGGTGCAATCCAACTGCGTGATATCGAAATTGTCAATGTTTCAAATACCTTCCGTTCATCATAAGATTCGCATATCGACACGAGTGACAAGTTGCGAAGCACTAGCTGTCAATGATTTGCAAACAGGGGTGGGACTCCGAGTCGGTCATCTAGAAATTCTATGGAAAGACATATCTGCTATTGTTAGGCACACCCAATCCAAGCCAATTGCAAATTTTTGTTATCATAGATTTAACGTCAGGAACAATTGTCATTCGTGACGGAGCTCTTCTGTTGAATTGCACACCCCAAGTGATGGTATGACTGTGAGCAAATTCAGTACTGTAATTATCGTGATGCCATTTTTGATTTATCAAAAGCTTGTAGGTGAGATCATTTATTAAAATAAGCATTTCAATTTGTTGATCATGGTGAACCAATCTCCATGACTTAATATACTGGTAAAAGTAGCGCGTACTTCGGGCATTTCTTGCTATATAGATGGAATGTAGCATCCGGTATGTCAAATAGTAAGACGCGCGTCTCGCTCAGTAATGTAACTTTTGACCAATATTTGTGTCAAAAAATGGGCCTTACCGAGTAAATCTTCACAAATCATGTATTAAGTCATCTGAACATATCTAGCAAGCAAATATGAAACAGTAAAGGCCAACCGGTATTACATTTTAAGTAGAGATAGCAGAATATGCTGAAATTACCCGTGAACATCAAAAGTCATCATTATTTCAGTGTCTTGCCATGTTGTATTCTACCTTGTAAAATTGGAATCAGAGAGCACTATTGGGGCAGCAACTAAGTTTTTCACCGAGTTGCAATGACGCAAATATCGGTTGTAATGCACACCAATCATTGATCTGGAGTATAAAATAAAACCCTAAAACTGAGGAGATCACTTACTTGGCTCGATCTGCTCTTGTGCTATTTATTGTACCATCTCCTCAGCTGGGATGCATTATTTATGCTGTTAAGCGCTTTTGTAGTAATTGACATTATTGAAATTTACATTTCTGCTATTCCAAGTCCCTTTCATTTTAAAATCCGCTGCTTCTATGCGATTTTGATACATTTGTTTCTCGATGAGGAACAACCAATTTACTATGCGAGAACTGTCTGTGATACGCAAGTACTCGGGCATGCTAGTAGTTTTGGAAAATCTCTTTGATCAAACATTTAGCCAGAATCGATCACTCACCGGTCCATCTACGCCAATCTTTGATTTTATCATGTTGCTGATCTACACGCGAGCCACTGGTAAAATGATATTTCTTTGGTCCCATGGGTTTGATCAGGTGTAGTGTTGTGGATTGCACAACATCTGGTCAAACAATTAAGCCTTCAGTAATAGGATAATATATACTTACAACAGTCTGTAGGCACTACATGATTGATTCTGAATATTGAACAACATGTAACTTAATTAGCATTATAATTCTGACTATGACTTTGCCTAGATCATAAAGTTGTACCTCGAATCATTCCAGTAAAATTATGTCTAAAACCTCGCTGCACTTTCGTTAGAAAAAGGCAACGAAGGTTAAACATCCCATGTATGTAGTATACGAGCTGTCGCAATTAACTACGAAAGAAAGGGGCATAAATGCAAAGTACATTGCTCTTTCTCATGGCAACCCAACACGCGCTAAATGTACAGCAATATTCATAGCTACGTTATACCATTAACGCAATATTGTTTTATAAAATGGAAGAAGAAGAAAAAGAAGAAGAAGAAGAAGAAGACGACGACGATGAAGAAGAAGAAGAAGAAGAAGAAGAAAGAAGAAGAAGAAAGAAGAAGAAGAAGAAGAAGAAGAAGAAGAAGAAGAAAAGAAGAAGAAGAAAAGAAAAGAAAGAATAAGAAAGAGAAGTTTATTTTTCCATTGACAAAACAATATTATAAAACGATCATAGTTAATTGAAAAATAGATGGTAGCAATGTATTAGTGTGTGGCTCTGAACAGTCGTGGCAAATAGCAAAATACTCTCTGTTAAAAGATCTTCCGGGGACACGCAGAGAACTTTGCGTTCCATTTAATTTGTTGCTAACGATATTTGCAAACGCTGTTGCCGACAAAGGTGATCACATAAATATAAGTTTTATGCCTCCCACAAGCGACGCAAAGAAACCAGAAAGTAGCAAATCGAGACCAAAGCCGACCATGATCCCCAAGGGATCGTTTTCATGAGTAAATTTACCTTGTGATAATTCGTGGTGATTGTTGGGTGATGAATAAATATACACGTATTCAAAATAGGTTAAGCATAATCATTATGCCTTAGTAGCCACAGTAGCAACAGAAGGTGTAGTCTTCATGTCTAACATTATACAGCTGATATATAGATATATGTATATATATATATATATATATATATATATATATATATATATATATATATATATTTACATATAATTATATGTATGTATGTAGATATAGACATGTTTACATATAGATAATATAGAGATATAGATATATATATATAGAGATATATAGATATATATATATATCTATATATATCTATATAGATATATATATATATATAGATCTCTATATATATATATATATATCTATATATATATAACACACCATCACCTCATATTCAACACCACAAAAGTACATCGCTGTAGCACGCATACATAAGAATAAATGGAGCAATATTGTATCCACCCAGATATCATTTTGCCGGAGGTCAGTAGCCTGCCGTAAAACAACATATTGCACCCGGTCAGATGAGAGGTTCTCTTTTTATATGGAAAGGAGATAATTACGGTTGTTTTGGTCTCCCGTATAGCACTAAGTAGACGAAGAGTCGCGTAGAAATTACATTATTCACGACTTTTGTGTATTTATTACGGTATTTACGAATGGCAATACCAGGAGTTAATGTATCGCATTTAACGCATAATCTTTTACCTGTAGAAACGTTGATGCGTAATGGCGTTGTATATCCTACAGGCCGAACTAAGGGGTTCATACCGCGTTTGTTGTCCTCTGTAACAGGTCTATTGCATAAGGAAGCGTGCAATGGCTGACGCCGTATACACTAACATTCATTATAGTCATTTTTGTAAGCGTGCTCAAAAGCATAGGGCCTCTAAATAGAACGAAACGGCAGGTTCAGTACAGCACCGTTTATTAACATGTCCCCATGAACAGTTTCGGTCTATTAATATTCATTACAGTTTGTGAGATAGAACTATTGCGTTTGTCACCTACTTCCTGATATGAGCAGACGATAAATCTATAAATAAGTATACCTTGATTAGAACGCACCATATTGTCTGTACTGATAACGCTCAAGGTAACATACCTACACAGATTCTTGCATATTCAAGTGGTTTTCTGTGGTGTCCTCGAGGTTCGAATCTGTGGATTCGATGCAATGTTAATACATTCTTTACACAATTCAAGAATCACCAAGTCCTTGAGAGCATCCTATCAATAAAGTTTTCTATGAATTCCAGGTGCCCTGGCAAGCAATGTATTCTGTTATGAAGATTGCACACACACAAGACAAGTACTAGGATGTGTGAACGGTTACATGTGAGCACTAGGTTCATTTTGATCACACGAACCCTGTAATTACGTCTTCTGTGGAGGAGAACAATTTTGATCTAATCCGAAAAGTTCCAATAGTATAGCTACAAATCATTCTGAGCTCATTTAAAAATTCAACAATAAGCATTCATCACATTTAGATTCTAACAAAGATCATACTGTCATACTTCCGAATCTAATATTAAAGGCATCTACTTATGAATTAAATATTCTAGTTTGTACTGTTATAAGCAGCGCTAACAAAAACGTGTCTGTGTATATCTGTGATTGTGTTGTTCATGTTTAATTGATACGCACAGAATGGAAAAAGTCTATGCATATGCCGAACATGGCTATTGGTGGTCGGAAATTTATTAAAGTGAGCCTTTCGCGCGTGAGCTCATATTTAAAACAAAGTTTTCTTCCCAACCAGGACTCATTATATAGGTCTGGGTCATTGCGAATCGTTGATGGGCCTTCCCAAACCACTAGATCTCGTAACTTATAGCACTCAGCTACCATCAGTCAACAATACCAAAGCAGTCAGGTAGTTTCATTGTGAATGATGATCTAAGCAACACATGAAAGACACAGCTGCATGAAGGCGGGATTATTATCCTATGCTTGTAGCCTATAAAACATGCCTTAAGATGTAAAGGAGAGTATTAATCACATTGACAATGTTTCATTCCTCCGCTCGGAATTCCAGCGCGTATTGTTATGGGCGATACCCAACCATGTTTTGGTAAGGTCTGCAGGCTTTATATATCCAATGAACCACTGGATAACTCTGCTCGATGAGCTTCAAATATTCTTCATTAAAATCTACTCATTGGCCTCTTGTTATTGATTCTGGATCAGTCACAGATAAAATTTCTCTCAGCAAAGCCATGTCGTGCATTAGTGTCACATTATCTGACATCCGATATAGCCAAATTGGCTAATTTTCCCGGACTGACATCATAAAAACGTGTCTTTTCGATACGGCTATTTTCTGGCAGGCAGCGGGAACTACAGTTATGTGTGACGGTAAGGTGGAGTTGAATTCATACATGCTCAGTCGACCACATGCGTCGAATTGATGATTACGACTTCCTCCTGAGTCACAGCCAATCATTGAAAAAAATATCGCTGAGATATTTTTGTTTCCTACATGTGTCAAAATTCATGGAACTAAATAGTATCCACCCAAGGCCCTTAAATGAATATCATTGGGATTAGTATCTGCATGCACCAAGTTGGCTCGATGTAATAAACCCCACAGACTGCATGCAAATTGAGGAATCTATTTGATATGTCCGCGGCCTTACGGCACGTTAGTACATATAGGGCTTGAGAACAATTATTTATGCTCGAAAACATATAAACGCTTTTTGTCAACTTTATCATACAGCCTATTGCCAGCAGACATAATATTAGATTGTACAGAAAGCGATTTTCCCAATATATTCCAAGTCAATATGATTTATGCAGAACTATATGAAAGGGGTTATAGAAAACGTTTTAGCTACGGGAGCACAATGAGGCCGAAACCAAATTCAGCTCGAATAATACCAAACTTGTTGCTACTTATTAGCATCGATATGTTGATAAGCTCACTCACTCCACTCGTTTGTAACGGTAGACACGAGTGATGTAAGCAGTAAACAATGTCGTTATCGTCCAGAGGCATTGTAAAACGCTCTGTTCTAGCTTATGACCTGCTGTGACCCATCAAAACCTCTTTCACTTTGTAAACGCTATCGCTGCATACAGTATGGTCGCCTAACACCTCTTGTGATTGTGCAAGGCCCATTGGCGGACCGCCTATGGTGCCTGCATTTATTAATAGCAGTTACATCATTGTTCTAATAGGTATAGTGTCTCCATCCAATGATACGGAAGTTTCAGCACGGTAAAGTCATGAAATATGCGCCCATAATCTAGTAATAATTAACCAGATCTATTGCGCATCACCTGCTCTTCCGTATCACTTATCTTGCAGCTATAGTTCTATCTGTGATATATGATTCATCAGTGATGTTGAAATAAATAAGAATACTCCCCCTATGTTCTAAATTTCAACATTGATTTACACATTTACAATTTATTTTTTACCTGCAGAAATTTGAAAATGAAACGTAGCCACTGGGTAGCAAAGGCATCGAAAACATTTACGATAACGTGTTTGTGGAAATCATCCATTGACATGTAAAGCCCACATGACAAAATAGAAATGTCTTACGTATAAACAACACGGATCAGGACAGAAGTCAGAGGCCTATCCTTCTCGTCGTGTGTCTGTGAATTATCGTATATAAGATGCTAAGAAACAAAGAATGCTGTAAGCCGTAATGTCATCCATGGCAAGATTTTAAAATAACCGATAATAACCGATAGTTAGCGTATTGCATGACAAATAACTAGATGATGATTTGCAATAAAATGACCTCTTCATCCGCAGCGCCTTGAAGGCAAATTACGCACGTAATACCAGATGTATATGGCTTCACATTGACATTAAGTTACTTAGCCAGTCAACATGAGGTTAATATAACCTCACCTTTGGTAAAGTATCGACGTCTATTGGTGAATAACCTCAAATCAAATCACCATTGCAAAACAGCTGTCGGTTGAGTGCATACAATCAATGTGTAATAAAACTGTATCATGTCCTATAAAATCATAACTAATATGTAAAGCCATTCAGTAAAGTAAGGGTTCATCATATATATATATATATATATATATATATATAGATATATATATATATATATATCTATATATTATATATATATAGATATATCATATATATGTATCATTATATATCATAATATATATATATATATAAATACGCCTATTTGTATATTTATATATATATATAATCGATATATATATATATATATATGAATATATATATATATCGTTGTTCAAATATGTATATGCATATGTATATATTCATATAGGCATTAATATACATAAATTTATATATATATATATAATTATATGCGTGTTTATTGATATATATAGATATATCAGTATATATAGGTATATATATATGTATGTATATATATGCATATATATGTGTGTGTAAATATGCATATATATAAATATGCCGACATATATACGGATATATATATATATATATATGCATGGATAAATATATATAAATATATATATATTTACAAATATAAGTGTATGATTATGCTAACGCAAATATGTTTATATATATATATATGCATGCATATATATGTATATATATATATAGATATACAGAGAGAGAGGATAGAAGATGATGAGAGATACTAGATAGAAGCATAGAGATATATATACAGAGGTAGAGAGATATAGGAGAAGAAAAATATAAGCGAGAACAGAGAGATCTAGAGCGAGCGATCTAGAGCGAGAAAGATAAGAGATAAGAGATATATATATTATAGATATATATATATATATATATATATATATATATATATATATATATATTCATATATTACATCAACTCCAAAGACCGTTGCAGTAGGATAGGCAATTCAACAGCAGATGCAATGCTTGGTTGTATACTAAATGACAACACACTACATGCACTGTCAACATGGTTCCGTTAACAGTTCATTCCTCCGACTGTAGTAACACCGAAACTGGGGATTGCATTGCTTCTGTCTTCCTAGTTATTCCATAAACAAGTAGCACGCTAGTTTCCAAATAGAAACAGCGTCCGTTGCAAAATCTTCTGGTGACATATGACGTCACAGCACCTTCGTTCATCTTTGGCGTGTGGTCGGAAAGTTTCGGAATGTGTTGTTGGTTTTTGCTTATTTCTTGTTTCCTACGTGTCGGATCGAAAAAAAGAACTGTAAGTTATTGATAAGAAAATCGCGTTCTATATGATCCAGAAAATTCATATTTTAGCCCTTACCAGCCCTTTCAATAACACTCGTTAAAAACTTGCCAATGGGCCTTCTCTGTTAAGGAAGTGTCAAATAGTCGTTGTATTGTCAAATACATAAAAGCTGATATGCTCATGTGCAAATGCTTTGTACAGACGCCGTCAAAAATTCGTTTACAGGAACAGGACACCCGATTTGTTTGTACAATACAGTATATGCATTTTGATAATCCAATCTGCACGCCACATCCACGTCGAGCAAATATGAACGACACCAACAACCCCCCCCCTACCCCCCCCCCCCCCCCCCACACACACACACAACCATTTGCATTTGAAAAAACGCTGATGTTAGATTAGATTAAATTGGTTAGGTGCCTTTGATTATGCCTTTTCGTTTTCCAGACGTTCTCTGGATTCAATTGTGAACTGCATGCTTTGCTTAATCGGATCAAATTGGATTCTGACGCCGGATGAATAAGTGCAATCTCACAAAAACGCAACCGAAGTTAATTAATTGAAGGGTTGTGAGATTAATATGATATAAAAATCAGCTGCTAGCGTCAGTCAAAGGACAATTGCATACCAAGTGTTTAATTGTGAAGGCGGACAACCGGATTTGAGTAAAGGTTAAGGTATAAATACATCTCTGATCATAGGTTGATCGAATCGTGTATTGATGATATTTAAACAAGTCATTCTATTTTTCAGAGTATGTTGATTTTGGGTACGCAAAATGTTATCACAAAGGAAAACCTGCAGCACGAATAGTTCATCCGGTTATGCAATAATTGAAATATTACAAAATATTATACAAGGCATATTCGCAAAATCTCAATATCATGGTGAATTTGTTAAACTATGTGAAATTCATAACCATATATATACAACCATATATATATATATAACCATATATATACTAGAGCATATATTCATATTATATATATATATATATATATATATATATATATATATATATATATATATATATATATAGATATATATATATATATATATATATAATATATATATTTATATATATATACGTATATATATATATATATATATATATATATATATCATACGTATAAATATATATCTATATATATATATGTATATATATATACAAATATATTATATATATATAGATATATATATATATATATATATTTATCTTGACTTCGTCTTGAGTTCGTTTAAAAAACTTTTTCTCTACTTTATATTGATTGATTCTCATAGTTGTGCTGGATTACATCGGTGTTGACCTTACATGTAAATGTAGAAGGACCTAACGAACGCCGTAAACAAACAGATATAAATAGGAAAATATGAGGGGCAATTGTACACGCTGCGATGTTTTATGACAATTTATAACAATATATATGTGTAAACAAATACATATTTATATATATATATGCATATATATATGCATATATATATTCATATATATATATATATTCATACATATATACATGTTAATATGCATATATATAAGTATATATGTATCAATATATATGGAAATATATATATGTATATATAATATATATATATATATATATATATATATATATAATATATATATATCAAGTTATATATGTGTGAGTGCGTGTAGGTTTGTGTTTGTGAATACATATATGTCGATATATATATATTTAAATTGTTTATGCACGTATTTACGTATTCGTACAACAACGTAGTGTGTGCAATTATACCTCATATAAGGCTATATATATATATATATATATATATATATATATATATATATATATATATATATATATATATATATATATATATATATATATATATATATATATATATATATATATATATATATATATATATATATATATATATATATAGAATATATATATATTGGTGCAACGTTTGTTTTAATCCTTTGTGTTTCGTTAGGCGGATAAGCTCACGTTTACAATAGCATCCAACACATACGTCTGTCCATCTTAATAAATATATATTAATCGATCAGTATAATATAGAGAACGAAGGTCAAAAGTAATCATGATAAATTCGGTAATGAGGTTGGAAATCTAAATTACTTAGCGTTGCCTACATCCAGTCCTGATGAAAATTAACCCTGCCAATGCTGCACCTGCATTGCTCTCAGTATATGACAGGTACATCGAATGGCAAGGTATATCAATCAGCAGGTGCAATATTTAGAAGTCATCTAAGTTAACAGCAGTGGCATCCGAGGTACAAAAAGCTAAGCGTCTCGCTTGAATCTGACAGGTTTTGGTAGTATATATTTTAACGACAGATAGTGTGCTAAGTTAATGTGCGTGATTATATTGCGCAAATTGAGACAACTGATTCCTTACAATGGGGTAGGTCAATACTGCCTTTAGAATTGTATATGTACAACGGAACAATGGGCGACGTCTTCGGCTCTTGTCTTTACGCTGGCCCGTCGTCCGTATGATCATATGAGCATAATACTTCCCAGTTTTCATCACGAGATGACATTGTGTTCCCCTTCTTAGTAATCGGAGAACACGTCGCTGTGTAGTAATGAGTTTGTTTTCCCGTTCAACCTTTGTCAACCTCAGTTGTAGTGCTTGCTATACTGCGCCTTATTAGTGGTGTATATTTCGCGGGTGGCAATGGTTTCCTTCCGGTGCACCGCATGGACAAAATAGGATGCTACTTTATCATGTGGTCTGCCCAAAAGATATGAACAATGATAATGCTAAGATCGAGTGAAGTTTAAATAAATAGCCAAAAAGTAAACATTGAACATAATATCAATATATGATGTCGCTTAATTCAACCCGTCAACCTATTGTAATATACAAATGTACAATTATAATCAGATGAAATATGACACGCTTAATCAGACGGTGGGATTTCTGAAAACAAATAAAACACATAATACGAGGTACGCGAGCTCTCAAGCTTACTACAAAGCCTGTAATCTCGCATATCGCCAGCTAATCATCGCTATGGACCTCATGGAAATGTCTGACACAAACACAACTTGTGACCCTTGTAAAAAACGGTTTAGTGAATAATGGCTGGCTCTACACATATAACACATCATGTGGCATCCAGTGTACGCAAGTTGTGGCGCCCAAGAATCAAACAACGCCGACGAACTTTGAATAAGATAATTGGTCTCTTTCATATCATAGTGTTATGAATCAATTGCAGAAGCGGCCTTTTTAAGCAATCCGGGAGCTGATTATTCTCAGCAATTTGCTTCGGTGCAATCCAACTGCGTGATATCGAAATTGTCAATGTTTCAAATACCTTCCGTTCATCATAAGATTCGCATATCGAAGTTGCGAAGCACTAGCTATCAATGATTTGCAAACAGGGGTGAGACTCCGAGTCGGTCATCTGGAAATTCTATGGAAAGACATATATCTGCTATTGTTAGACACACCCAATCCAAGCCAATTGCGAATTTTTGTTATCATAGATTTAACGTCAGGAACAATTGTCATTCGTGACGGAGCTCTTCTGTTGAATTGCACACCCCAAGTGATGGTATGACTGTGAGCAAATACAGTACTGTAATTATCGTGATGCCATTTTTGTTTTATTAAAAGCTTGTAGGTGAGATCATTTATTAAAACAAGCATTCCAATTTGTTGATCATGGTGAATCAATCTCCATGACTTAATATACTGGTAAAAGTAGCGCGTACTTCGGGCATTTCTTGCTATATAGATGGAATCTAGCATCCGGTATGTCAAATAGTAAGACGCGCGTCTCGCTCAGTAATGTAACCTTTGGACCAATATTTGTGTCAAAAATGGGCCTTACCGAGTAAATCTTCACAAATCATGTATTAAGTCATCTGAACATATCTAGCAAGCAAATGTGAAACAGTAAAGGCCCACCGGTATTACATTTTAAGTAGAGATAGCAGAATATGCTGAAATTACCCGTGAACATCAAAAGTCATCATTATTTCAGTGTCTTGCCATGTTGTATTCTACCATGTAAAATTGGAATCAGAGAGCACTATTGGGGCAGCAACTAAGTTATTCGCCGAGTTGCAATGACGCCAATATCGGTTGTAATGCTCGGAATACAGCACACCAATCATTGATCTGGAGTATAAAATAAAACCCTAAAACTGAGGAGATCACTTACTTGGCTCGATCTGCTCTTGTGCTATCTATTGTACCATCTCCTCGGCTGGGATGCATTATTTATGCTGTTAAGCGCTTTTGTAGTAATTGACATTATTGAAATTTACATTTCTGCTATTCCAAGTCGCTTTCATTTTAAAATCCGCTGCTTCTATGCGATTTTGATACATTTGCTTCTCGATGAGGAACAACCAATTTACTATGCGAGAACAGTCTGTGATACGCAAGTACTCGGGCATGCTTGTAGTTTTGGAAAATCTCATTGATCAAACATTTAGCAGGAATCGATCGCACACCGGTCCATCTACGCCAGTCTGTGATTTCTTCATGTTGCTGATCTTCACGCGAGCCACTGGTAAAATGATATTTCTTTGGTCCCATGGGTTTGATCAGGTGTTGTGTTGTGGATTGCACAACATCTGGTCAAACAATTAAGCCTTCAGTAATAGGATAATATATACTTACAACAGTCTGTAGGCACTACATGATTGATTCTGAATATTGAACAATATGTAACTTCATTAGCATTATAATTCTGACAATGACTTTGCCTAGATCATAAAGTTGTACCTCGAATCACTCCAGTAATTTTATGTCTAAAACTTCGCTGAACTTTCGTTAGAAAAAAGGCAACGAAGGTTAAACATCCCATGTATGTAGTATACGAGCTGTCGCAATTAACTACGAAAGAAAGGGGCATAAATGCGAAGTACATTGCTCTTTCTCATGGCAATCCAACACGCGCTAAATGTACAGCAATATTCATAGCTACGTTATACCATTAACGCAATATTTGTTTTATAAAATGGAAGAAGAAGAAAAAAGAAGAAGAAGAAGAAGACGACGATGAAGAAGACGAAGAAGAAGAAGAAGAAGAAGAAGAAAGAAGAAGAAGAAGAAGAAGAAGAAGAAGAAGAAGAAGAAGAAGAAGAAGAAGAAGAAGAAGAAGAAGAAGAAGAAGAAGAAGAAAAAGAAAGAATAAGAAAGAGAAGTTTATTTTTCCATTGACAAAACAATATTATAAAACGATCATAGTTAATTGAAAAATAGATGGTAGCAATGTATTAGTGTGTGGCTCTGAACAGTCGTGGCAAATAGCAAAATACTCTCTGTTAAAAGATCTTCCGGGGACACGCAGAGAACTTTGCGTTCCATTTAATTTGTTGCTAACGATATTTGCAAACGCTGTTGCCGACAAAGGTGATCACATAAATATATGTTTTATGCCTCCCACAAGCGACGCAAAGAAACCAGAAAGTAGCGAATCGAGACCAAAGCCGACCATGATCCCCAAGGGATCGTTTCCATGAGTAAATTTACCTTGTGATAATTCGTGGTGATTGTTGGGTGATGAATAAATATACACGTATTCAAAATAGGTTAAGCATAATCATTATGCCTTAGTAGCCATAGTAGCAACAGAAGGTTTAGTCTACATGTCTAACATTATACAGCTGTATAGCACTAAGTAGACGAAGAGTCGCGTAGAAATTACATTATTCACGACTTTTGTGTATTTATTACGGTATTTACGAATGGCAATACCAGGAGTTAATGTATCGCATTTAACGCATAATCTTTTATCTGAAGAAACGTTGATGCATAATGGCGTTGTATATCCTACAGACCGAACTAAGGGGTTCATACCGCGTTTGTTGTCCTCTGTAACAGGGCTATTGCATAAGGAAGCGTGCAATGGCTGACGCCGTATACACTAACATTCATTATAGTCATTTTTGTAAGCGTGCTCGAAAGCGTAGGGCCTCTAAATAGAACGAAACGGCAGGTTCAGTACAGCACCGTTTATTAACATGTCCCCATGAACAGTTTCGGTCTATTAATATTCATTACAGTTTGTGAGATAGAACTATTGCGTTTTGTCACCTACTTCCTGATGTGAGCAGACGATAAATCTATAAATAAGTATACCTTGATTAAAACGCACCATATTATCTGTACTGATAACACTCAAGGTAATATACCTACACAGATTCGTGCATATTTACCAATCTTGATGCAGAAGATAATAGCTGAGGAAGGGTAGTCCAATCTTTTTGGGTCACTGACATTGCAGTCTACTTACCGGTTTGCTAATCTACCAAAAGTCACAATAAAATATTTAGGTTATTGCAGTATATATCCTAAGTATACAACTAAAGTGCCTTTTTTTAGTACCGAATGTGCCATCTTGCGATCATATTTCGATATGCATCAAGTGTCTTATCTATTCTTCACGGCGAGTTAGTGCTGCCTGAAGCTTCGGTGTCAACTCGGTCCCAAGTTCCCCAGATTTGTCAGGCGGGGGGTGGGGGTTATTTAATTCTTCTACATTTTGTAAAGGTTGATCTCTCTAATAACAAAATATTGT
>CM067350.1:39391841-39394341 GCA_034190875.2 Urechis unicinctus | reverse complement strand
TATATATATATATATATATATATATATATATATATATATATATAATAATATGTAATATGGGCAACGAAGATTAAACATCCCATGTATGAAAGTGTACAGTCTGTCGCAATGATCTAAGAAGGATCAGGGCATAATTGCGGAATACATTGTTCCATCTTTCAGGATGGTAATCAAACACGCGCTGAAATTGTCAAAACCTTGCTTTTCAAGTGTAAGGTGTACCATTCACGCAATAATGTTTTTATTAAATGGAATCATTAGCGTAATGCTCTGAACAGCCGTGGGAAATAGCAAAATACTCTTAGTGTACAGGTCTTGAAGGGACATGCAGTGAACATTGATTTTGCGTTCCCTTTAATTTGTTGCTAATCATAATCATCGCAACCGCTGTTGCCGACAAAGGTGATCATTGAAATATAATTTTTCAGCCTCTTACCAGCTACGCAAGGAAACCAGAAAGTAGCTTATTGGGACCAAAGCCGACCTTAATCTCAAAGGGATGTTTTTCATTGCTTAAATTTACCTTGTGATAAATCGTGGTGATAATGAATATACGCGCATTCGAAATAGCGTTAGCATGATCATTACGCCTTAAGATCACCTAACCACAGTAGCAACTGAAGGTGTAGTCTTCAAGTCTAACATTTTACAGCTTCTACCATAATTAAAGCACAACCGCACCAGCGCCAAAACGAACGTGTCGGACGATAAGACGATAGCAAAACCCTTTGCTTTATTGCTGTGTTACTGAACCAAGCAAATTTTCTATTAAGTACAAGCATTTTCTTGATCAGAAATGGACAACACAAATTATTTGTAATTATACGTAATACGAGACTGTGACAGTGTTAATGATGGTTATCAAGACGAAGTTATATTGATCAGAGTCCTCAATTCCTTGATTACTCAGTTATACACTATACTGCGTTACAAATATACTGCATTTTGTCCACCTTTGTCGCCGGGCCATGTCGTACGTACCCTACCACCAGTCCAGCGCTCTGTTAATGTTTGACATCGCATAGGCATTTCCTCTATTGAATATCATGCGTATATAATATATATGCAAGTGCAAAATTACTAATCTGAATTGCAAACACACGAATGCATTCCAGCATATGTGTTTCGTCGGCCACGATGACTATTTTTTAAGATAATAATACACGACTACTTAGTATCAAACGTCAGTGGGTGCGTTGCTTTCTTTCGCTTTAGTTGCTACATTGCAAAAGACGATTAGCACAAATATTTATCGGCACGGAAATTTAACTACTTATCCATCGGCTACTCGTGCCAATCACCGCGTGATTAATGTGAGTGGTTGCATGAACTACACTAGCAAAATAGCGGTATTCTAATTGTGTTGAATGGCTAGTGGACGACAACATATGCAGAACGGTCGCGACATCAGCTTGAGTTACATGGGTTTTATGATCACGCGTTTGTCAGAACGAATCAACTCGAATAAGCTGCTTTGCACAAATACAATTATTATTTCTATAACAAAATCACGTCATATTCAAGACACAAAAAGTACATCACTGTAGCACTGAGTAAATGGAGTAATATTTTTTCCACCAAGACTTTAAATAGTTAACGGGGGGTTAATATATATATCGATGTTTTAATATTGCAGACTGTCAGTAGCAAGCAGTAAACCAACATATTGCACCCAGCTAGATGAAAGGTTTTCTTATTATTTGGAAAGGGGATAGTTGCAGTGTTCTTGGTCTTCCGTGAATGTAGCGCTATCTGGACATACAGTCGCAAAGAAAGTATATAATTCATGAAATTATTACTGTATTTACGAATGGCAATACCAGGAGTTCATGTATCGCATTCAACGCATAATCTTTTGCCTGTGGATACGTTGATGCGTAATGGCGTTATCGATCATATAGTCCGATCTAAGGGGTACATTTATTGAACTCTCTCACAGGGCTACTGCATGAGGTAACGTGCTGTTATCATATACATTATTTTTTAGTATAATTAGCACCAAATTTCTTGTATCATTGTGATAGTACCTCTCTAGTTTTTACCATAGTTTGCAGCTGCTGTAGGGTGGATATCAAAGTAGAACTATGTTAGAAGTCATCATAGAGGCAACTTGTGCAACTGGTTATGTGACCTTCCCACTCTCGAGTAACTGGTTGTTTTATGCATGCAGACGTCTTGAGTTGTCAGGCATAATTTTCCATCTTTATTGTTTATTAGCAGAACACATGTTGCAGACGAAATAGATTGCTGTGTAACCGTTTGTTTCGATAAAAACAAAAGCAGTAAGGTCATGAATACCATACCTATATGATGGCTAGTCATATGGCATTGTGGTACGCGCCAGGTCGTGTTTACGTGCTGAATAGCCATCACAAGTGAAGGCTCGAAAGGATATGGCGACGGAAACATCCATCTGGGCTTGCCACAGATATATAACATGAAATCTAGCTGCATTTAATCTATATGTGTGCAGCTGAGAAATAAGAGACTCTCTGTTTTA
>CM067350.1:39376841-39384341 GCA_034190875.2 Urechis unicinctus | reverse complement strand
AACCAACAAGAGATTATTGCATTTATTGTCACTATGCTTTTTGCGCCATTTCATTCAGTAACCATGACGACTACGTTTACTGTATTTCTAACTAGGCCATTGAACATATATCATCGAATCATTCTAGTCGCATTTCATCTCATTGACTTGGTAATATGTAGTTTGCTATATACTGAACAAGTTATTTTCAGAGATATTTATCCAAGGACGTAAAGTTGATAATAAGTCAGATCCGTGGGCCAAAGCGACACGTCACAGCTACCACGACCTTAGTATATAATGGTATCGATTATCATTCATTGCAATACCATTCTATTGTCGGTAAGTATCGCTTATGTTCCCCAAGTGCATAAGCCCCTCTAACCAGTCCATCATGCTTGGGATGATTTTTGGGTACCTGCTTTAACATTTTTGCGTTTAATTATGAAATAATCTTCAGCAAACAGACATATCAATTCAACAGCTGTATCGGAAGTATGTAGATTAAAGTGTGACTAGTTCAATCTATATAAAATCTTGATGACATTAACAATAGACCAGATGTTGATAAATGGCCTCCTTGGAATTATTTGCACGCAAATGAATTAGAATCTTAACCCTTATAGTATAATATCCGCTATAGTATAATAACTGCTGTCTTCTACAGTACTTATCGACAAGTGACGTACGCAATGATGAGGGTTCATACGTCATGTGAACTAATGTGCGGCGCAAAGACACATCTCGTAGTGTAAAGATGACCGCTAATGACAGTTACGAATGTTAACCTGCAGTCTAATTGATGCACATTATAGCACAATTGTAAATTGGAAGAATGCGTGGACGAAATTTAGTTTGTATCAAGCAGCCAATTCATTAATTAATTCATTTTAAACTAGTATATAATTAAGCCCGTCAACAGTCGTTTCTATAAGCTTTTCTGTGACATATTGTTATGAGTTTGAGAACACATCAGTGATGTATTGAATATCAGGATGAACCGAAAATGTATGCCTCCCTTCATTGGCATTCATTGTTTATAGAATTTAGCAAAGAAAATCAGAACCATTCCGTTATCCCCTTTAGGACTATTCACGAATTGTCGGCAAGGACGTCGCTTTGTCTCGCCACTCACACCAGAAACAATGAATGCGACAATATAACGCCCTCAATACAGACATGCCAAGCATGAGAACGGGATGGAATGGGCGGTCGTGTTGCAGTTAGATTCCTCACGAATCTGTAGATAGCAAGCATAATAAGGAATGTGCCGCTACATCAATGGATTCTTAGACGATGGTATTCATTTTTGCTTTGTCTATTACTAGCATAACACGCTGTTATAGATAGGGTTTTTAATGAGACCACGACGATGGTAACATTGACATGCTAATAATACGTTATTTTACACGTCGAGGAAATGCTTTTTGGGATTTGTAGGAATCGATTTGCTTACCTCTGTTAAGCATTATTGAACATAGCTACATGCTCTCGCCCCTGAACCCATCAACTTAAGCTGCCTATGGTAGGTACGTTTCCAACACTACAGATATACGCCAATCGACGTTTCTGACCTTTACACCCTACGGTGAGAGCGTGTAGTCACGTTACAATAATAGCTTACACGACACGGAGACCATATTCAACTTCCCATTTTACTATTTGTGTTACGTCGAAACGCGCTCCGAAAATAGCTGCACTTTGAGCGGATGTAGAAATATTACACCCTATCGAGCAGGCGTAATAAAGAGTTTTATACGTTTAATCCGAAATGAACATTAGTCTTGCGTGCTGGCGAGCAACTAGACAGTCTATTGTCGCCGATGGGTCTGCATTGGTTTTTGTTTCTGGAAACACTAAAGGTCTCCAAATCGTAATAACAGGGGGCGTTAGTTCTTATACGATTATTATTTTCCGTACAAGACGTGTACTAACTATGTATATTATGCATGCAAGAGCCCTCACGTGGAGTGTTTCCTTAGACGACTGTAATCGCTGTTACTAGAGCACGGTTTTTATCCTATTGAAAAGGCAAATAACGACGGATATAGAATTAAGCATTGTGTGGTAACATAAAAGAGTTCAGACCCCCTTGGTATCATACTTTTGTTGAATCACCGTGATTTAAGCCGAGCCCTAACAAAGACCATCAATGTTTCAGTACCTTTTTGTTGAGTAAGAATACGGTTGTCTTATAAAATAATGTAATGTAAAGTCTGCTAGGGAAGCAACCGTACCACAACCTATATCAGTTTATTTTGACAATAGTATTGTAATAGTTCAGTATCGCTATTGCTTTGAGACTTATATATGGCGACAACGCATACTCTACTTTATGATTTGGGACATCTGCAATGTGCAGCAAATTAAGGTACTTCAAGGATATATTGCTCCTCTTGATTTTATCGTTATACAGAATATATAACGACTTGGTAAAAACCAAACCATGTGGCGGGTATGATAAACAGCGTGCCTTTCTATATGTCCACAGAGCAAGTCAGTAAATTTTATGCCGCTTTGTATATCATATTCATATTATCGCAAGGTGAGTACTACATAAATGACCGTTCAGATTCATATATATATATATATATATATATATATATATATATATATATATATATATATATATATATGACCGTATCATATATATATATATATATATATATATATATATATATATATATATATATATATATATATATATATCGAGCCACGATCAACCAACTTATAAAAAAAATCATCCCTCCGATGTGGCACAATTCCACTAATTGAAATGGGGAACAAGTGGGACTGTCTTGTCAATTCGAATGTGCGAATTATTTGCTGGCAACAATACGTTTCACACGAATTTCTAATATACTTGTCAAGGCTTTTATTTTGGCTCACAGCTCTGTGCGTTGTTCGCATTTTCGATGAGGTAATAAGTTGAAAAGATTTGATATGATATGACATATCAATTCATCTGCGCTTAAGTATGAGTTGATTATTTGCATTGCAATGGCAAATGCATTAACGTTTACCTGGCAATGTTGTGCTCGAGACTAAGTGTGCGTGTAGAGAATGTCAATTAATGTTAAGGAAAGATTATGTGTAAAGCATAAAGGAACTTACCAACCTTTACCTTCTTATACCTTGCCCAATAAATACCGCGATATATGAATTAGCTTACACAAGGTGAACCGACATTTGAAGAAGTTGAGAATTTTCGACGACAAACATTGACATTCTACTCGATAGGATGAGTGCACCACATAGGCATACGTGATTTCTACTCGCATTAGCACGACTATTGATTTTGAAATAACGCATTTCTTGCATGACAGCAGTTTGACGAGGGGGTTTGCAGCACACCCAATGCAGACCTAAAGACTAGTATATATCATATAACACAAACAATGATTTGTTACTATTGAGCTTGTAAATGCACCAATGCTCAATGTGCCCTTTTAAAATGTCCCTTCATAGCATGGTACTGCCCTACGCAAAACAGTATGCAAATTGTTGAATAATACCATGCTATTGGTATCCTCCATGACAATTCGGATTGCTTAAAGCCTCTTTTGAAAAGATGGGACCCATGTATGCGGGGTGTACGTTGGCTTCACTTACACTGATATGTACGAGGCTTCTTTTGTGGGTGCTAAATATGTGTTTCATTAGGTTTTTTCATCTGTTGGCTTTATCTATTTGGACTTAAGCTTAGAGTCGACGACAAGTGGTAAATCGCATGTATTGCACATCTTAATGATAATGAGAGTAAAGGCCCGCATCTGCAGCAGCGTCTGCAAATATTCTTTAAATAACTTAATTGAATATAAATGAAATATTCGCTGAGTGTCCCTTCAAGACTTTTGAGTAGAACGTTCTTTGATCAATGCCGCAGTTGTTCAGAGTCTTAAACTAAAGATTACATCCAATATAACAGTATTGCGCTAATGGCATTTCTTACCAGTTAAATTGCAACCTTTGCTGGATTACTCTATAGAAGCATCATCAATATTACCCGAGTGATATTTGCCCAGCACTTTCGTGGCTATTTGTGAGAGCTCACAGTCAATATACATTGGATGCTAAATCTCCTTTATCCCTATTTAAGCAACTAAAATGCGATGAAGTGACATATATTATTGTACTGACCCGATCAGATATACAATTTCATGACCTAAGCTAAGTCATTGTTAAAATTAAAATGCTTATGAAGTTATTCATTGTTCGCCTGCAGGCTGTTGTAAATATTTCGTTACGACACATTCATCATACCACAGAAGACGTAATTGTTTAACAAACTGTCGTGTGAGCCACCACGCAGTACCTGCAAAACATTACCTGTAGTTCGCATGTGGATCAACACCATGGAAAGATGTCTGATTGTATGAAATCTAGCGGCAATTCATTACTTAGGGCCCAAATGTGACAGGAAGAAACATTATTGAGCCGGGCACACGAATTTCTCTTTGTCATACCCGATAGGCTCAGGAAGGAATGCCGGAATCATTGTACTAGTATATTCAATCATGGTGATGGATTTATCATCATAAACCAGTTTAAATTTGCGCTTTGTTATGTTATTTCACCTACAAGCTGTCGATAAATTGCCATTGTTATTATGTATTGCCCACAGTCACGCTTTTACATTGTGCGCTTTATTCACTGACAAAGCCCCATCGGAAAGTGAAGAATAAAAACAAATACGCAATGCTAAAGGGATATCTCTTTCCAAAAGCAGGCATCACTAATGTGTTCGACGATATTATATTTACATGTCGAGTTGAAAGCCAATCCATGAGTAATGAATGTATTTTCTGTGAAACACGCCTATGGATTAATCAGCTCCAGGTAGGCTCATAATTGCCGTAACTGACTTTGATTATAGCCACAGTCGCCATGATACATGGCAAAATGCAATATTTTCTCTAAATTAAAATGTATTGTTTTATTCTAGCGATAGGGTTTTGCCAATTTTCCGGGCGCAAATACACGTGATTCCACATTTTCGTGTTATGCACTGTTATTGAAATATGTTCAACAAGCCACCATTCACTAAACCGCTCAATTCGTTTTCCATTGCCAGAGCCTCTTTTACCTTTTTTAACCAGTGCGTTCATTAGCGTTGGCGTGACGTTGTATGACTATAACCGTACATGCTGATATTATAAAATGGCTAAATAGGCGAATTTATGTGACATACTGTATTGCAAATATGTTAGAAGCTAATTATTTTGCTATTTGATCAAAATGAACTCGTCTTGCGATACTTGCACAATGCATTAATGCGTTAATATTGCTCATATCATATGAGCAGACAATGCGTAATAGCAGCATCCGTTTTGTGTCCATGCGGTAAGCATAAGGGAAGCCGTGTCCATCAGAGCCTAATACTTAGCTAATGAGGCGCAGAATAGAAGCAATTGTTATTCAGGTAGACAAGGGTTGAAAGGAATGCAAGACGTAAATGAGAACCGTCAAACTCACCAAAACAAAACGCTGTGTTCTGCGATTTGATCATTGGCTCAGCAAGCGCTCGGTATCTATGACATTAATTTCCGGAATAAGATTACTTAGGTGCGACAAAATGTCAACTCCCTGTTCAATCTGGGAAGAATAACGAGCATATTAGCAACACACTTTCGGACGACGGAAGGCATACCCTCCCATAATTAAGGTCTCACGTATAGAATGCCCTACCTGTGATTTTACCGCAGTAAACCAAGGTAATCTCGGAATATTGCACCTGCATAATTTCGTCATGTACTGGATACGATCACGGTCTAGAAGAGGTAGGTTAACTTGTATACGGACCTAAGCAAGGCACCAAAGACCAATCTAAACAATTTGTTTAAATGCGGAGGCAACACAAAATGTACAAGATAATCGGCCTTATTACAGACTTTACGTTGAGGTGCATTTGTCGGTGCAAGCCGCATAAACATACATAAAAAACTAAATACATATATATATATATATATATATATATATATATATATATATATATATATATATATATCATATAAACATATTATATATATGTATTAATATATATATATAAACATACATACACATACATAGATACATATATATATGCATGAAAATATAAATATATTCAATTATACATATATGTGTGTGTATATATGTATGTGTGTGTATACATATATATGTAAATGAATATAAGCATATGTGTATTTATATACATATATATATGTGTGTATATTTTATATTGGTTATATACGTGCATATATATACACATATATATATATATATATATATATATATATATATATATATATATATGTACATATAAATGTATATTTATATAGATATATATACACATATGTAGATATATATATATTTATATATATACATATATATATACATAAATATATGCATGTATACATATGCATTCATATATCGTACATATATATATGGCAATATATATGTGTATAGATGTATATATATATACATTGATATAAATATGAATGTAATTATATATATGATCATATATATATATACTTACATAAATAAATGTTTTCAAATATGTATATATGCATGTACATATCTTTATGCATATACATTCATATATAAGCATATATTGATATACATTTATACATGCGTACATTGATACACATACACATTAATATGAATATGTGAAAGTGCATATAATGTTTATATATATAATACAGATAAACGTATAAACAAACATATATTAATATATATATTTATATGTGTAAACCCTCTATATATAAATACACACCCATATATATATATATACATGTATAAATATATATATATATATCAATATACATTTATTCATACATTTATATACATATATAATTAATCATGTAAATGCATAGCTATATATATATGTATAATGAAATATTTATCAATATATATCTACAGGCAAATATATACTTATATATTCCATGTAGTTAGATAATAATTGCATGTACACGTTTAAATACATGAATATATTTGTATATATATATATATATATATATATATATATATATATATTTATAAATATATCAATATATATATTCATACATTTATATACATATATATTTATACATGTATATGCATAGCTATATATAAATGTACATTGAAATTTTTATCAATTATATCTACAGACAAATATATATTTATATATCCATGTAGTTAGATATTAAATGTATGTACACGTTCATATATATGAATATATTAAAATATTTGCGTATATGCATATATATAAATATAACCATATATATGCATATATATATAAATATATATATACATATATATTTTAATATATACATATATATACATATATATACATAAATATATATATATATATCTTTATATATTTATATATATGTATATATATATATATATGTATATATATATATATCAATATACATATATATTCATATATTCATATACATATATATTTATTCATGTCTATGCATAGCTGTACATATATACATATATATTATTTTAAATATTTATCAATATATATATATGCCGACAAATATATTTTATATATCCATG
>CM067350.1:39361841-39371841 GCA_034190875.2 Urechis unicinctus | reverse complement strand
AAGATATAGCCTGTTATAGCCGGGCGACTGGAGGTGATAAAACACCAGTAAGCTCCGCAGTGGCCCTTTCGTTGATTCGTAAACAATATGTTGAATATGTTTGTCTTCGTAAACTTCTTGACTACCCGCATATGCTTGGACATAAAAGAACCATGGCCATGCTTCCTCACAAAATATTGAACTGTGACAATGGAAATGAATGATGTCAATCAAAGAATGCCTCGCATAGGATCCACAGACATTTGGGTGATGGATTACTTCGAGGACGTGTCACATATTAAGATGTAGTAAGCGTTTAGCTACATTCTCCAGGCTACAATATTCCGTGATATGGTAAATATGTTATCGTTGAATGTTGAACCAAGAAAGCACTACCTCGTATGACTCTATATATACACCCTGAGTGTGGCATGTCATCAGCATAGATAGCTCGCTACAACATAGCAAAACACTGCAAAATGTACTTTCTCTCAGATCCCTCGTGACCCGTGAGGGTTATAAGGTAACATTGCGTTAGAGACAGATGTTGATTAACCCTGATTGGGGCATCTGAAGGTATCGAAAACTTCTTATTCAGTTGATGAACAACGTGAGAGCTGTTTTCCAATGTCATAACATAATGAGCTATGTGAATGCCTATTTATTCGATTAGGGGTTAATTGATCAATTACTACCCATAGCAAAATATCCAAGTTATGTGTTACAAGCGACAGCGCCAATGCCTCACTTCATTCCGCTGACATCCACCAATTTGACAATATTGGGCGCGATGTACAATATAGTGGACATCTCCATGTGGGTTAGTACATCTACAATCGACTCAACCCTGATCTGTACATTAGACAACCGCAGAGTGCAAATAGGTGAAGACGATTGACATGTGACGCACCAAAGAAATGTCGCGGCATATTGTGCACAACAATAGGTTGGTAAAAGTCTGCATGATAATATTTACAAAGTGGGAAATATCATAGCCATCAGTGCCATTCTGCTATTTGTGTGGATACGAGCAAAAGCTTATGCCAGCGCAAGCTGAACGAAACTGTGAGCTGGTTATATCTCTTCATAAAATAATGACCTTTCGCGAATGATGGATCTGCATTATTCGCTTCCAACCAGTTTGGGTATTATTTGCGTTAAATTATAAGAGGGATGAAAATTACTGAAAACGGCGACCCAAATCCTAAGCGAATATATATCAGAAGAAGAGCTGTCTTCATTGTCGCCGAAGAGTCTGATGCACCCCCTAAATACTAGACTAATGAAGGTCATCTGAACTTCAAGAACCAATCATGGAAAATATATTATGGTTTGTTAGATCTCATCTATAGGAACTGTCACGAACACCAGCAAGTATCAGCCTTATTGGCGTTAACTTAATAGTGAAATACAATGCTTCAGTGCCTACCATTGCTGGCATCCGGATATGAAGTGAAAGTGACGGTCACCTGGCTAGTGTGTTGAGGTAGAGTCAATGTCTAGACATTGTCAATAATGTAAAATTGCTTTTAATGCGACGCAGTTTATTTAGTATTTCTTGCCTTTTGTTGACATTCCACTCATTATTATGTATTTCATTGTACCAAGAAAAATGATCTTAACTTGACCTTATTAACATATATATTTTACATATCTGCTTACAGAATAAACTTAGTGCAAATCATTACAGGAGCTGGCGACGGTGTTCGGGCTACCGTTTTTCACACATGACAACCTTTGAGAATCAACATGGACTTAACTGAGGCAACAGAAGGCATAAGCTAGTCCAGACATATAATCTACTGTGAATGTAACGACTGTCGTGTGTGCAGTGATAATTGACGCATAAGACATCGATTGACTGACCCGATACGCATCGACTGCTTTGACCAGATTGCTTTATTATGTAATATGGCACACAGAATGCGGAACAAAGTGCATACGCACAAGCTGACACTAAATTGTCGCAGGTCATTGTTTTGTGGGAAGACACAGAGCAGATACACGCAAGCTCACCCATCGCAGCGCGATTAATTGTTTGTTTCACGGCTTTCAACCAACGATGTCAATGAACAGATTACTGTACATATATTCATTGTTTGCATATGTGCTCACTTTTACGCTTAGCTAAAAGTTATTTTTCATATTGGCTGTTGCGCAGCATTTCCACTGGCAGTCTTTGAATTATATGTCACGTGATCAATGCTATGAAGATGAGTTATTAATAAGGCAGTGTATTTGTGCTGTGATTGGTTTATCAACAGATTATGTAGGAAGTGACATCGAAAATGGCACCGAAACGGTGACCCAAATATTCATGATAATTTGGAACAAAATTCTTTCAACTGTTATTAATTTATTGAAACAGATCTGTGCGTTGTTGAATGCTTCAATTTCGAAACTTCAGATCAAGCGGCAAACCACGTCATTCACTTACAAAATAAGACAATTCGTGCAGCCTTTGCATAAAAGATATCACTTTACGCGATCCCAATTGCGATATGTTTGTCTTCACTGGGTCAACACGCGTGTATGTTGATGACGCACAATGATACCAGTTGGGATGAGCATGTGACGATTCACATTCAAAAGCAACTTCAAGTAAAGACAATTTTGGATGATATATGATTTCAAATCATGACCGATCGCTGATATTGTATCACTGAATACTTAATAACACAAACTACCAACTAGTGATTAGGTAATGTGATTAATTGCTAGTGTAATCAATGCAACGGCAATTCGCGCCTCGGCTTCCTATTTCATAGACAAAAATTATTGCAATTAAACGAAGTGCTGTAGTAATTTATCGTGGCCCCGCAAGAGCTTTGTGCATTCTGTTTACCAATGTGATTCACCAAAAGAAGATTGTTGGGCGGTGCAGCGGTCATGGGTTCAGGATTGGCTTCTGTTATGGAGTACCAGAATAGTCCAATGTTCTCCTCAGGAAGAGCTCTTCGATCATATTTCATATTGATCACCTCTCGCGTGACTTCCTCTATGTAAAGCTACACCATCGAATATCCAAGGTTTCCTATCGTACTATAAAGCGAATAACACTATGATCATGGCATAACGCTAACTTGATTTGCGACAGCAGCAGCATTGGTCACCCATTAGACTAAAACGATTCCGCAATAAATTTGTGTTGGCTTTTGGTGTCATCATGGAACGCAACGTTTCTGCTGAGTAATATGATATGCATTGCTCTGTGGATTGTCCTTGTTTGCTACACTCGTGACATTCTGATGCGTGCATAGCAAAGTCATGTCTGCATTAATTAACTTTCATCCTGTAATTCATTGACTTATAACTCGTCGCTATGTTGGCATCCATTGCTGGTAATAGTGGTAGATGTTGTTCCATCAAAATAACGCAAGCAACTCATCTGATTGAATATGATCTATTGTTGGGATATTTGTATTGGAATACAGTGAATAGCAAGCCACACGAAGGCAATGTAACACATCTGACAACCCGCTACCATGGTATTGAAACGCATTCACAACATTTGCAAGCAACTGAGGCATGATTTGTGCAGATGTGGCTCAAAATAAGCGTACTGACATTTTTCAGCGGTATAATGCACATGTCATAATACCTTTTACTACAAATTAGTGAAGTGATTTTATTTTTACACACGGACAAACCTAATATTACATTGATAGCAATCGGTCCACAGTAACGTAATGTTGTCCTTGGGTCAACACAAAACGACATCCACATTAGAACGTCTGCTGTTGAACCTAGAACGCTCCACAAGCAATGAGCACTGTTTTCGTGCGGTTTTAGTGTCACTAGTTATATGTAATCAATGGACTCGTAAACACATAATAAGTAGAGAAAGGCATCTGCGTTCAACGGGGGTAACTCGCCGCCTATTAGGATCTAGGTTTGTGTATACATACGGCAGTTAGAGTTTGTATTGCTACTTGTAACGCACGACAATATACTGATTAGCCACATTTCATTAAAAGCATCTTTAAAGAGTACTGCAACTATATGCTGCTTCTATGTCAATGAATGGTAATCGGCTGGACATATTGTATCAATATTGTGATGATGGGGGTTGTGTACGCGCGAACCGACCTCCATCCTCATGAAAACATAAAATGACTTGGCAAATACCTTTCCATCAGGCTGGTATTACGCATTGGATTATATTATGCCACGTAAGTGAGAGACTGAGTGAAAAGTAACTCGATGTGCAATAGTAGAAAATTGTTAACATCTTCGGGATGTTCTATAAGATTTAATATCCCAATGCGGCTTGGAATGTTATCATATAGAAACAGTTTGAATAATAATGGAGGGCGCGTCCTGTCCCATAGGGAGTTACAGAATTTGAATATTCTCTTTTGGCTTTGTTGTATTCGAAGATGCAATGAATGATAAATGGTTCTATAATATTCGGGTTGTTATTTGATACAGTCATTTTGTTAGTGCTGATGGATATATATGCTGAATAACAAGTAGTCCGATTAATGCCATATGAGAACTTTGTAATATGCTTCAGCAAAACTAAATCTTTTAATCACTTAGAATGAACAAATGTGTATAGAGCCTTTTCATTTTTTTCGTATGTCAATTTTAACTCCTTCTCACTATGGAATAGGTTGGCGATTTTTTTGGTAATGACATATATTGGGTAGCTAACGTAAGCTGTCCTTATGCCTTAATCACAGTACAATCTCTGGTGTATCATTGGATTGAAAGTTCCATTTACGTTATGTTAAATTTACTATGATGCAAGACCAAAATGATTTACAAATGCCTATCTTTGAATGCATACGAAGTGTATTGTTGGCATGGTTATTGTATCAGTCCATTCACTGTCAGAAATGAAGGAACCTTGCATTCACAGCAGTTTATAAACTGGCGTTGTAAACCGTTATTGCATTGTGACACGAGTCATGACGTGAACTTGTCTACTAACGAAAGTTGCCTCCCCACCCCCCCGTTCCAAAATATCATTTGTCCACGCGCTGTTAGAACATCACAAGACCGAGGTCGCGCTGCTAGCTGTTGTTGATCCAAGGCAATCTAACACACACGATTCGCCTATTGCCTAATAAACGTTTACTGCAATTATGTCATTTCAATATTTTAGCAGATCCACTCATCTTGTGATTTACAGAAACAAATATATAGTTAGGTAGTAAAACAAAAAGTATAGTGGTATAGCGTTCAATATCAGTGTTAACCAGCCAATCAACCACCAATCAATCGGATTGCTAATTTCCAAAAATCATCATCAGAGACAGATAGCAACTTGGACTGAACTTGCCTAGAATGTTAAATATATTCATTTTCTTTATTTGACAGTATGAGAATCACCGTTACCGCCTATGGGCGGGAATAATGCCGTATGATTTGTCCTGTATATGCTAGCTGTGAACCTTCTACAGTTTTCGGCTGGCAAATTTCAATGATAGCGTGGACAAAATAATACGTGCATGATAGTGTCATCTATTCTCATTGTTAGTTGACTTGCATAATGCTTTATTCTGTATCTAGCACGTATATCAATAGCGGGTGCTAATTTGCTGCGAGATGAAAGACGCTTGCTATTTTTACACTTACCTCGCTAATAAGGTAATGAAATTTAAGTATATCTTTGGTAACGTCAACAGTCCGATAGAATTAATCCTCTTTTATGACAAGCACCAGCCACTGTAAATCAGATTATTCTTCGTAGGACAATCAACATTTGTGGTAGTCTTTTTAGTGAAGCTTATTTATTAAATGCTCATATCATCCTGCATATTAAAACCAAGTCTTTTATCAGCATTATGGGATGATTTGCGATGAATAAAAATTCGAACCATGCAAACAATGCCAGAGATTACATTTATAGGCGCGGGTGAGCCTCGAACATAAACGGCGTAGAGGTTCTGATCTGGATCATACAGGAAGCTACTATATGGCTAATATATCCTAATCAGAAGAGAAAGCATGGACCACAAGCTCGATGATTTATGGCATTCATTTGTTTTGAAACCAATTATCACAAAATTAAATGGTACAAAACTAACATAACCATCAACACCCATCCATGCTCATCCCGATAGAGCAGGGCATATCTTGAGTCAACGTCGGCATTATCCCGAGATTCAGGGCTATGTTTGAGCCAAGTCACTCATAGATCGTCCACTTGCGCGAGTCATGTGATTGATAGGTTGATTGCATGATGTGTATTAAAGTGAGGGCGGTCTTTTAGTTGCTTTTGACATCCTGGGATTCGTACACCAGCCATACTCAGTCACGATAATGAAAGTAGCAATGTATTATAAAATCAAATTGATTTGCGTTGCCAAAATATCCAACTGCACTGATCGAAGTCGCTCGGTCACATACAATATTCATGCTAACGTTGTCGTTGATAATCCGGCGTCCTTGAAGCCATAATCGCATGTACACGCCTGGATCACAATTGGAATATGAATACATTTGCAAGCACGTAAGTTGCGTGCGTTAAAGTTTAATATTCCATGTGTTTTTATTTATCATTGTATAGTGCAGTATACATATAGCGTAATTAAGTGAGATCATAGGAGGCCTCGGGCAATTATAGCGCACAAAAGATCGTTCCAAAATATACAGCCAAAATTTGATGGTATGGATAAGCACAAAATATTCTGTAATAGTCATATACGGATAAGCTCCCTAATTTCGCCACCCAGGCGCAACGGATATCAGACGAGAGGGAAAAGTGATATTTGTGCATATTATACTACTTCTAATCCAGTCACCAACATGTCAAGTTATTTGCATGGCTTATAGTTTATCTGTGAAGTCGAATACATGAACCAGACACAACTTCATTGACTCGCCATATTTGCTATCGCGCATGGTGACATTCTTAGAAGCAGTTTGGTAATTATATATACACTAATTGATTTATTCTCCTGTACTGCGTGACAGTATTGCACACCAACCAACTTATTCATGTTGCCCTTGAGATCACATTTTGCACATTCTGACAGTGACACTTTACCTGAACCCATACTAGGTTCTTTTCACGATACGGTAGAATGATATTAAGATTCAGATATAAGAACCCACAGCCACGACCAATCGGCATGGTTCTTACGACAGGAAACCTTATCTATGTAATATAAGGAAGCAGTGATAAATGTCACTATATATCAAGGCGGGGAGATTATTGCATGCGGTCTAATAAAATGACGTTTTACACAATAACGTGCCTGTTGTTACATTAGTCATTGCGGGGACTAAGGTTACGCCACAACTTCTTTGCGAATATGGTTCTCAAGAGTATGAGACCCTAGCATTCAGATATTTCTGAAATTGAATTGCAATGTTACTGCCCTATCTCACTTAACCAAATGAGCTAAATTAAGTTTGTCATACGCTGATATTAGAACATATTCAAGCGCAAATCGATAAAATAGTTTGACCCAGTTAAATACTAGGTTCTACATGCTAGAGGGCCTCAGCAGAATAACAACAAGCCATTCTGCTGTTATTAACTTTTAGATATCGGCCAGATCTCACCATTGCGTACATACCTTGTCTTCTATACCACCAGGACAGACTATTTCTTTGAATCAACCCACATTTGCTTAAACAGGGAATATATTTATTCGCCGATGACGAATTATACTGAATATCATCTTTATAACTTTCATGCTACCCATAGGCAATCACAAAGTTTGCATTGCTATTGTACAACAACTTACCCAGCTAAAGTTACCAGCAGACTAAATGCCCATCCACGATATTGCCCTTCGTTGCAAGGGATGGTGATGTACTTGTCATTATATTCATACATCTTAATCAAATGCGCAACACCAGAAACACAAGGAAAGTGAAGCATAAAGAACGTGCATTCCTCTTCGCATAGCATTTTGGAAATCGCCATGCAGATCCCTTCATGCATTGATTTATATAACAACACCATTTGTGTACGCTATTTAAAGAAAACACGCTTTCGTCCGGGTAGAGGAATTTGTAAGCAAACGTCGGATATCGACGAACAAGCCACCAGATTCCTTGCTTCTATGCATTTACTGGAAAATGCACGTACATATAATTCCGCTTTGTTTCATTTCAACAGAGTGCATTTACCAGTCATTGTTAAGAGTTTGTCAAATAACGCCACTCATCAGCTACCATAACTGCAAGAAACGGGCTGGGTAAATTATGATGAGACTTGTGTCCCTTCTCATGGCTTATGACTCAATTCCTTTGGCTTGCTTATGTATTATTTATTACTGTTGCTCAACTTTTTCAGAATTGTATGACAATGCACAAAGAATCTTGAGTCCGTATACATAAATCAATAATTCGGCTATTCACTCAAATATAAATGGCTATCATTTCATCCATATACCCGCGTGATCACAATATGTTTCTCGCAGAATAACCGAATACGATGTGTAAATTAAAGTCTACCGTCGTTATTGTGTTTTGAAATACAACAGAATAGCCTTAAACACGGTTATTGATGAATGTTAAACTAACGTCGATCACCATAGCTACCTGCTCTGAGATCTCAATTTATATATCAGAGTTTGTTTGTACTCGGAACACACAACTAAGGTAATCGTAGACTTAAACTCAATGGTATGATTAATGGTGCTGTAGCACATCCGGGTGAAACGAAACCATTATCATTCCTATTTGAATTAATCTCAAATAGTGACGTCACTGTATTGCAACGACATGTTCTCTGGGGAGAAATGATTTAATGATAGATTTTTTATTTCTAGGCTTCGAGGAAAACCTCTTCACTACTTCCATCTTTATGCAAACGCTGCTAAAAATCATTATGTTGTTCTTAAACATTTCCAACTTCTGTGTTGTTGTTGCTCTCTGGTTTCATAAACCATCGTTATACTAAGTTGCGATTCACTACGATCAAACTCCATTAGATAATCATTGTATTAGAGACGAGCACCTGATGGATATCGAGAAATGTAGAGTAATGACACGCTCTGTATCTAGTAGTGCATATGCGCTCGCATAAGGGATATACAGGATGCTTCGTTACGCCGATGCGTTGAGGAGCATCTACTAATGCCAAGGTCACTCAACTAAATCTCGTAGCATTCTCGTCCCCTGGATGACATTTTAGCGGTGTTTTGACCTTTTATTGAAGTATGTAGAGCCATCTAAGCTGTCAACGCTTCATACACAGGAGAACCAGTATCGCAGGGTAGTTCACCGAGGATCAGTGTATGAAGGCAACATTCTAGCATACGTGAGGGAGTGGGGATTGGTGGAACTGCTATCAACAATGACTCCTAGTTCTGAAAGGAAGCATTTGTAAATTTCATCTGACAGTTTTTATCCGTCGGAGCAAACACTGCGGTGTCAACAGCAGATGCAATGGTTGGTTGTATACTAATTGACAACACACTACATGCACTGTCAACATAGTTCCGTTAACAGTTCATTCCTCCGTCTGTAGTAACACCGAAACTGGGGATTGCGTAGCTTCTGTCTTCCTAGTTATTCCATAAACAAGTAGCACGCTTTCGACCGGTTAAATTTTCTAAACCACATTGCGTGTAAAAGGTCCTTATAGATTTTGCTGTAGTATTACATCATACCATACTCATGCTAAATTGCCTGTATACTTCACAAGCGCCCGTTCACGTGAAATGATGATATGTTATTAACACGCAATCGATTTTTCCATTAAAACACCAGTGGGTCACAGTGGATCATGGCCCAAATACAGTTCGCAGCTCTTTGCTAAATAACGGTAAGCGATGAAATATTGCTATCAATGCTGATAACACGTCGCGCTCATCGTAGCGTTATATATATATAGGAGGTCAAATATCTAGTAAGTAGGTTGTCAATTACTCAAATCACAGTTATATGTGAAGAGCGACACCCTCTGACGCAATAATCATGCTGCATTATGACACAGTAATGTGCGTTTTGTTGATCCAGGTTGCGTGAGCGCGTAATTCGATCTTCGAGTGTAGTATATGACAATACGACGACAGTTTGTGAAGCAACATCTAAATACGAGACTTAATGTGAA
>CM067350.1:39337732-39354684 GCA_034190875.2 Urechis unicinctus | reverse complement strand
AACAATCACCACGAATTATCACAAGGTAAATTTACTCATGGAAACGATCCCAAGTTCTCTGCGTGTCCCCGGAAGATCTTTTAACAGAGAATATTTTGCTATTTGCCACGACTGTTCAGAGCCACACACTAATACATTGCTACCATCTATTTTTCAATTAACTATGATCGTTTTATAATATTGTTTTGTCAATGGAAAAATAAGCTTCTCTTTCTTATTCTTTCTTTTTCTTCTTCTTCTTCTTCTTTTTCTTCTTCTTCTTCTTCTTCTTCTTCTTCTTCTTCTTCTTCTTCGTCTTCTTCTTCTCCTTCTTCTTCTTCTTCTTCTTCTTCTTCTTCTTCTTTTTCTTCTTCGTCCATTTTATAAAACAATATTGCGTTAATGGTATAACGTAGCTATGAATATTGCTGTACATTTAGCGCGTGTTGGATTGCCATGAGAAAGAGCAATGTACTTTGCATTTATGCCCCTTTCTTTCGTAGTTAATTGCGACAGCTCGTATACTACATACATGGGATGTTTAACCTTCGTTGCCTTTTTTCTAACGAAAGTGCAGCGAGGTTTAAGACAATTTTACTGGAATGATTCGAGGTACAACTTTATGATCTAGGCAAAGTCATTGTCATAATTATAATGCTAATGAAGTTACATATTGTTCAATATTCAGAATCAATCATGTAGTGCCTACAGACTCTTGTAAGTATATATTATCCTATTACTGAAGGCTTAATTATTTGACCAGATGTTGTGCAATCCACAACACAACACCTGATCAAACCCATGGGACCAAAGAAATATCATTTTACCAGTGGCTCGCGTGAAGATCAGCAACATGAAGAAATCACAGACTGGCGTAGATGGACCGGTGTGTGATCGATTCCTGCTAAATGTTTGATCAATGAGATTTTCCAAAACTACTAGCATGCCCGAGTACTTGCGTATCACAGACAGTTCTCGCATAGTAAATTGGTTGTTCCTCATCGAGAAGCAAATGTATCAAAATCGCATAGAAGCAGCGGATTTTAAAATGAAAGCGACATGGAATAGCAGAAATGTAAATTTCAATAATGTCAGTTACTACAAAAGCGCTTAACAGCATAAATAATGCATCCCAGCCGAGGAGATGGTACAATAGATAGCACAAGAACAGATCGAGCCAAGTAAGTGATCTCCTCAGTTTTAGGGTTTTATTTTATACTTCAGATCAATGATTGGTGTGCTGTATTCCGAGCATTACAACCGATATTGGCGTCATTGCAACTCGGCGAATAACTTAGTTGCTGCCCCAATAGTGCTCTCTGATTCCAATTTTTCATGGTAGAATACAACATGGCAAGACACTGAAATAATGATGACTTTTGATGTTCACGGGTAATTTCAGCATATTCTGCTATCTCTACTTAAAATGTAATACCGGTGGGCCTTTACTGTTTCACATTTGCTTGCTAGATATGTTCAGATGACTAAATACATGATTTGTGAAGATTTACTCGGTAAGGCCCATTTTTTGACACAACTATTGGTCAAAAGGTTACATTACTGAGCGAGACGCGCGTCTTACTATTTGACATACCGGATGCTACATTCCATCTATATAGCAAGAAATGCCCGAAGTACGCGCTACTTTTACCAGTATATTATGTCATGGAGATTGATTCACCATGATCAACAAATTGAAATGCTTATTTTAATAAATGATCTCACCTACAAGCTTTTGATAAATCAAAAATGGCATCACGATAATTACAGTACTGAATTTGCTCACAGTCATACCATCACTTGGGGTGTGCAATTCAACAGAAGAGCTCCGTCACGAATGACAATTGTTCCTGACGTTAAATCTATGATAACAAAAATTCGCAATTGGCTTGGATTGGGTGTGCCTAACAATAGCAGATATGTCTTTCCATAGAATTTCTAGATGACCGACTTGTTTGCAAATCATTGACAGCTAGTGCTTCGCAACTTGTCACTCGTGTCGATATGCGAATCTTATGATGAACGGAAGGTATTTGAAACATTGACAATTTCGATATCACGCAGTTGGATTGCACCGAAGCAAATTGCTGAGAATAATCAGCTCCCGGATTGCTTAAAAAGGCCGGTTCTGCCATTGATTCATAACACAATGAAAGAGACCAATTATCTTATTCAAAGTTCGTCGGCGTTGTTTGATTCTTGGGTGCCACAACTTGCGTACACTGGATGCCACATGATGTGTTATATGTGTAGAGCCAGCCATCATTCACTAAACCGTTTTTTACATGGGTCACAAGTTGGGTTTGTGTCAGACATTTCCATGAGGTCCATAGCGATGATTAGCTGGCGATATGCCAGATTAAAGGCTTTGTAGTAAGCTTGAGAGCTCGCGTACCTCGTATTATGTGTTTTATTTGTTTTCAGAAATCCCACCGTCTGATTAAGCGTGTCATATTTCATCTGATTATAATCGTACATTTGTACAATAGGTTGACGGGTTGAATTAAGCGACATCATATATTGATATTATGTTCAATGTTTACTTTTTGGCTATTTAATTAAACTTCACTTGATCTTAGCAAGGCATTAATGCGTTATCATTGTTCATATCTTTTGGGCAGACCACATGATAAAGCAGCATCCTGTTTTGTCCATGCGGTGCACCGGAAGGAAACCATTGCCACCCGCGAAATATACACCACTAATAAGGCGCAGTATAGCAAGCACTACAACTGAGGTTGACAAAGGTTGAACGGGAAAACAAACTCATTACTACACAGCGACGTGTTCTCCGATTTCATAATGAGTTCCGAAAATGCTCTGAATCCACGGTTGTAATTTGCTGCATCAGATTACTAAGAAGAGGAACACAATGTCATCTCGTGGTGAAAACTGGAAAGTATTATGCTCATATGATCATACGGACGACGGGCCAGTGTCAAGACAAGAGCCGAAGACGTCGCCCTTTGTTCCGTTGTACATTTACAATTCTAAAGGCAGTATTGACCTACCCCATTGTAAGGAATCAGTTGTCTCAATTTGCGCAAAATAATCACGCCTATTAAACTTAGCACACTATCTGTCGTTAAAATATATACTACCAAAACCTGTCAGATTCAAGCGAGACGCTTAGCTTTTTATATCTCGGATGCCACTGCTGTTAACTTAGATGACTTCTAAATATTGCACCTGCTGATTTATATACCTTGCCATTCGATGTACCTGTCATATACTGAGACCAATGCAGGTGTAGCATTGGCAGGGTTCATTTTCATCAGGACTGGTTGCAGGCAACCCTAAGTAATTTAGATGTCCAGCCTCATTACCGAATTTGTCATGCTTACTTTTGACCTTCGTTCTCTATATTATACTGATCGATTAATATATATTTATTAAATTAGACAAACGTATGTGTTGGATGCTATTGTAAACGTGAGCTTATCCGCCTAACGAAACACAAAGGATTAAACAAACGTTGCACGAATATACATATATATATATATATATATATATATATATATATATATATATATATATATATATATATATGCATATATATATATATATAAAATATAGCCTTATATGAGGTATAATTTAAATATATATATATCGACATATATGTATTCACAAACACAAACCTACACGCACTCACACATATATAAATTGATATATATTTATATATATATAAATATATATATATATTTATTTATATATATATTATATATATACATATATTTTATTCCTTTATATATTTATACATATATACTTATATATATGCATTTAATATGTATATATGTATGAATATATATATATATGAATATATATATACATATATATATAAACATATATATATAAATATATATATATAAATATGTATTTGTTTACACATATATATTGTTATAAATTGTCATACAACATCGCAGCGTGGACAATTGCCCCTCATATTTTCCTATTTATATCTGTTTGTTTACGGCGTTCGTTAGGTCCTTCTACAATTACATGTAAGGACAACACTGATGTAATCCAGCACAACTATGAGAATCAATCAATATAAAGTGGAGAAAAAGGTTTAAACGAACTCAAGACAAATTATATATATATATATCTATATATATATATATATATGTATATATATATATATATATATATATATATATATATATATATATATATATATATATATATATATATATATATATATATATATATTTATATATATATATATTTATACGTATGAATATATAAAATATATATTTATGTAAATATATATATATATACATATATATAATATATATATATATATATATATCTCTATATATATATATATATATATATATATATATATATATATATATATAATATATGCTCTAGTATATATATATTATATATATATATGGTTGCATATATATGGTTATGAATTTCACATAGTGTAACAAATTCACCATGATATTGAGATTTTGCGAATATGCCTTGTATAATATTTTGTAATATTTCAATTATTGCATAACCGGATGAATTATGCGTGCTGCAGGTTTTCCTTGGTGATAACATTTTGCGTACACAAAATCAACGTACTCTGAAAAAGTGAATGGCACTTTTAAATATCATCAATACACGATTCGATCAACCTATGATCAGAGATGTATTTAATCAACCTGGACCATTTTATGATAAATTAAACCTCTCTATACCTTAACCTTTACTCAAATCCGGTTGTCCGCCTTCACAATTAAACACTTGGTATGCAAATGTCCTTTGACTGACGCTAGCAGCTGATTTTTACATCATATTAATCTCACAACCCTTCAATTAATTAACTTCGATTGCGTTTTTGTGAGTTTGCACTTATTCATCCGGCTTCAGAATCCAAAGCAAAGCATGCAGTTCACAATTGAATCCAGAGAACGTCGGGAAAACGAAAAGGCATAATCAACGGCACCTAACCAATTTAATCTAATCTAACATCAGCGTTTTCATGCAAATGGTTGTGTGTGTGTGGGGGGGGGGGGGGGGGTTGGTGGTGTCGTCATATTTGCTCGACGTGGATGTGGCGTGCAGATTGGATTATCAAAATGCATATACTGTATTGTACAAACAAAACGGGTGTCCTGTTCCTGTAAACGAATTTTTGACGGCGTTTGTACAAAGCATTTGCACATGAGCATATCAGCTTTTATGTATTTGACAATACAACGACTATTTGACACTTCCTTAACAGAAAAAGGCCCATTGGCAAGTTTTGATCGAGTGTTATTTAAAGGGCTAGTAATGGCTAAAATATGAATTTTCTGGATCATATAGAACGCGATTTTCTTATCAATAACTTACAGTTCTTTTTTCGATCCGACACGTAGGAAACAAGAAATAAGCAAAAACCAACAACACATTCCGGAACTTTCCGACCACACGCCGAAGATGAACGAAGGTGCTGTGACGTCATATGTCACCAGAAGATTTTGCAACGGACGCTGTTTCTATTTGCGAACTAGCTGTCGTACTAATTAATCGCTATTTACAGACACTCATCAGCGTTTTTGATCCATGGTTTTCTTGATATACTGTGAGTATACTCATCCTTACATTTCCCATATGAAAGTCAAGTTAGAATTCATTAGTTATGTTTCTGGGCTGATTTTTTTAAACAAAATGTACAAATTGTCGCAGCGGTGGAATGCTGCCTTTCGAGACGTTTCATCTGTGGTGGAATATATGGAAAAGGGGTTTTAAGGTATGATCCTTCCTCGTAGACAATTAGGTCATTTACATATCGGTAGCCTATTTCCAGTACTGGAACTCTAACTATCGCTTGTCCGCTCGGGAAAGTGATCAGAATTTGCACTTGCCCATTGACAAAATTGACATGGCCGGTAGTGATCAGTGTGGGGCGGTTCAAGTTTTATAAGGCTGTTCCACAGATAACATATATATTTGTCTCGTAAGGCTGTCGTATGCTTGCCTGACAGTAGCTTGCACTTGTCCTAGACAATCAACGGATGAAACCCAGTGCTCAGTCCTGACCTGCTGTCAAATTTGCTTCATATAACTTTACCCTTAAAGTGAGGCCCAGTACTGCAATAATTAGCATCGAACAAGACATAGTGAGCATGTTTTCCTGAAGGGATTATGTGTATGTTTATGTTTATGCAGGATATGTAGAGGGAATGATACAGAGCCTTCTTGAACAATGCTCAGCTAGTCCTTCCCTGCTCAAGAATTCCATTGGAGAACTCCAGAGAATGAACCAGGAGCACTACTCTGACAAGGAGGAGAATGGAATGAGAGGCAGCATATGGAGATGTTTCTTCTTTAGATGAGTAATGTAGTTATGTCTCTAAAGGTGATGATGAATGATGATGGTGGTGGTGATTGGGTAGGGGTAGGGGAGGGGTGGTAATGGAGCTGATGGTGGTGGTAGAAACATTATATTGGTGGTTGGTCTCTTGATATTTTCTTCTTTTTACAAGTTAAATCTAAGCTTTGTTTATTTTTCAGCTGTGGCTTCAGCTAAGTCAAGCTTGTAACATGTCATTTTACCTGGCTGTTGACGAAGGACATAACTATTCCTTATCATCATACTTACAAAAAATAAATGGTAAATATTTGGGTTGAAATTCACTTTCAACCCCAATATTTACCATTTATTTTTTCTTGTACGCTATCAGTTAATTCAATTGATGGCTGCTATTAATTGTGAAGATTAGACAGATGATGAGTAGCGCAACAAATCGTACATGTAATCAACCATATCCCAACTTGTCGGTCGCTAAGATTATAAACATTTGTTTGTAGGAATGTATGCATTGTTTTGTCCATATATATTTCTGACAAATCCTATTCATATATTTGATATACAATGGAACGTTAGATTTGGCGGTAATACTCGGGTGTTGTTTACCAATGAACTTTACATTGTTGTCACACTTTAAGTCCATTATAACGACCATCTTCAAAGGTACGGGGCATGTAGTATCCATAAAATTCCCCGAAAATATCCTTTTCTCAAACTGCACATACCTTTTATTTTACCCAGTATGTTTCACATTAAGTCTCGTATTTAGATGTTGCTTCACAAACTGTCGTCGTATTGTTATATACTACGCTCGAAGATCGAATTACGCGCTCACGCAACCTGGATCAACGAAACGCACATTACTGGTCATAATGCAGCATGATTATTGCTTCAGAGGGTGTCGCTCTTCACATATAACTGTGATTTGAGTAATTGACAACCTACTTACTAGATATTTGACCTCCTATATATATATAACGCTATGATGAGCGCGACGTGTTATCAGCATTGATAGCAATATTTCATCGCTTACCGTTATTTAGCAAAGAGCTGCAAACTGTATTTGGGCCATGATCCACTGTGACCCGCTGGTGTTTTAATGGAAAAATCGATTGCGTGTTAATAACATATCATCATTTCACGTGAACGGGCGCTTGTGAAGTATACAGACAATTTAGCATGAGTATGGTATGATGTAATACTACAGCAAAATCTATGAGGACCTTTTACACGCAATGTGGTTTAGAAAATTCAACCGGTCGAAAGCGTGCTACTTGTTTATGGAATAACTAGGAAGACAGAAGCAATGCAATCCCCAGTTTCGGTGTTACTACAGACGGAGGAATGAACTGTTAACGGGACCATGTTGACAGTGCATGTAATGTTTTGTCATTTAGTAAACAACCAACCATTGCATCTGCTGTTGACACCGCAGTGTTTGCTCCGACGGATAAAACCTGTCAGATGAAATTTGCAAATGCTTCCTTTCAGAAAGCAAGCCTTCCCATAGAAGAATAACTTGTTTGGTCCATTCGGATTATTTGCTAATTCCAATGCAGTTGCAAACTAGGAGTCATTGTTGATAGCAGTTCCACCAATCCCCATTCCATGCTAGAATGTTGCCTTCATACACTGATCCTCGGTGAACTACCCTGCGATACTGGTTCTCCTGTGTATGAAGCGTTGACAGCTTAGATGGCTCTACATACTTCAACAAAAGGTAAAAACACCGCTAAAATGTCATCCAGGGGATTAGTAGATGCTCCTCAACGCATCGGCGTAGCGAAGCATCCTGTATATCCCTTATGCGAGCGAATATGCCCTACTAGATACAGGGCGTGTCATTACTCTACATTTCTCGATATCCATCAGGTGTTCGTCTCTAGTACAATGGTTATCTAATGGAGTTTGATCATAGTGAATCGCAACTTAGTATAACGCTGGTTAATGAAAACAGAGAGCAACACCAACATAGAAGTTGGAACAACATAATGATGTTTAGCAGCGTTTGCATAAGAATGGAAGTAGTGAAGGGTTTTCCTCGAAGCCTAGACATAACAAAAAATCTATCATTAAATCATTTCTCCCCAGAGAACATGTCGTTGCAATACATTGACGTCACTAGTTGAGATTAATTCAAATAGAAATGATAATGGTTTCGTTTTTCCCGGATGTGCTACAGCACCATTAATCATACCATTGAGTTTAAGTCTACGATTACCTTAGTTGTGTGTTCCGAGTACAAACAAACTCTGATATATAAATTGAGATCTCAGAGCAGGTAGCTATGGTGATCGACGTTAGTTTAACATTCATCAACAACCGTGTTTAAGGCTATTCTGTTGTATTTCAAAACACAATAACGACGGTTGACTTTAATTTACACATCGTATTCGGTTATTCTGTGAGAAACATATTGTGATCACGCGTGTATATGGATGAAATGATAGCCATTTATATTTGAGTGAATAGCCGAATTATTGCTTTATGAATACGGTCGGACTCAAGAGATTCATTGTGCATTGTCATACATTTCTGAAAAGGTTGAGCAACAGTAATAAATAATACATAAGCAAGCCAAAGGAATTGGGTCATAAGCCATGAGAAGGGACACAAGTCTCATCATAATTTACCCAGCCCGTTTCTTGCAGTTATGGTAGCTGATGAGTGGCGTTATTTGACAAACTCTTAACAATGACTGGTAAATGCACTCTGTTGAAATGAAACAAAGCGGAATTATATGTACGTGCATTTTCTAGTAAATGCATAGAAGCAAGGAATCTGGTGGCTTGTTCGTCGATATCCGACGTTTGCTTACAAATTCCTCTACCCGGACGAAAGCGTGTTTTCTTTAAATAGCGTACACAAATGGTGTTGTTATATGAATCAATGCATGCAGGGATCTGCATGGCGATTTCCAAAATGCTATGCGAAGAGGAATGTACGTTCTTTATGCTTCACTTTCCTTGTGTTTCTGGTGCTGCGAATTTGATTAAGATGCATGAATATAACGACAAGTACATCACCATCCCTTGCAACGAAGGGCAATATCGTGGATGGGCATTTAGTCTGCTGGTAACTTTAGCTCGGTAAGTTGTTGTACAATAGCTATGCAAACTTTGTGATTGCCTACGGGTATCATGAAAGTTATAAAAATGATATTCAGTATAATTCGTCATCGGCTAATAAATGTATTCCCTGTTTAAGCAAATGTGGGTTGATTCAAAGAAATAGTCTGTCCTGGTGGTATAGAAGACAAGGTATGTATGGTGAGATCTGGCCGATATCTAAAAGTTAATAACAGCAGAATGGCTTGTTGTTATTCTGCTGAGGCCCTCTAGCATGTAGAACCTAGTATTTAACTGGGTCTAACTGTGTTATCGATTTGCGCTTGAATATGTTCTAATATCAGCGTATGACAAACTTAATTTAGCTCATTTGGTTAAGTGAGATCGGGCAGTAACATTGCAATTCAATGTCCGAAATATCTGAATGCTAGGGTCTCATACTCTTGAGAACCATATTCGCAAAGAAGTTGTGGCGTAACCTTAGTCCCCGCAATGACTAATGTAACAACAGGCACGTTATTGTGTAAAACGTCATTTTATTAGACCGCATGCAATAATCTCCCCGCTTTGATATATAGTGACATTTATCACTGCTTCCTTATATTACATAGATAAGGTTTCCTGTCGTAAGAACCATGCCGATTGGTCGTGGCTGTGAGTTCTTATATCTGAGTCTTAATATCATTCTACCGTATCGTGAAAAGAACCTAGAATGGGTTCAGGTAAAGTGTCACTGTCAGAATGTGCAAAATGTGATCTCAAGGGCAACATGAATAAGTTGGTTGGCTGTGCAATACTGTCACGCAGTACAGGAGAATAAATCAATTAGTGTAAATAAAATTACCAAACTGCTTCATAGAATGTCTCCATGCGCGATAGCAAATATGGCGAGTCAATGAAGGTGTGTCCGGTTCATGTATTCGACTTCACAGATAAACTATAGGCCATGCAAATAACTTGACATGTTGGTGATTGGATTAGAAGTAGTATGATATGCACAAATATCACTTTTCCCTCTCGTCTGGTATCCATTGCGCCTGGGTGGCGAAATTAGGGAGCTTATCCGTATATGAATATTACAGAATGTTTTGTGCTTATCCAGACCATCTAATTTTGGCTGTATATTTTGGAACGATCTTTTGTGCGCTATAATTGCCCGAGGCCTCTTATGAACTCACTTAATTACGTTAGATGTATTCTGCACTATACAATGATATATAAAAACACATGCAATATTTAACTTTAATGCACGCAGTTTACTTGCTTGCAAATGTATTCATATTCCAATTGTGATCCAGGTGTGTACCAGGGATTATGACTTCAAGGACGCCGGGTTATCAACGTTAGCATGAATATTGTATGTGACCGAGCGACTACGATCAGTGCAGTTGGATATTTTGGCAACGCAAATATATTTGATTTTATAATACATTGCTACTTTCATTATCAAGATTGAGTATGGCTGGTGTACGAATCCCAGGATGTCAAAAGCAACTAAAAGACCGCCCTCACTTTAATACACATCATGCAATCAACCTATCAATCACATGACTCGCGCAAGTAGACGATCTATGAGTGACTTGGCTCAAACATAGCCCTAAATCTCGGGATAATGCCGACGTTGACTCAAGATATGCCCTGCTCTATCGGGATGAGCATGGATGGGTGTTGATGGTTATGTTAGTTTTGTACCATTTAATTTTGTGATAATTGGTTTCAAAACAAATGAATGCCATAAATCATCGAGCTAGTGGTCCATGCTTTCTCTTCTGATTAGGATATATTAGCCATATAGTAGCTTCCTGTATGATCCAGATCAGAACCTCTACGCCGTTTATGTTCGAGGCTCACCGGCGCCCATAAATGTAATCTCTGGCATTGTTTTCGTGGTTCGAATTTTTATTCATCGCAAATCATCCCATAATGCTGATAAAAGACTTGGTTTTAATATGCAGGATGATATAAGCATTTAATAAATAAGCTTCACTAAAAAGACTACCACAAATGTTGATTGTCATTCGAAGAAAAATCTGATTTACAGCGGCTGGTGCTTGTCATAAAAGAGGATTAATCCTATCGGGCTGTTGACGATACCAAAGATATACTTAAATTTCATTACCTTATTAGCGAGATAAGTGTAAAAATAGCAAGCGTCTTTCATCTCGCAGCAAATGAGCACCCGCTATGGATATACGTGCTAGATACAGAATAAAGCATTATGCAAGTCAACTAACAATGAGAATAGATGACACTATCATGCACGTATTATTTTGTCCGCGCTATCATTGAAATTTGCCAGCCGAAAACTGTAGAAGGCTCACAGCTAGCATATACAGGACAAATCATACGGCATTATTCCCACCCATAGGCGGTAACGGTGATTATCATACTGTCAAATAAAGAAAATGAATATATTTAACATTCTAGGCAAGTTCAGTCCAAATTGCTATCTGTCTCTGATGATGATTTTTGGGAAGTAGCAATCCGATTGATTGGTGGTTGATTGGCTGGTTAACGCTGATATTGAACGCTATACCACTATACTTTTTACTACCTAACTAGATATATGTTTCTGTAAATCACAAGATGAGTGGATCTGCTAAAATATTGAAATGACATAATTGCAGTAAACTTTTATTAGGCAATAGGCGAATCGTGTGTGTTAGATTGCCTTGGATCAACAACAGATAGCAGCGCGACCTCGGTCTTGTGATTTTCTAACAGCGCGTGGACAAATGATATTTTGGAACAGGGGGGGGGGGCAACTGTCGTTAGTAAACAAGTTCACGTCATGACTCGTGTCACAATGCAATAATGGTTTACAACGCCAGTCTATAAGCTGATGTGAATGCAAGGTTCCTTCATTTCTGACAGTGAATGGACTGATCCAATAACCATGCCAACAATACACTTCGTATGCATTCAAAGATAGGCATTTGTAAATCATTTTGGTCTTGCATCATAGTAAATTTAACATAGCGTAAATGGAACTTTCAATCCAATGATACACCAGAGATTGTACTGTGATTAAGGCATAAGGACAGCTTACGTTAGCTACCCAATATATGTCATTACCAAAAAAATCGCCAACCTATTCCTCAGTGAGAAGGAGTTAAAATTGACATACGAAAAAAAAGGTATAGTCTTTTGCAAATTAAAAGGCTCTATACACATTTGTACATTCTAAGTGATTAAAAGAGTTAGTTTTGCTGAAACATATTACAAAGTTCTCATATGGCATTAATCGGAGTACTTGTTATTCAGCATATATATATCCATCAGCACTAACAAAACGACTGTATCAAATAACAACCCGAATATTATAGAACCATTTATCATTCATTGCATCTTCGAATACAACAAACCCAAAAGAGAATATCCAAATTCTGTAACTCCCTATGGGACAGGACGCACCCCCCATTAGTATTCAAACTGTTTCTATATGATAACATTCCAAACCGCATTGAGATATTAAATCTTATAGAACATCCCGAAGATGTTAACAATTTTCTACTGATTATATTGACAAAGTAGTAAAGAACCGGTTACCCTTATAATATCAGAAGAATTGCACATCGAGTTACTTTTTACTCAGTCTCTCACTTACGTGGCATGATATAATCCAATGCGTAATACCAGCCTGATGAAAAGGTATTTGCCAAGTCAATATATGTTTTCATGAGGATTGAGGTCGGTTCGCGCGTACACAACCCCCATTATCACAATATTGATACAATATGTCCAGCCGGTTACCATCCATTGACATAGAAGCAGCATATAGTTGCAGTACTCTCTAAAGATTCTTTTAATGAAATGTGGCTAATCAGTATATTGTCGTGCGATACAAGTAGCAATGCAAACTTTAACTGCCGTATGTATACACAAACCCAGATCCTAATAGGCGACGAGTTACCCCCGTTTAACGCAGATGCCTTTCTCTACTAATTATGTGTTTACGAGTCTATCCATTGATTACATATAGCTAGTGACACTTACACCGCACGAAGACAGTGCTCATTGCTTGTGGAGCGTTCTAGATAGACCCCCTATACTCAACAGCAGACGTTCTAATGTGGATGTCGTTTAGTGAATGTACGTTTTGTGTTGATCCAAGACCAGATAACGTTACTGTGGACCGATTGCTATCATTATAATATTAGGTTTGCCGTGTGTAAAAATAAAATCACTTCACTAATTTGTAGTAAAAGGTATTATGACGTGCATTATACCGCTGAAAAATGTCAATACGCTTATTTTGAGCCACATCTGCAAAAATCTTGCCTCAGTTGCTTGCAAATGTTGTGAATGCGTTTCAATACCATGGTAGCGGGTTGTCAGATGTGTTACATTGCCTTCGTGTGGCTTGCTATTCACTGGATTCCAATACAAATATCCCAACAATAGATCATATTCAATCAGATGAGTTGCTTGCGTTATTTGATTTATTGTCTGATCAATAACGAATCAGCTTTCATTTATTGTTTTGATGGAACAACATCTACCACTATTACCAGCAATGGATGCCAACATAACGACGACTTATAAGTCAATGAATTACAGGATGAAAGTTAATTAATGCAGATATGACTTTGCTATGCACGCATCAGAATGTCACGAGTGTAGCAAACAAGGACAATCCACAGAGCAATGCATATCATATTACTCAGCAGAAACGTTGCGTTCCATGATGACACTGAAAGCCAACACAAATATATTGCGGAATCGTTTTAGTCTAATGGGTGACCAATGCTGCTGCTGTCGCAAATCAAGTTAGCGTTGTGCCATGATCATAGTGTTATTCGCTTTATAGTACGATAGGAAACCTTGGATATTCGATGGTGTAGCTTTACATAGAGGAAGTCACGCGAGAGGCGATCAATATGAAATATGATCGAAGAGCTCTTCCTGAGGAGAACATTGGACTATTCTGGTACTCCATAACAGAAGCCAATCCTGAACTCATGACCGCTGCACCGCCAAACAATCTTCTTTTGGTGAATCACATTGGTAAACAGAATGCACAAAGCTCTTGCGGGGCCACGATAAATTACTACAGCACTTCGTGTAATTGCAATAATGTTTGCCCATGAAATAAGAAGCCGAGGCGCGAATCACCATTGCATTGATTACACTAGCAATTAATCACACTACCTATTCACTAGTTGGTAGTTTGTGTTATTAAGCAATCAGTAATACAATATCAGCGTTCGGTCATGATTTGAAATCATATATCATCTAAAATTGTCTTTACTTGAAGTTGCTTTTGAATGTGAATCGTCACATGCTCATCCCAACTGGTATCATTGTGCGTCATCATCATACACGCATGTTGACCCAGTGAAGACAAACATATCGCAATTGGGATCGCGTAAAGTGATATCTTTTATGCAAAGGCTGCACGAATTGTCTTATTTTGTAAGTGAATGACGTGGTTTGCCGCTTGATCTGAAGTTTCGAAATTGAAGCATTCAACAACGCACAGATCTGTTTCAATAAATTAATAACAGTTGAAAGAATTTTGTTCCGATGTTATCATGAATATTTGGGTCACCGTGTCGGTGCCATTTTCGATGTCACTTCCTACATAATCTGTTGATAAACCAATCACAGTACAAATATACTTCCTTATTAATAACTCAGCTTCATAGCATTGATCATGTGACATCTAATTTAAAAACTGCCAGTGGAAATGCTGCGCAACAGCCAATATGAAAAATAACTTTTAGCTAAGCGTAAAAGTGAGCACATATGCAAACAATGAATATATGTACAGTAATCTGTTCATTGACATCGTTGGTTGAAAGCCGTGAAACAAACATAATTAATCGCGCTGCGATGGGTGAGCTTGCGAGTATCTGCTCTGTGTCATCCCACAAAACAATGACCTGCGATTATTTAGTGTCAGCTTGTGCGTATGCACTTTGATCCGCATTCTGTGTGCCATATTACATAATAAAGCAATCTGGTCAAATCAGTCGATGCGTATCGGGTCAGTCAATCGATGTCCTATGCGTCAATTATCACTGCACACACAACATTCACAGTAGATTATATGTTTGGACTAGCTTATGCCTTCTGTTGCCTCAGTTAAGTCCATGTTGATTCTCAAAGGTTGCCATGTGTGAAAAACAGTAGCCCGAACACCGTCGCCAGCTCCTGTAATGATTTGCACTAAGTTTATTCTGTAATAAAACATATCTACGCTGAATCAATTGCTTAAAGAGGTACATGCTAATCCATTGTATTCCATCTACGTGGAAATCGAATAGATGAATGGATCTGGAGTAAGCAGTGATGTAAAATATATGTTAATAAGGTCAAGTTAAGATCATTTTTCTTGGTACAATGAAATACATAATAATGAGTGGAATGTCAACAAAAGGCAAGAAATACCAAATAAACTGCGTCGCATTAAAAGCAATTTTACATTATTGACAATGTCTAGACATTGACTCTACCTCAACACACTAGCCAGGTGACCGTCACTTTCACTTCATATCCGGATGCCAGCAATGGTAGGCACTGAAGCATTGTATTTCACTATTAAGTTAACGCCAATAAGGCTGATACTTGCTGGTGTTCGTGACAGTTCCTATAGATGAGATCTAACAAACCATAATATATTTTCCATGATTGGTTCTTGAAGTTCAGATGACCTTCATTAGTCTAGTATTTAGGGGGTGCATCAGACTCTTCGGCGACAATGCAGACAGGTCTTCTTCTGATATATATTCGCTTAAGATTTGGGTCGCCATTTTCAGTAATTTTCATCCCTCTTATAATTTAACGCAAATAATACCCAAACTGGTTGGAAGCGAATAATGCAGATCCATCATTCGCGAAAGGTCATTATTTTATGAAGAGATATAACCAGCTCACAGTTTTGTTCAGCTTGCGCTGGCATAAGCTTTTGCTCGTATCCACACAAATAGCAGAATGACACTGAAGGCTATGATCCCCTTTGTAAATATTATCATGCAGACTTTTACCAACCTACTTTTATGCAAAATATGCCGCGACATTTCTTTGGTGCGTCACATGTCAATCGTCTTCACCTATTTGCACTCTGCGGTTGTCTAATGTACAGATCAGGGTTGAGTCGATTATAGATGTACTAACCCACATGGAGATGTTCACTACATTGTACATCGCGCCCAATATTGTCAAATTGGTGGATGTCAGCGGAATGAAGTGAGGCATTGGCGCTGTCGCTTATAACACATAACTTGGATATTTTGCTAAGGGTAGTAATTGATCAATTAACCCCTAACCGAATTAATAGGCATTCACATAGCTCATTATGTCATGACATTGCAAAACAGCTCTCACGTTGTTCATCAACTGAATAAGAAGTTTTCGATACCTTCAGATGCGCCAATCAGGGTTAATCAACATCTGTCTTTAACGCAATGTTACCTTATAACCCTCACGGGTCACGAGGGATCTGAGAGAAGGTACAGTTAGCAGTGTTTTGCTATGTTGTAGCGAGCTATCTATGCTGATGACATGCCACACTCAGGGTGTATATATAGAGTCATAAGAGGTACACAACTCCAGACAATGTCTATAATTGTATTAGTGATAGAAAAATATAAAGGCAGACCTACCTCATTACC
>CM067350.1:39325232-39332732 GCA_034190875.2 Urechis unicinctus | reverse complement strand
GTTTTTATTCGTCAGTTCCCGATGGGGCTTTGTCAGTGAATATAGCGCACAATATGAAAGCGTGACTGTGGCCAATACATAATAACAATGACAATTGATCGACAGCTTATAGGTGAAATAACATAATAAAACACACATTTAAACTGGTTTATGATGATAAATCCATCACCATGATTGAATATACTAGTAGAATTCATTCCTTCCAGAGAGATGGAATGCAGTTTATCGGGTATGACAAAGAGAAATTCGTGTGCCCGGCTCAATAATGTTTCTTCCTGTCAAAATTGGGCCCGAAGTAATGAATTGCCGCTAGATGTCTTACAATCAGACATCTTTCCATAGTTGATCCACATGCGAACTACAGGTAATAATTTCCAGGTACTGCGTGGTGGCTCACACGTCTTCTGTGATATGAAGAATGTGTCGTAACGAAATATCTACAACAGCCTGCAGGCGAACAATGTATAACTCCATAAGCATTTTAATTTGAACAATCACTTAGCTTAGGTCATGAAATTGTACATCAGATCGGGTCAGTACAATAATATATGTCACTTCATCGTATTTTAGTTGCTTAAATAGGGATAAAAGAGATTTAGCATCCAATGTATATTCACAAATAGCCACGAAAGAGCTGGGCAAATATCACTTGGGTAATATTGATGATGCTTCAATATCCAGCAAAGGTTGCAATTTAACTGATAAGAAATGCCATTAGCGCAATACTGTTATTTTGATGTAATCTTTAGTTTAAGACTCTTAACAACTGCGCATTGATCAAAGAACGTTCTACTCAAAGGTCTTGAAGGGACACTCAGCGAATATTTCATTTATATTCAATTAAGTTATTTAAAGAATATTTGCAGACGCTGTTGCAGATGCGGGCCTTTACTCTCATTATCATTAAGATGTGCAATACATGCGATTTACCACTTGTCGTCGACTCTAAGCTAAAGTCCAAATAGATAAAGCCAACAGATGAAAAAACCCACATAAGAAGCCTCGTACATATCAGTGTAAGTGAGGCCAACGTACACCCCGCATACATGGGTCCCATCTTTTCAAAAGAGGCTTTTAGCAATCCGAATTGTCATGGAGAATACCAATAGCATGGTATTATTCCACAATTTGCATATTGTTTTGGTATGTGAAGTGATGTTGGCGTAGGGTAGTACCATGCTAGGAAGGGACATTTCAAAAGGGCACGTTGAGCATTGGTGCATTTACAAGCTCAATAGTAACACATCATTGCTTGTGTTAAATGATATATACCAGTTTTTAGGTCTGCATGGGGTGTGCTGCAAACCCCACGTCAAACTGATGTCATGCAAGAAATGCGTTATTTCAAAATCAATAGTCGTGCTAATGCGAGTAGAAATCACGTATGCCTATGTGGTGCACTCATCCTATCGAGTGGAATGTCAATGTTTGTCGTCAAATATTCTCAACTTCTTCAAATGTCGGTTCACCTTGTGTAAACTAATTCATATATCGCGGTATTTATTGGGCAAGGTGTAAAAAGATATGGTTGGTAGTTTCCTTTTTGCTTTACACATAATCTTTCCTTAACATTAATTGACATTTTCTACACTCACACTTAGTCTCGAGCACAACATTGCCAGGTAAACGTTAATGCATTTGCAATTGCAATGAAAATAATCAACTCATACTTAAGCGCAGATGAATTGATAATATATGTCATATCATATCAAATCTTTTCACCTTATTACCTCATCGAAAATGCGAAAAAACGCACAGAGCTGTGAGCCGAAATAAAAGCCTTGACAAGTATATTAGAAATTCGTGTGAAACGTATAGTTGCCAGCAAATAATTCGCACATTCGAATTGACAAGACAGTCCCACTTGTTCCCCATTTCAATTAGTGGAATTGTGCCACATTGGAGGTATGATTTTTTTTTATAAGTTGGTCGATCGTGCTCTAAGATCATATATATATATATATATATATATATATATATATATATATATATATATATATCATTTATATATATATCACCTATATATATATATATATATATATATATATATATATATATATATATATATATATATGAAATCTGAACGGTCATTTATGTGGTACTCACCTTGCGATAATATGAATATGATATACAAAGCGGCATGTAATTTACTGACTTGCTCTGTGGACATATAGAAAGGCGCGCTATTTATCATACCCGCCACATGGTTTGGTTTATACCAAGTCGTTATATATTCTGTATAACGATAAAATCTAGAGGAGCAATATATTCTTGAAGTACGTTAATTTGTTGCACATTGCAGACGTCCCAAATCATAAAGTAGAGTATGCGTTGTCGCCATATATAAGTCTCAAAGCAATGGCGATACTGAACTATTACAATACTGTTGTCAAAATAAACTGATATAGGTTGTGGTACGGTTTCTTCCCTAGCAGACTTTACATTACATTATTTTATACGACAACCGTATTCTTACTCAACAAAAAGGTACTGAAACATTGATGGTCTTTGTTAGGGCTCGGCTTAAAATCATGGTGATGCAACAAAAGTATGATACCAAGGGGGTCTGAACTCTTTTATGTTACCACACAATGCTTAATTCTATATCCGTCGTTATTTGCCTTTTCAATAGGATAAAAACCGTGCTCTAGTAACAGCGATTACAGTCGTCTAAGGAAACACTCCACGTGAGGGCTCTTGCATGCATAATATACATAGTTAGTACACGTCTTGTACGGAAAATAATAATCGTATAAGAACTAACGCCCCCTGTTATTACGATTTGGAGACCTTTAGTGTTCCCAGAAACAAAAACCAATGCAGACCCATCGGCGACAATAGACTGGCTAGTTGCTCGCCAGCACGCAAGACTAATGTTCATTTCGGATTAAACGTATAAAACTCTTTATTACGCCTGCTCGATAGGGTGTAATATTTCGACATCCGCTCAAAGTGCAGCTATTTTCGGAGCGCGTTTCGACGTAACACAAATAGTAAAATGGGAAGTTGAATATGGTCTCCGTGTCGTGTAAGCTATTATTGTAACGTGACTACACGCTCTCACCGTAGGGTGTAAAGGTCAGAAACGTCGATTGGCGTATATCTGTAGTGTTGGAAACGTACCTACCATAGGCAGCTTAAGTTGATGGGTTCAGGGGCGAGAGCATGTAGCTATGTTCAATAATGCTTAGCAGAGGTAAGCAAATCGATTCCTACAGAAATCCAAAAAGCATTTCCTCGACGTGTAAAATAACGTATTATTAGCATGTCAATGTTACCATCGTCGTGGTCTCATTAAAAACCCTATCTATAACAGCGTGTTATGCTAGTAATAGACAAAGCAAAAATGAATACCATCGTCTAAGAATCCATTGATGTAGCGGCACATTCCTTATTATGCTTGCTATCTACAGATTCGTGAGGAATCTAACTGCAACACGACCGCCCATTCCATCCCGTTCTCATGCTTGGCATGTCTGTATTGAGGGCGTTATATTGTCGCATTCATTGTTTCTGGTGTGAGTGGCGAGACAAAGCGACGTCCTTGCCGACAATTCGTGAATAGTCCTAAAGGGGATAACGGAATGGTTCTGATTTTCTTTGCTAAATTCGATAAACAATGAATGCCAATGAAGGGAGGCGTACATTTTCGGTTCATCCTGATATTCAATACATCACTGATGTGTTCTCAAACTCATAACAATATGTCACAGAAAAGCTTATAGAAACGACTGTTGACGGGCTTAATTATATACTAGTTTAAAATGAATTAATTAATGAATTGGCTGCTTGATACAAACTAAATTTCGTCCACGCATTCTTCCAATTTACAATTGTGCTATAATGTGCATCAATTAGACTGCAGGTTAACATTCGTAACTGTCATTAGCGGTCATCTTTACACTACGAGATGTGTCTTTGCGCCGCACTCTAGTTCACATGACGTATGAACCCTCATCATTGCGTACGTCACTTGTCGATAAGTACTGTAGAGGACAGCAGTTATTATACTATAGCGGATATTATACTATAAGGGTTAAGATTCTAATTCATTTGCGTGCAAATAATTCCAAGGAGGCCATTTATCAACGTCTGGTCTATTGTTAATGTCATCAAGATTTTATATAGATTGAACTAGTCACACTTTAATCTACATACTTCCGATACAGCTGTTGAATTGATATGTCTGTTTGCTGAAGATTAGTTCATAATTAAACGCAAAAATGTTAAAGCAGGTACCCAAAAATCATCCCAAGCATGATGGACTGGTTAGAGGGGCTTATGCACTTGGGGAACATAAGCGATACTTACCGACAATAGAATGGTATTTCAATGAATGATAATCGATACCATTATATACTAAGGTCGTGGTAGCTGTGACGTGTCGCTTTGGCCCACGGATCTGACTTATTATCAACTTTACGTCCTTGGATTTATATCTCTGAAAATAACTTGTTCAGTATATAGCAAACTACATATTACCAAGTCATTGAGATGAAATGCGACTAGAATGATTCGATGATATATGTTCAATGGCCTAGTTAGAAATACAGCAAATGTAGTCGTCATGGTTACTGAATGAAATGGCGCAAAAAGCATAGTGACAATAAATGCAATAATCTCTTGTTGGTTGAGAACAACGCTGCAGTGGCATCGTCATTTGAATGACAGTATGAGTTTGGCTGGTATGCGTTGGCGCGTCGTATTCCCATTTCCCAGACTTGATGCATTATAAACAAGGCTCTAATAACGCTTGCTGTGACAGCAAATCAACACAACAGCTAGTCATTGTATAGATTCGTTTGCCGGGATGTTTTATGCTTGTTCATATTCTTTAGCACTCTATTTGGGAGAGGGCGAAACGGATCTTTTGCATCAATGTAGTTTGATACGACTGTATAATGATATTTTAGGGCTGTGATTATACTACGAATGATAGTGGTTTCATTGCACCCGTGCTTACTACAGCTCAATGGTATGGTGTAAGGATGCTACAGCTTTTTAATTAGACTAGGTTATGTGTACAGCTAACTGGGACGAATGATTGAAAAAACGTTTTCAGGTGACTTAATTAATTTACGTCGCATACATTCGCTCGAACATCTTTGCTGGTCATGTGCACATATCGTAAATTTTCCGCCTTTGGAGAGCATAACTAAATGCCTCGCTCTTGCTAAGTAGTATAAATAGCATTGAACTTTCACATTGTATGAGAGGCTAATACGTGACGTATTAGCAATTATATTATATGAGCGGTACGTTTCTCGGGTGTTTATCACTATGCGCCCTAGTTATTGCCCTATCCAGGTAAATCAATATGCATTATTGATATGGACTGTCGTCATAGGTACAATGAAATAGCTATATCGATTAGCCATATTTGCCAAAACGTAATGCTTGCAATCACACACGGCAACATTTGGTGTCACTCTATGGCAGTTCAATTGTTCTAGGTGCATATTGATGTATATTGTAGGCATCACCATCATGCAGCTGTGATCACACTTGGCACTATATGCTGTGACGGCTATACTGCACCTTAATCAATCATAGGTTCAATTCACTCGCCTCGGTATTTGGATATTAGACAAGGAATAGTTTTGGGCGCTTTGCTAGCAGCTTCATACTCTTGGTATTGTCTACATACACGATAATGATTAATATCGATCAACAATAAGAATAAAACTGTATCAAATAGCAATATTACAGAACCATTAAGCATTGATTACCTCTCTGAATGAAACAGCTTTTGCTGTACAAGAGCTCGATATTAGATAATATTATCATTACGCATGTATGATTTATCCACTCATGCGGCCGTTAAATCTAAACTACGACTTTTCGACAAGAAACAGTAATTGTGTCGTACCCAAAAGCAATGATAAATGTCACCATCGCTCAAAGCGAGGCGACCACCTCGCTTCTTCATCTGCGTACGCGCGCTGACTAATGAATACCGAATTCACACATCTAACTGTTATAGCTCCCATATAAGCTAATACACCCACATTAAAAGAACTTGATTAGGTTTGTCATGCGCAATTATAAATAATACATCAAAACGACTATCGTGTGAACCATAAGTCAAGTGTACATCCCAATACAAGTTTTACATAAAACTTTGAGTGACGCCCTTAGGGTCTGGAATTCAGCTCCTAAATGTGTAAATGCCGAGCCGCATAGATGTTACAAGTGAAAAAGACTATCATGGGGATGCTAACATCTTTCTCTTGATAATAATGATAATGCAACATTTTAACCCGCTATCCTGACGAAATCAGAAGAACAGCAATTGGGTCATCATGTTTTACTTACTTTCTCGCTTTCGTGCTATCACTCGACAATTGATATACGTTTTAAGGAGTATTGATCTAGAAAGAACACATCCTAGACGGTGCTGAATCCCAAGATTAATGATTTGGTATAATTTGTCGGTTTGGTATTGTATGATTAATCCTAAGGTAGCACCGCATATAATGCTAAGCACGATTGCATGTGTGTCATTATGAGTAATTAGGGCGTCAAACTACCTTTGCGAATTGGACTAGTGCTATATGCCGTCCTAATACAATGCATATGTAGAAAAAGGCAGCTTCTGAATTGAACTAAGTGGTTTTACGGGTTCATGACAAGAATATCAATGAACCACCATACGCCAATGGTGTAGCTCTGCGGTTAGCAGCATGGTGAGATTAACATAAGAGCATATTGCCAATACAAATAACCACTTCAACAATTCATAGTAAAAATTACCGAGACATAATAATTAAAGTACTCAGAAATGCAAACACGCTCAGTCTGAACCACTTAAGTGCTTCTTATTCACACCAAATCAAATTAGTGTACAACTTGCTTCCGTTGCTTGCATATTTTTTGAATGCGGTTCACGAGCTATGTAGCTGGCGTTAGCAAGTGCCAAATGGTCCCTTGTGTCATGCTGTTTACTGGATTACTTCAAAATAAAGGCTCCATGATAGATCATATTCAATCAGGTGAATTAGTTGCGTTATTCGGGATATTATTAAATCAGATTGAATTTAATATTTTGATAGAACAAACTCTACCGCCATCATCGGCATCATATTTAAACATAGCAGTGATCAGGGATTTTATCAATGAGACAATGAATGACAGGATGAATCTAAATTCATTTAGCTACAATCGACTACTTTCAGAGCTCGCAAAGCAAAACACAGAGAGCATTAGTTTCGAAAGTAACTGATAGTATAAACTCCCGATAAGCCACAGAGTAATGCATGTAATAATTTACATCAGGAAGAATAAGTGATCATTGCGTTCAATGATGACGCTGAAAGCCTACTCATTCTTTTTTATTATGGAATTGTTTTAGTCTAATGCATGACCATTGCTGCTGCTGTCGCAAATCAAGATAGCGTTATGCTATGATCATAGTGTTAACCACTTCATAGTACGATTGGGTCGCGACTCATGAGCTTAGACATTGATTATTCGATGGTTTACCGAACATAGGGGAAGTCA
>CM067350.1:39317732-39320232 GCA_034190875.2 Urechis unicinctus | reverse complement strand
GCACGATGAAACAAATTGACTGTAATGAATGTTAGTGTATTCGGCGTCAGCTATTGCTTGTATATTATTTTATGAGAGGCCAGACACCCATATTATATTCAGCGATAGCTATGCAAAGGGACAGAGTTTTGACAGAGCACTGCAGGTCACAAGCTAAAACAGAGAGTCTCTTATTTCTCAGCTGCACACATATAAATTAAATGCAGCTAGATTTCATGTTATATATCTGTGGCAAGCCCAGATGGATGTTTCCGTCGCCATATCCTTTCGAGCCTTCACTTGTGATGGCTATTCAGCACGTAAACACGACCTGGCGCGTACCACAATGCCATATGACTAGCCATCATATAGGTATGGTATTCATGACCTTACTGCTTTTGTTTTTATCGAAACAAACGGTTACACAGCAATCTATTTCGTCTGCAACATGTGTTCTGCTAATAAACAATAAAGATGGAAAATTATGCCTGACAACTCAAGACGTCTGCATGCATAAAACAACCAGTTACTCGAGAGTGGGAAGGTCACATAGCCAGTTGCACAAGTTGCCTCTATGATGACTTCTAACATAGTTCTACTTTGATATCCACCCTACAGCAGCTGCAAACTATGGTAAAAACTAAAGAGGTACTATCACAATGATACAAGAAATTTGGTGCTAATTATACTAAAAAATAATGTATATGATAACAGCACGTTACCTCATGCAGTAGCCCTGTGAGAGAGTTCAACAAATGTACCCCTTAGATCGGACTATATGATCGATAACGCCATTACGCATCAACGTATCCACAGGCAAAAGATTATGCGTTGAATGCGATACATGAACTCCTGGTATTGCCATTCGTAAATACAGTAATAATTTCATGAATTATATACTTTCTTTGCGACTGTATGTCCAGATAGCGCTACATTCACGGAAGACCAAAAACACTGCAACTATCCCCTTTCCAAATATTAAGATAATCTTTCATGTAGCTGGGTGCAATATGTTGGTTTACTGCTTGCTACTGATCGTCTGCGATATTAAAACATCGATATATATATATATATATATATATATATATATATAGATATATATATATATATATAGAGATATATATATATATATATATATATATATAGGAGAGATATATATATAGATATATATATATATATATATGTATATATATATATATATATATATATATATATATATATATATATATATATATATATATATATATATATATATATATATATATATTAACCACTCGTTAACTATTTAAAGTCTTGGTGGATAAAATATTACTTCATTTACTCTGTGCTACAGTGATGTACTTTTTGTGTCTTGAGTATGACGTGATGTTGTTAAAGAAATAATTATTGTATTTGTGCAAAGCAGCTTTATTCGAGTTGATTCGTTCTGACAAACGCGTGATCATAAAACCCATGTAACTCATGGATACATTGCAGCATTGATATCATCTGGGGCATCTGTCGCACACACAAGCTGATGTCGCGACCGTTGTGCATATGTTGTTGTCCTCTAGCCATTCAACACAATTAGAATACCGCTATTTTGCTAGTGTAGTTCATGCAACCACTCACATTAATCACGCGGTGATTGGCACGAGTAGCCGATGGAAAAGAAGTTAAATTTCCGGGCAGGTAAATATTTGTGCTAATTGTCTTTTGCAATGAAGCATCTAAAGCGAAAGAAAGCAACGCACCCACTGACGTTTGATACTAAGTAGTCGTGTATTATTATCTTAAAATATAGTCATCGTGGCCGACGAAACACATATGCTGGAATGCATTCGTGTGTTTGCAATATAGATTAGTTTTGCACTTGCATATATATTATATACGCGAAATATTCAATAGAGGAAATGCCTATGCGATGTCAACCATTAACAGAGCGCTGGACTGGTGGTAGGGTACGACAAAGGTTGACAAAATGCAGAATATTTGTAACGCAGTGTATAACTGAGTAATCAAGGAATTGAGGATCCATATCATTAGAACTTCTTCTTGATAACCATCATTAACACTGTCGCATTTTCGATCAATAGCGTAGACCATCTCTGAAAACAGAAGTCATGTTATGATCAGCTTTTGCTGACGCGTTTTATTGGGACCTTGTTGTTAATGCATCAAGTCAGTAATTGATGAAAACATGACGTGCCAAGTCAAAATCATTATACCGTGCAGTTGACCATGCCACCATAGCGTGCATAATAATTCACAACGGAATTAACAATGCGCTCTATTTCATTAAATATTTATGACAACAACATTTGTTGTGGCGCTAAATATGTTTTTAATCACGTATTATCGAATTATGAACACTTCCTGGTCACAAATTATCGCATGGACTCGGTAAAAGGAAGTTTTGATATCATGAGCAAGTTGTTTTACTATATATCTGTAACTATGAATGGACTTGATTATAAGTTGTATCAAAGCGCCAAAGAGGCACGCCTTACAATTGTGAGCTGTGAACTCAATTTCACCCAGA
>CM067350.1:39295232-39312732 GCA_034190875.2 Urechis unicinctus | reverse complement strand
ATATATATATATATATATATATATATATATATATATATATATACTATCATATATATATATATATATATATATATATATATATATATATATATATATATATATATATATATATATATATATATATATATATATCTATATATGTATAATGTTAGACATGTAGACTAAACCTTCTGTTGCTACTATGGCTACTAAGGCATAATGATTATGCTTAACCTATTTTGAATACGTGTATATTTATTCATCACCCAACAATCACCATGAATTATCACAAGGTAAATTTACTCATGGAAACGATCCCTTGGGGATCATGGTCGGCTTTGGTCTCGATTTGCTACTTTCTGGTTTCTTTGCGTCGCTTGTGGGAGGCATAAAAACATTTATTTATGTGATCACCTTTGTCGGCAACAGCGTTTGCAAATATCGTTAGCAACAAATTAAATGGAACGCAAAGTTCTCTGCGTGTCCCGGAAGATCTTTTAACAGAGAGTATTTTGCTATTTGCCACGACTGTTCAGAGCCACACACTAATACATTGCTACCATCTATTTTTCAATTAACTATGATCGTTTTATAATATTGTTTTGTCAATGGAAAAATAAACTTCTCTTCTCTTCTTCTTTTTTCTTCTTCTTCTTCTTCTTCTTCTTCTTCTTCTTCTTCTTCTTCTTCTTCTTCTTCTTCTTCTTCTTCTTCTTCTTCTTCTTCTTCTTCTTCTTCTTCTTCTTCTTCTTCGTCGTCTTTCTTCTTTCTTCTTCTTCTTCTTCTTCTTCTTCCATTTATAAAACAAATATTGCGTTAATGGTATAACGTAGCTATGAATATTGCTGTACATTTAGCGCGTGTTGGATTGCCATGAGAAAGAGCAATGTACTTCGCATTTATGCCCCTTTCTTTCGTAGTTAATTGCGACAGCTCGTATACTACATACATGGGATGTTTAACCTTCGTTGCCTTTTTTCTAACGAAAGTTCAGCGAAGTTTTAGACATAAAATTACTGGAGTGATTCGAGGTACAACTTTACGATCTAGGCAAAGTCATTGTCAGAATTATAATGCTAATGAAGTTACATATTGTTCAATATTCAGAATCAATCATGTAGTGCCCACAGACTGTTGTAAGTATATATTATCCTATTACTGAAGGCTTAATTGTTTGACCAGATGTTGTGCAATCCACAACACAACACCTGATCAAACCCATGGGACCAAAGAAATATCATTTTACCAGTGGCTCGCGTGAAGATCAGCAACATGAAGAAATCACAGACTGGCGTAGATGGACCGGTGTGCGATCGATTCCTGCTAAATGTTTGATCAATGAGATTTTCCAAAACTACAAGCATGCCCGAGTACTTGCGTATCACAGACTGTTCTCGCATAGTAAATTGGTTGTTCCTCATCGAGAAGCAAATGTATCAAAATCGCATAGAAGCAGCGGATTTTAAAATGAAAGCGACTTGGAATAGCAGAAATGTAAATTTCAATAATGTCAATTACTACAAAAGCGCTTAACAGCATAAATAATGCATCCCAGCCGAGGAGATGGTACAATAGATAGCACAAGAGCAGATCGAGCCAAGTAAGTGATCTCCTCAGTTTTAGGGTTTTATTTTATACTCCAGATCAATGATTGGTGTGCTGTATTCCGAGCATTACAACCGATATTGGCGTCATTGCAACTCGGCGAATAACTTAGTTGCTGCCCCAATAGTGCTCTCTGATTCCAATTTTACATGGTAGAATACAACATGGCAAGACACTGAAATAATGATGACTTTTGATGTTCACGGGTAATTTCAGCATATTCTGCTATCTCTACTTAAAATGTAATACCGGTGGGCCTTTACTGTTTCACATTTGCTTGCTAGATATGTTCAGATGACTTAATACATGATTTGTGAAGATTTACTCGGTAAGGCCAATTTTTTGCCACAAATATTGGTCAAAAGGTTACATTACTGAACGAGACGCGCGTCTTACTATTTGACATACCGGATGCTACATTCCATCTAAAAAGCTACTTTTACCAGTACATTATGTCATGGAGATTGATTCACCATGATCAACAAATTGAAATGCTTATTTTAATAAATGATCTCACCTACAAGCTTTTGATAAATCAAAAATGGCATCACGATAATTACAGTACTGAATTTGCTCACAGTCATACCATCACTTGGGGTGTGCAATTAAACAGAAGAGCTCCGTCACGAATGACAATTGTTCCTGACGTTAAATCTATGATAACAAAAATTCGCAATTGGCTTGGATTGGGTGTGCCTAACAATAGCAGATATATGTCTTCCCATAGAATTTCTAGATGACCGACTCGGAGTCCCACCCCTGTTTGCAAATCATTGATAGCTAGTGCTTCGCAACTTGTCACTCGTGTCGATATGCGAATCTTATGATGAACGGAAGGTATTTGAAACATTGACAATTTCGATATCACGCAGTTGGATTGCACCGAAGCAAATTGCTGAGAATAATCAGCTCCAGGATTGCTTAAAAAGGCCGCTTCTGCCATTGATTCATAACACTATTATCTTATTCAAAGTTCGTCGGCGTTGTTTGATTCTTGGGCGCCACAACTTGCGTACACTGGATGCCACATGATGTGTTATATGTGTAGAGCCAGCCATCATTCACTAAACCGTTTTTTTACAAGGGTCACAAGTTGGGTTTGTGTCAGACATTTCCATAAGGTCCATAGCGATGATTAGCTGGCGATATGCGAGATTACAGGCTTTGTAGTAAGCTTGAGAGCTCGCGTACCTCGTATTATGTGTTCTATTTGTTTTCAGATATCCTACCGTCGGATTAAGCGTGTCATATTTCATCTGATTATAATCGTACATTGGTACAATAGGTTGACGGGTTGAATTAAGCGACATCATATATTGATATTATGTTCAATGTTTACTTTTTGGCTATTTAATTAAACTTCACTCGATCTTAGCAAGGCATTAATGCGTTATCATTGTTCATATCTTTTGGGCAGACCACATGATAAAGCAGCATCTTGTTTTGTCCATGCGGTGCACTGGAAGGAAACCATTGCCACCCGCGAAATATACACCACTAATAAGGCGCAGTATAGCAAGCACTACAACTGAGGTTGACAAAGGTTGAACGGGAAAACAAACTCATTACTACACAGCGACGTGTTCTCCGATTTCATAATGAGTTCCGAAAATGATCTGAATCCACGGTTGTAATTTCCTGCATCAGATTACTAAGAAGGGGAACACAATGTCATCTCGTAGTGAAAACTGGGAAGTATTATGCTCATATGATCATACGGACGACGGGCCAGTGTAAAGACAAGAGCCGACAACGTCGCCCTTTGTTCCGTTGTACATTTACAATTCTAAAGGCAGTATTGACCTACCCCATTGTAAGGAATCAGTTGTCTCAATTTGCGCAAAATAATCACGCACATTAAACTTAGCACACTATCTGTCGTTAAAATATATACTACCAAAACCTGTCAGATTCAAGCGAGACGCTTAGCTTTTTATATCTCAGATGCCACTGCTGTTAACTTAGATGACTTCTAAATATCGCACCTGCTGATTTATATACCTTGCCATTCGATGTACCTGTCATATACTGAGAGCAATGCAGGTGTAGCATTGGCAGGGTTCATTTTCATCAGGACTGGATGCAGGCAACCCTAAGTAATTTAGATTTCCAGCCTCATTACCGAATTTGTCATGCTTACTTTTGACCTTCGTTCTCTATATTATACTGATCGATTAATATATATTTATTAAGATAGACAAACGTATGTGTTGGATGAAACAAACGATGCACGAATATATATATATATATATATATATATATATATATATATATATATATATATATATATATATATATATATATATATATATATATATATAGCCTTATATGAGGTATAATTGCACACACTACGTTGTTGTACGAATATGTAAATATGTGCATAAACAATTTAAATATATATATAGCGACATATATGTATTCACAAACACAAACCCACACGCACTCACACATATATAAATTGATATATATTTATATATATATATATATATATATATATATATATATATATATTCCATATATATTTATTCATATATATGCATATATATGCATATTAATCTGTATATATGTATGAATATATATATATGAATATATATATGCATATATATATAAATATATATATATAAATATGTATTTGTTTACACATATATATTGTTATAAATTGTCATAAAACATCGCAGCGTGTACAATTGCCCCTCATATTTTCCTATTTATATCTGTTTGTTTACGGCGTTCGTTAGGTCCTTCTACATTTACATGTAAGGTCAACACTGATGTAATCCAGCACAACTATGAGAATCAATCAATATAATGTGGAGAAAAAGGTTTAAACGAACTCAAGACAAATTATATATATATATATATATATATATATATATATATATATATATATATATATACATATATATTTGTATATATATATATATATATATTTATTTATATATATATATATTTAGAGACGTATGAATATATATAATTTATGTATATATATATATACATATATATACTAATATATATATATATAGGGATATATATATATATATATATATATATATAAATATATCTAGTATATATATGGTTATATATATATATATATATATATATATATATATATATATATATATATATATATATATATATATATATATATATATATATATATCTCTCTATATATATATATATATATATATATATATATATGGTTATGAATTTCACATAGTTTAACAAATTCACCATGATATTGAGATTTTGCGAATATGCCTTGTATAATATTTTGTAATATTTCAATTATTGCATAACCGGATGAATTATGCGTGCTGCAGGTTTTCCTTGGTGATAACATTTTGCGTACACAAAATCAACATACTCTGAAAAAGTGAATGGCTTGTTTAAATATCATCAATACACGATTCGATCAACCTATGATCAGAGATGTATTTAATCAACCTGGACCATTTTAAGACAAATTAAACCTATCTATACATTAACCTTTACTCAAATCCGGTTGTCAGCCTTCACAATTAAACACTTGGTATGCAAATGTCCTTTGACTGACGCTAGCAGCTGATTTTTACATCATATTAATCTCACAACCCTTCAATTAATTAACTTCGATTGCGTTTTTGTGAGATTGCACTTATTCGTCCGGCTTCAGAATCCAATTTGATCCGATTACGCAAAGCATGCAGTTCACAATTGAATGCAGAGAACGTCTGGAAAACGAAAAGGCATAATCAACGGCACCGAACCAATTTAATCTAATCTGACATCTGGGGGGGGGGGGGGGTGTCGTTCAAATTTGCTCGACGTGGATGTGGCGTGCAAATTGGATTATCAAAATGCATATACTGTATTGTACAAACAAAACGGGTGTCCTGTTCCTGTAAACGATTTTTTTACGGCGTTTGTACAAAGCATTTGCACATGAGCATATCAGCTTTTATGTATTTGACAATACAACGACTATTTGACACTTCCTTAACAGAGAAGGCCCATTGGCAAGTTTTGATCGAGTGTTATTTAAAGGGCTAGTAAGGGCTAAAATATGAATTTTCTGGATCATATAGAACGCGATTTACTTATCAATAACTTACAGTTCTTTTTTCGATCCGACATGTAGGAAACAAGAAATAAGCAAAAACCAACAACACATTCCGGAACTTTCCGACCACACGCCGAAGATGAACGAAGGTGCTGTGACGTCATATGTCACCAGAAGATGTTGCAACGGACGCCGTTTCTATTTGCGAACTAGCTGTCGTACTAATTAATCGCTATTTACAGACACTCATCACCGTTTTTTGATCCATGGTTTTCTTGATATTCTGTGAGTTTACTCATCCTTACATTTCCCATATGAAAGTCGAGATAAAATTCATTAGCTATGTTTCTAGGCTGATTTTGTTTAAACAAAATGTACAAATTGTCGCAGCGGTGGAATGCTGCCTTTCGAGACGTTTCATCTGTGGTGGAATATATGGAAAAGGGGTTTTAAGGTATGATCCTACCTCGTAGACAATTAGGTCATTTACATATCGGTAGCCTATTTCCAGTACTGGAACTCTAGCTATCGCATTTCCGCTCGGGAAAGTGATCAGAATTTGCACTTGCCCGTTGACAAAATTGACATAGCCGGTAGTGATCAGTGTGGGGCGGTTCAAGTTTTATAAGGCTGTTCCACAGATAACATATATATTTGTCTCGTAAGGCTGTCATATGCAGATGTATGCTTGCCTGACAGTAGCTTGCACTTTTCCTAGACAATCAACGGATGATACCCAGTGCTCAGTCCTGACCTCCTGTCAAATTTGCTTCATATAACTTTACCCTTAAAGTGAGGCCCAGTACTGCAATAATTAGCATCGAACAAGACAAAGTGAGCATGTTTTCCTGAAGGGATTATGTGTATGTGTATGTTTATGCAGGATATGTAGAGGGAATGATACAGAGCCTTCTTGAACAATGCTCAGCTAGTCCTTCCCTGCTCAAGATTTCCATTGGAGAACTCCAGAGAATGAACCAGGAGCACTACTCTGACAAGGAGGAGAATGAGAGGCATCATATGGAGATGTTTCTTCTTTAGATGAGTAATGTAGTTATGTCTATAAAGGTGATGATGAATGATGATGGTGGTGGTGATTGGGTGGGGGAGGGGTGGTAATGGAGCTGATGGTGGTGGTAGAAGCATTATATTGGTGGTTGGTCTAAGCTTTGTTTATTTTTCAGCTGTGGCTTCAGCTAAGTCAAGCTTGTAACATGTCATTTTACCTGGCTGTTAACGAAGGACATAACTATTCCTTATCATCATACTTACAAAAAATAAATGGTAAATATTTGGGTTGAAATTCACTTTCAACCCCAATATTTACCATTTATTTTTTCTTGTATGCTATCAGTTAATTCAATTGATGGCTGCTATTAATTGTGAAGATTAGACAGATGATGAGTAGCGCAACAAATCGTACATGTAATCAACCATATCCCAACTTGTCGGTCGCTAAGATTATAAACATTTGTTTGTAGGAATGTATGCATTGTTTTGTCCATATATATTTCTGACAAATCCTATTCATATATTTGATATACAATGAAACGTTAGATTTGGCGGTAATACTCGGGTGTTGTTTACCAATGTACTTTACATTGTTGTCACACTTTAAGTCCATTATAACGACCATCTTCAAAGGTACGGGGCATGTAGTATCCATAAAATTCCCCGAAAATATGCTTTTCTCAAACTGCACATACCTTTTATTTTACGCAGCATGTTTCACATTAAGTCTCGTATTTAGATGTTGCTTCACAAACTGTCGTCGTATTGTTATATACTACGCTCGAAGATCGAATTACGCGCTCACGCAACCTGGATCAACGAAACGGACATTACTGTGTCATAATGCAGCATGATTATTGCTTCAGAGGGTGTCGCTCTTCACATATAACTGTGATTTGAGTAATTGACAACCTACTTACTAGATATTTGACCTCCTATATATATATAACGCTACGATGAGCGCGACGTGTTATCAGCATTGATAGCAATATTTCATCGCTTACCGTTATTTAGCAAAGGGCTGCAAACTGTATTTGGGACATGATCCACTGTGACCCGCTGGTGTTTTAATGGAAAAATCGATTGCGTGTTAATAACATATCATTATTTCACGTGAACGGGCGCTTGTGAATTATACAGGCAATTTAGCATGAGTATGGTATGATGTAATACTACAGCAAAATCTATGAGGACCTTTTTTTACACGCAATGTGGTTTAGAAAATTTAACCGGTCGAAAGCGTGCTACTTGTTTATGGAATAACTAGGAAGACAGAAGCTACGCAATCCCCAGTTTCGGTGTTACTACAGACGGAGGAATGAACTGTTAACGGAACTATGTTGACAGTGCATGTAGTGTGTTGTCAATTAGTATACAACCAACCATTGCATCTGCTGTTGACACCGCAGTGTTTGCTCCGACGGATAAAAACTGTCAGATGAAATTTACAAATGCTTCCTTTCAGAACTAGGAGTCATTGTTGATAGCAGTTCCACCAATCCCCACTCCCTCACGTATGCTAGAATGTTGCCTTCATACACTTATCCTCGGTGAACTACCCTGCGATACTGGTTCTCCTGTGTATGAAGCGTTGACAGCTTAGATGGCTCTACATACTTCAATAAAAGGTCAAAACACCGCTAAAATGTCATCCAGGGGACGAGAATGCTACGAGATTTAGTTGAGTGACCTTGGCATTAGTAGATGCTCCTCGACGCATCGGCGTAACGAAGCATCCTGTATATCCCTTATGCGAGCGCATATGCCCTACTAGATACAGAGCGTGTTATTACTCTACATTTCTCGATATCCATCAGGTGCTCGTCTCTAATACAATGATTATCTAATGGAGTTTGATCGTAGTGAATCGCAACTTAGTATAACGCTGGTTTATGAAACCAGAGAGCAACAACAACACAGAAGTTGGAAATGTTTAAGAACAACATAATGATTTTTAGCAGCGTTTGCATAAGAATGGAAGTAGTGAAGGGTTTTCCTCGAAGCCTAGAAATAAACAAATCTATCATGAAATCATTTCTCCCCAGAGAACATGTCGTTGCAATACAGTGACGTCACTATTTGAGATTAATTCTAATAGGAATGATAATGGTTTCGTTTCACCCGGATGTGCTACAGCACCATTAATCATACCATTGAGTTTAAGTCTACGATTACCTTAGTTGTGTGTTCCGAGTACAAACAAACTCTGATATATAAATTGAGATCTCAGAGCAGGTAGCTATGGTGATCGACGTTAGTTTAACATTCATCAATAACCGTGTTTAAGGCTATTCTGTTGTATTTCAAAACACAATAACGACGGTAGACTTTAATTTACACATCGTATTCGGTTATTCTGTGAGAAACATATTGTGATCACGCGGGTATATGGATGAAATGATAGCCATTTATATTTGGTTGAATAGCCGAATTATTGCTTTATGAATACGGTCGGACTCCAGATTCTTTGTGAATTATCATATATTTCTGAAAAAGTTGAGCAACAGTAATACATAATACATAAGAAAGCCAAAGGAATTGGGTCATAAGCCATGAGAAGGGACACAAGTCTCATCATAATTTACCCAGCCCGTTTCTTGCAGTTATGGTAGCTGATGAGTGGCGTTAATTGACAAACTCTTAACAATGACTGGTAAATGCACTCTGTTGAAATGAAACAAAGCAGAATTATATGTACGTGCATTTTCTAGTAAATGCATAGAAGCAAGGAATCTGGTGGCTTGTTCGTCGATATCCGACGTTTGCTTACAAATTACTCTACCCGGACGAAAACGTGTTTTAAATAGCTTACACAAATGGTGTTGTTATATGAATCAATGTATGAAGGGATGTGCATGGCGATTTCCAAAATGCTATTCGAAGAGGAATGTACGTTCTTTATGCTTCACTTTCCTTGTGTTTCTGGTGCTGCGCATTTGATTAAGATGCATGAATATAATGACAAGTACATCACCATCCCTTGCAACGAAGGGCAATATCGTGGATGAGCATTTAGTCTGCTGGTAACTTTAGCTGGGTAAGTTGTTGTACAATAGCAATGCAAACTTTGTGATTGCCTATGGGTAGCATGAAAGTTATAAAGATGATATTCAGCATAATTCGTCATCGGCGAATAAATATATTCCCTGTTTAAGCAAATGTGGGTTGATGCAAAGAAATAGTCTGTCCTGGTGGTATAGAAGACAAGGTATGTACGCAATGGTGAGATCTGGCCGATATCTAAAAGTTAATAACAGCAGAATGGCTTGTTGTTATTCTGCTGAGGCCCTCTAGCATGTAGAACCTAGTATTTAACTGGGTCAAAGTATTTTATCGATTTGTGCTTGAATATGTTCTAATATCAACGTATGACAAACTTAATTTAGCTCATTTGGTTAAGTGAGATAGGGCAGTAACATTGCAATTCAATTTCAGAAATATCTGAATGCTAGGGTCTCATTCTCTTGAGAACCATATTCGCAAAGAAGTTGTGGCGTAACCTTAGTCCCCGCAATGACTAATGTAACAACAGGCACGTTATTGTGTAAAACGTCATTTTATTAGACCGCATGCAATAATCTCCCCGCCTTGATATATAGTGACATTTATCACTGCTTCCTTATATTACATAGATAAGGTTTCCTGTCGTAAGAACCATGCCGATTGGTCGTGGCTGTGGGTTCTTATATCTGAGTCTTAATATCATTCTACCGTATCGTGAAAAGAACCTAGTATGGGTTCAGGTAAAGTGTCACTGTCAGAATGTGCAAAATGTGATCTCAAGGGCAACATGAATAAGTTGGTTGGCTGTGCAATACTGTCACGCAGTACAGGAGAATAAATCAATTAGTGTAAATAAAATTACCAAACTGCTTCATAGAATGTCTCCATGTGCGATAGCAAATATGGCAAGTCAATGAAGTTGTGTCTGGTTCATGTATTCGACTTCACAGATAAACTATAAGCCATGCAAATAACTTGACATGTTGGTGACTGGATTAGAAGTAGTATGATATGCACAAATATCACTTTTCCCTCTCGTCTGATATCCGTTGCGCACGGGTGGCGAAATTAGGGAGCTTATCCGTATATGAATATTACAGAATGTTTTGTGCTTATCCATACCATCACATTTTGGGTCTATATTTTGGAACGATCTTTGGTGCGCTATAATTGCCCGAGGCCTCCTATGATCTCACTTAATTACGCTATATGTATACTGCACTATACAATGATATATAAAAACACATGGAATATTTAACTTTAACGCACGCAACTTACGTGCTTGCAAATGTATTCATATTCCAATTGTGATCCAGGCGTGTACATGCGATTATGGCTTCAAGGACGCCGGGTTATAAACGTTAGCATGAATATTGTATGTGACCGAGCGACTACGATCAGTGCAGTTGGATATTTTGGCAACGCAAATCAATTTGATTTTATAATACATTGCTACTTTCATTATCGTGACTAAGTATGGCTGGTGTACGAATCCCAGGATGTCAAAAGCAACTAAAAGACCGCCCTCACTTTAATACACATCATGCAATCAACCTATCAATCACATGACTCGTGCAAGTGGACGATCTATGAGTGACTTGGCTCAAACATAGCCCTGAATCTCGGGATAATGCCGCCGTTGACTCAAGATATGCCCTGCTCTATCGGGATGAGCATGGATGGGTGTTGATGGTTATGTTAGTTTGTGTACCATTTAATTTTGTGATAGTTGGTTTCAAAATAAATGAATGCCATAAATCATCGAGCTTGTGGTCCATGCTTTCTCTTCTGATTAGGATATATTAGCCATATGGTAGCTTCATGTATGATCCAGATCAGAACCTCTACGCCGTTTATGTTCGAGGCTCACCCGCGCCCATAAATGTAATCTCTGGCATTGTTTGCATGGTTCGAATTTTTATTCATCGCAAATCATCCCATAATGCTGATAAAAGACTTGGTTTTAATATGCAGGATGATATAAGCATTTAATAAATAAGCTTCACTAAAAAGACTACCACAAATGTTGATTGTCATTCGAAGAAAAATCTGATTTACAGTGGCTGGTGCTTGTCATAAAAGAGGATTAATTCTATCGGGCTGTTGACGTTACCAAAGATATACTTAAATTTCATTACCTTATTAGCGAGGTAAGTGTAAAAATAGCAAGCGTCTTTCATCTCGAAGCAAATTAGCACCCATTATTGATATACGTGCTAGATACAGAATAAAGCATTATGCAAGTCAACTAACCATGAGAATAGATGACACTATCATGCACGTATTATTTTGTCCACGCTATCATTAAAATTTGCCAGCCGAAAACTGTAAAAGGCTCACAGCTAGCATATACAGGACAAATCATACGGCATTATTCCCACCCATAGGCGGTAACGGTGATTATCATACTGTCAAATAAAGAAAATGAATATATTTAACATTCTAGGCAAGTTCAGTCCAAATTGCTATCTGTCTCTGATTATGATTTTTGGAAATTAGCAATCCGATTGATTGGTGGTTGATTGGCTGGTTAACGCTGATATTGAACGCTATACCACTATACTTTTTACTACCTAACTAGATATTTGTTTCTGTAAATCACAAGATGAGTGGATCTGCTAAAATATTGAAATGACATAATTGCAGTAAACGTTTATTAGGCAATAGGCGAATCGTGTGTGTTAGATTGCCTTGGATCAACAACAGCTAGCAGCGCGACCTCGGTCTTGTGATGTTCTAACAGCGCGTGGACAAATGATATTTTGGAACGGGGGGGTGGAGGCAACTTTCGTTAGTAAACAAGTTCACGTCATGACTCGTGTCACAATGCAATAACGGTTTACAACGCCAGTTTATAAGCTGCTGTGAATGCAAGGTTCCTTCATTTCTGACAGTGAATGGACTGATCCAATAACCATGCCAACAATACACTTCGTATGCATTCAAAGATAGGCATTTGTAAATCATTTTGGTCTTGCATCATAGTAAATTTAACATAGCGTAAATGGAACTTTCAATCCAATGATACACCAGAGATTGTACTGTGATTAAGGCATAAGGACAGCTTACGTTAGCTACCCAATATATGTCATTACCAAAAAAAAATCGCCAACCTATTCCACAGTGAGAAGGAGTTAAAATTGACATACGAAAAAAAAGGTATAGTCTTTTGCAAATTAAAAGGCTCTATACACATTTGTACATTCTAAGTGATTAAAAGAGTTAGTTTTGCTGAAACATATTACAAAGTTCCCATATGGCATTAATCGGAGTACTTGTTATTCAGCATATATATCCATCAGCACTAACAAAATGACTGTATCAAATAACAACCCGAATATTATAGAACCATTTATCATTCATTGCATCTTCGAATACAACAAACCCAAAAGAGAATATCCAAATTTTGTAACTCCCTATGGGACTGGACGCACCCCCCATTAGTATTCAAACTGTTTCTATATGATAACATTCCAAGCCGCATTGAGATATTAAATCTTATAGAACATCCCGAAGATGTTAACAATTTTCTACTGATGATATTGACAAAGTAGTAAAGAACCGGTTACCCTTATAATATCAGAAGAATTGCACATCGAGTTACTTTTCACTCAGTCTCTCACTTACGTGGCATAATATAATCCAATGCGTAATACCAGCCTGATGGAAAGGTATTTGCCAAGTCATTTTATGTTTTCATGAGGATGGAGGTCGGTTCGCGCGTACACAACCCCCATCATCACAATATTGATACAATATGTCCAGCCGATTACCATTCATTGACATAGAAGCAGCACATAGTTGCAGTACTCTTTAAAGATGCTTTTAATGAAATGTGGCTAATCAGTATATTGTCGTGCTCTAACTCTAACTGCCGTATGTATACACAAACCTAGATCCTAATAGGCGGCGAGTTACCCCCGTTTAACGCAGATGCCTTTCTCTACTAATTATGTGTTTACGAGTCCATTGATTACATATAACTAGTGACACTAAAACTGCACGAAAACAGTGCTCATTGCTTGTGGAGCGTTCTAGGTTCAACAGCAAACGTTCTAATGTGGATGTCGTTTTGTGTTGACCCAAGGACAACATTACGTTACTGTGGACCGATTGCTATCAATATAATATTAGGTGTGTCCGTGTGTAAAAATAAAATCACTTCAGTAAAAGGTATTATGATATATGCATTATACCGCTGAAAAATGTCAGTACGCTTATTTTGAGCCACATCTGCACAAATCGTGCCTCAGTTGCTTGCAAATGTTGTGAATGCGTTTCAATACCATGGTAGCGGGTTGTCAGATGTGTTACATTGCCTTCGTGTGGCTTGCTATTCACTGGATTCCAATACAAATATCCCAACAATGGGTCATATTCAATCAGATGAGTTGCTTGCGTTATTTGATTTATTGTCTGATCAATAACGAATCAGCTTTCATTTATTGTTTTGATGGAACAACATCTACCACTATTACCAGCAATGGATGCCAACATAGCGACGAGTTATAAGTCAATGAATTACAGGATGAAAATTAATTAATGCAGATATGACTTTGCTATGCACGCATCAGAATGTCACGAGTGTAGCAAACAAGGACAATCCACAGAGCAATGCATATCATATTACTCAGCAGAAACGTTGCGTTCCATGATGACACCAAAAGCCAACACGCTAAAATTTATTGCGGAATCGTTTTAGTCTAATGGGTGACCAATGCTGCTGCTGTCGCAAATCAAGTTAGCGTTATGCCATGATCATAGTGTTATTCGCTTTATAGTACGATAGGAAACCTTGGATATTCGATGGTGTAGCTTTACATAGAGGAAGTCACGCGAGAGGTGATCAATATGAAATATGATCGAAGAGCTCTTCCTGAGGAGAACATTGGACTATTCTGGTACTCCATATCAGAAGCCAATCCTGAACCCATGACCGCTGCACCCCCAAACAATCTTCTTTTGGTGAATCACATTGGTAAACAGAATGCACAAAGCTCTTGCGGGGCCACGATAAATTACTACAGCACTTCGTGTAATTGCAATAGTTTTTGTCTATGAATTAGGAAGCCGAGGCGCGAATTGCCGTTGCATTGATTACACTAGCAATTAATCACATTACCTATTCACTAGTTGGTAGTTTGTGTTATTAAGTAATCAGTGATACAATGGTAGGCACTGAAGCATTGTATTTCACTATTAAGTTAACGCCAATAAGGGTGATACATGCTGGTGTTCGCGACAGTTCCTATAGATGAGATCTAACAAACCATAATATACATTCCATGATTGGTTCTTGAAGTTCAGATGACCTTCATTAGTCTAGTATTTAGGGGGTGCATCAGACTCTTCGGCGACAATGCAGACAGCTCTTCTTCTGATACATATTCGCTTAGGATTTGGGTCGCCGTTTTCAGTAATTTTCATCCCTCTTATAATTTAACGCAAATAATACCCAAACTGGTTGGAAGCGAATAATGCAGATCCATCATTCGCGAAAGGTCATTATTTTATGACGAGATATAATTAGCTCACAGTTTTGTTCAGCTTGCGCTGGCATAAGCTGTGGCTCGTATCCACACGAATGGCAGAATGGCACTGAAGGCTATGATATTTCCCACTTTTTAAATATTATCATGCAGACTTTTACCAACCTACTGTTGTGCAAAATATGCCGCGACATTTCTTTGGTGCGTCACATGTCAATCGTCTTCACCTATTTGCACTCTGCGGTTGTCTAATGTACAGATCAGGGTTGAGTCGATTATAGATGTACTAACCCACATGGAGATGTTCACTACATTGTACATTGCGCCCAATATTGTCAAATTGGTGGATGTCAGCGGAATGAAGTGAGGCATTGGCGCTGTCGCTTATAACACATAACTTGGATATTTTGCTATGGGTAGTAACCGAATAAATAGGCATTCACATAGCTCATTATATCATGACATTTGAAAACAGCTCTCACGTTGTTCATCAACTGAATAAGAAGTTTTCGATACCTTTCAGATGCGCCAATCAGGGTTAATCAACATCTGTCTTTAACGCAATGTTACCTCATAACCCTCACGGGTCACGAAGGATCTGAGAGAAAGTACAGTTTGCAGTGTTTTGCTATGTTGTAGCGAGCTCTCTATGCTGATGACATGCCACACTCAGGGTGTATATATAGAGTCATAAGACGTACCCAACTCCAGACCATGTCTATAATTGTATTAGTGATAGAAAAATATAAAGGCAGACCTACCTCATTACCGATACCGTTAGCATGGAGTGAAAGTGTTGATTATTCAACGGACAGAAAGTCATCTATTGATAGACTAGTGGGACCATCCTCAATTTGGATGTCAATTAAAGGACAGGATAGCTTAAACAATTCAGTAAATAAGCAGTAGGCTAACATCTCACAACACAAATTTAGTGTTTTCTTGATTCAACATTTAAAGATAACATATTTTCCATATCACGGAACTTAACCCATCGTCAAGCAGACTTAGTTAATTTATTTAATTGTCGCCTGGGGAATGTGGCTAAACGCTTACTACATCTTAATATGTGACACATCCTTGAAGTAAACCATCACCTAAATGTCTGTGGATCCTATGCGAGGCATTCTTTGATTGACATAATTTATTTCCATTGTCACACTACAGGATTTTGTGAGGAAGCATGGCCATGGTTCTTTTATGTCCAAGCATATGCGGGTAGTCAAGAAGCTGTTAAGTTGACGAAGACAAACATATTCAACACACATTGTTTACGAATCAACGAAAAGAAAACTGCGGAGCTTACTGGTGTTTTATCACCTCTAGTCGCCCGGCTATAACAAGCTATATCTTTGGAATAGGAAAGTGCATATGCAGTATAACTCCGACCTCTAGCTGTGACAACGGGGGTCATCGAATAAACGCTATTAAGAGTATCATTATACCGTGTATTCATATTACATGCCCAGAGTTGCGAATCCATTTAATGTTATTATCTTGAATATAACTCACAAGTACGCATTACTGTATAACTTGTCACAACGTCTGAATGGAGGCGCAAGGATTAGAAGAACCCGAGGCAAAGTCTTAATGAGGCCATACCGGGTATAATAAGCCGGATATTCTACTGAGCTCGCGGTTTTCTTATCATTCAGCACAATCTTTAGGTTGATCTTTAATCTTTGGTTGAAGTCCATTCCGAATGAACCCTATCGTAGTTAAGTTGCATTTTACCTAACATATAACAACTGTAGTATAATCATAAGCGATAATGATGTGCTGATGCAACATGCCGCCATAAGCCGAGTTAACAGTAACTGAAAAACAGGTAAAACTAGCCTAATAGATGATAAGCTTGGGTATATAACCGTTCAGGTACGCCTATATAAGAGCTATTAATATGTAAGTGCACTGTTATATGAAAATGAAGACACGGAAAAAGCGCCGTGCCGGTCGCAGAATCCATCGCACTGTCATAATAATTGTGTCCTGCAAGATCTGCCTGCCCTTTCACCAGTACCATCGTGTACCGTTATTTCAATTGTCTGTGCCTAATCAATCGTCCTCTTTTAGGCTTCAGTTTTCTTTTGACGTACCGAATGCCTATGGTATATGAGGCAAGATAATGCAGTATAGCATAGCTCAAACAGCTCAGGGCGTGTGTTTTTTTTTCATATCGCAGCAAATCAATGTCGAACACCAGCTCAATTGATGATTGTTACTCTAACATTTGTATGGTTGGCATTTATGAAAAGCATGCTGTAGTCATTATTTTGCGCAACCGACCGAGGGCATTTAAAAGAGACGTCCTGTCTTAATAAATTAGGCTACAAACAGATGTAAAACTCTCTGCATTGCCTTCAATAGCAGTTTG
>CM067350.1:39272732-39290232 GCA_034190875.2 Urechis unicinctus | reverse complement strand
GTAATAAGGCCGATTATCTTGTACATTTTGTGTTGCCTCCCCATTTAAACAAATTGTTTAGATTGGTCTTTGGTGCTTTGCTTAGGTCCGTATACAAGTTAACCTACCTCTTCTAGACCGTGTTTGTATCCAGTACATGACGAAATTATGCAGGTGCAATATGCAGAGATTACCTTGGTTTACTGCGGTAAAATCACAGGTAGGGCATTCTATACGTAAGACCTTAATTATGGGAGGGTATGCCTTCCGTCGTCCGAAAGTATGTTGCTAATATGCTCGTTATTCTTCCCAGATTGAACTGAAAGTTGACATTTTGTCGCATCTAAGTAGTCTTATTCCGGAAATTAATGTCATAGATACCGAGCGCTTGCTGAGCGAATGATCAAATCACAGAATACAGCGTTTTGTTTTGGGGAGTTTGTCGGTTCTCATTTACGCCTTGCATTCCTTTCAACCCTTGTCTACCTGAAAAACAATTGCTTCTATTCTGCGCCTCATTAGCTAGGTATTTGGCTTTGATGGACACGGCTTCCTTTATGCTTACCGCATGGACACAAAACAGATGCTGCTATTTCGCCTAGTCTGCTCATAGGATATGAGCAATATTAACGCATTAATGCATTGTGCAAGAATCGCAGTACAAGTTCATTTTGATCAAATAGCAAAATAGTTAACTGCTAACATATTTGCAATACATTATGTCTCATAAATCCGCCTATTTAGCCATTTTATAATACATATTTCAATAACAGTGCATAACACGAAAATGTGGAATCACGTGTATATTCACCCGGAAAATTGGCAAAACCCTATCGCTAGAATCGAACAATACATTTTAATTTTGAGAAAATATTGTTTTTTGCCGTGAATCATTGCGACTGTGGCTATAATCAAAGGCAGTTACGGCAATCATGAGCCTACCTAGCTGATTAATCCATAGGCTTGTTTCACACAAAATACATTCATTACTCATGGATCGGCTTTCAACTCGGCATGTTAATATAATATCGTCGAACACAATAGTAATGCCTGCTTTTGGAAAGAGATATCCCATTAGCATTGCGTATTTTGTTTTTATTCGTCAGTTCCCGATGGGGCTTTGTCAGTGAATATAGCGCACAATGTGAAAGCGTGACTGTGGCCAATACATAATAACAATGGCAATTGATCGACAGCTTGTAGGTGAAATAACATAATAAAACGCACATTTAAACTGGTTTATGATGATAAATCCATCACCATGATTGAATATACTAGTAGAATTCCTTCCTTCCAGAGAGATGGAATGCAGTTTATCGGGTATGACAAAGAGAAATTCGTGTGCCCGGCTCAATAATGTTTCTTCCTGTCAAAATTGGGCCCTAAGTAATGAATTGCCGCTAGATGTCTTACAACCAGACATCTTTCCATGGTGTTGATCCACATGCGAACTACAGGTAATAATTTGCAGGTACTGCGTGGTGGCTCACACGACAGTTTGTTAAACAATTACGTCTTCTGTGATATGATGAATGTGTCGTAACGAAATATCTACAACAGCCTGCAGGCGAACAATGTATAACTCCATAACCATTTTAATTTGAACAATGACTTAGCTTAGGTCATGAAATTGTACATCAGATCGGGTCAGTACAATAATATATGTCACTTCATCGTATTTTAGTTGCTTAAATAGGGATAAAAGAGATTTAGCATCCAATGTATATTGACTGTGAGCTCTCACAAATAGCCACGAAAGAGCTGGGCAAATATCACTTGGGTAATATTGATGATGCTTCTATAGAGTAATCCAGCAAAGGTTGCAATTTAACTGGTAAGAAATGCCATTAGCGCAATACTGTTATATTGATGTAATCTTTAGTTTAAGACTCTGAACAACTGCGGTATTGAACAAAGAACGTTCTACTCAAAGGTCTTGAAGGGACACTCAGCGAATATTTCATTTGTATTCAATTAAGTTATGTAAAGAATATTTGCAGACGCTGCTGCAGATGCGGGCCATTACTCTCATTAGAGGACGAAACGGATCTTTTACCACAATGTAGTTTGATACGACTGTATAATGATATTTTAGGGCTGGGATTATACTACGAATGATAGTGGTTTCATTGCACCCGTGCTTACTACAGCTCAATGGTATGGTGTTAGGATGTTACAGCTTTTTAATTAGAATACGTTATGTGTACAGCTAACTGGGACGAATGATTGAAAAAACGTTTGCAGGTGACTTAATTAATTTACGTCGCATACATTCGTTCGAACATCTTTGCTGGTCATGTGCACATATCGTAAATTTTCCGCCTATGGGGAGCATAACTAATTGCCTCGCTCTTGATAAGTAGCATAAAAAGCATTGAACTTTCGCATTGTAGGAGAGGCTAATACGCGACGTATTAGCAATCACATGAGCGGTACGTTTCTCGGGTGTTTATCACTATGCGCCCTAGTTATTGCCCTATCCAGGTAAATGAATATGCATTATTGATATGGACTGTCGTCATAGGTACAATGAAATAGCTATATCGATTAGCCATATTTGCCAAAACGTAATGCTTGCAATCACACACGGCAACATTTGGTGTCACTCTATGGCAGTTCAATTGTACTAGGTGCATATTGATGTATATTGTAGGCATCACCATCATGCAGCTGTGATCACACTTGGCAATATATGCTGTGACGGCTATACTGCACCTTAATCAATCATAGGTTCAATTCACTCGCCTCGGTATTTGGATATTAGACAAGGAATAGTTTTGGGCGCTTTGCTAGCAGCTTCATACTCTTGGTATTGTCTACATACACGATAATGATTAATATCGATCAACAATAAGAATAAAACTGTATCAAATAGCAATATTACAGAACCATTAAGCATTGATTACCTCTCTGAATGAAACAGCTTTTGCTGTGCAAGAGCTCGATATTAGATATTATTATCATTACGCAGGTATGATTTATCCACTCATGCGGCCGTTAAATCTAAACTACGACTTTTCGACAAGAAACAGTAATTGTGTCGTACCCAAAAGCAATGATAAATGTCACCATCGTTCAAAGCGAGGCGACCATCTCGCTTCTTCATCTGCGTATGCGCGCTGACTAATGGAATACCGGTTAGGTATTATATAATTAATCCTAAGGTAGCACCGCATATAATGCTTAGCACGATTGCATGTGTGTCATTAGGAGTAATTAGGGCGTCAAACTACCTTTGCGAATTGGACTAGTGCTATATGCAGTCCTAATGCAATGCATATGCAGAAAAATGCAGCCTCTGAATTGAACTAAGTGGTTTTACGGGTTCATGACAAGAATATCAATGAACCACCATACGCCAATGGTGTAGCTCTGCGGTTAGCAGCATGGTGAGATTAACATAAGAGCATAGTGCCAATACAGGAAGAGAGAGAGATCTTTATGATAAATATTTCAGGAATATTGATGAACGAAAGCAGAAAATCATGGATGTAAAGCTCGAGCATGCATACCGTGTGCGTGAATTGTACTGCGAGAGTTAATGATAATTCAATGACATCAGATAACATCATTGCTAATAGTCCCATGCAAACATGAGGGGGAAAATGAGATATATCTAGCCATAATGATGAACATTCACTCTTACAAAGAGCTGTCTATGTTATCTTTATTAAGACCAGGGAATTCTGTTTAAAACTTACAAAATGTGAATACCGCATGATAATAACTGGTAGCCCAGTCATTGACACAACACTGTTGACTATATGAATCATTTGTTTACGCTAGGATGCGAACATACCATTGATCAATATGAACCAGTAAAACACGTTCAAATGTAATAAGTCCCGCCACATAGGGAGCCATGTATATGATTAACAGTACCGGACTAGAAGAAGACGAATTACAGTGAGTACAAACAGTGGAGGTAAGTTACACGTAACAGTTTTAAACAAAAGGTACGATGCATCGAGTCAAACCGCTACCAAAGAGAAGCATGCAAGCGTACTCGTGTTATTACTGTGCAGCATCAACATTATACCGCTTATTTTCATTAGATATTAAGTATGACAATGTCTTGGTGTCGTATGTTTTTTTAATCAGTTTTCTTTAAGCGGATAATGCTCATATGATGAATGATAAAATAGCAGTTCGTTTCGCAGAGTTGATTGGTCGCGTATGTAATGGAATTGTGCATTTGCACTGTGCCACAGTACTGCTGGAAGTCCCTGTTTTTCCTACAACAAATATATTTCAGATCAAAATTTATGGACACTTGTTGACAACTAATGTTACTAGATATCATAGCATACGGTTTCCGGTGCAGTGAGTTGCATTTGACAGATGTTGAGGATGGGCCAGAATATCGCATCTTACCTTGAGAAATACGCATGAAGATCATACATTCGACTGGTGAGATAATTAAAGATGTGCGGTACAGCATACCCGGCTATTCTATACAAAATATAAGAATCTTCTATGGAACTCGACATGCTTTATTTAGCCTAAATACAAGAATGTTTTTCTTGAACTCGACGGGGTGTATTGAGGTTATATGCATATATGCATTAACCTTGGTATGTTCCTGCACAACTTCCTTGTTCATTTCCTGTAGCTTGTTAATATCGTGACTTCTTCACAATGACACATCATATTCATGAAGACTCCATATTTAAGTGTCGGCAAAATTCTGCATGCGAACATTCGTGTCAGGTAACTAAAACTGAATCGGCAATCTATCTGATGTTTTCTCACGTACTAGGCGATCTATAGTTAATTTCGCAATGCAGGGTTTGCGTAGTCTTATAAAAAGTGTAGTCTCCCTGAAATGCTCTACCGAGTTGGAGTGATGCGCAGCTTTTCCACGAATGGTCGAAATAATTGCACACTTGAAGCTCCAATTATGCCAGCTAAATATCGTAACGGCAGTCCTTCGTATACTGATGAATTGTTCAATCATGAGTGAAATTACTTATTTTATGGAGAATTATACTAAAGGGAGATGGGAACAAGAATTTTCAAACACGGGTAGAATTTGGTCGCCGGTGATTGACATTTCGTACAAAAGACTTGATAGTGAACGATAATGAAATAGTGTAAGAAGCGCAACATATCGCCACAGAAGAAGAGGTAAGCATGTTGACCTCACTAGCCGTAGTAGGCGGGTCAGCACATAGGTAATACTAAAACAATAAACTTCATTATTTTGAATGAATATGTGTCATAATCATCGATAATTTTCAAGAATGTGCTTTATCGAGTAACGCAGTTTAAGATACTCCTTCTTGCTGACAAACTAAGCGAGTAAGGTTTGTAAATGCATCATCGTGCTATACTAACATCACGTGCACGCTTTAGAGGATTGGTTAGTCAAACATGCAATGACATGCTTTAATGTTTTCAATTGTTTAAACTAAATCATGTAGGTTGTATACATATGTATGTATACATTAATATATAAATATATATATATATATATATATTTATGTATTAATGTATAAATATATATATAAATATATATATATATATTTATATATATTTATATATATTTATTTATGCATAGATATATAAACATATCATAAATATATATTTATATACATATATATATATATATATATATATATATATATATTTACATATATATGTATATAAATATACATATGGATATATATAAATATACATATATATATATACATATATATATATATATATATATATATATATATATATATATATATATATATATATATATATATATATATATATATATATATATATATATATATATATATATATATATATATATATATATATACATATACATGTGCATTCTTTATGAATCATTACGAACTGATTGAGTTGCTATTAACTTTACAACATCGCCTGGTGCCCGACATAGTTCAGTTGATTTTATAGTTGATCATGTTTAATCTGTCACAATTCTTTATTTTTCTTATTGTAGGGCACCTACCTTGGTGTGAACGACCACTGATTTAGCTCTATATGGTATGTCCTCTAAATACCTGCAGCAAAATCATAGACAAAGATCTTCATGTACCCTGAGGCATCGCGTATTGTAAAGCGCTACTTTGCAGGATAATCAAAGACTTGGCACACACAAAGTATCTACTGCTTCTATTCATTACAACTACCCTAATTGAGCCCAACCTTTGATACTGAAATTATCAGTTGATTACCCGGAGCGCATTCGCAGATCAATGCTCTGTCTCGAGAGTTATCCGGTGACTATGTGTCCGCATGTAGACGGATTGCCGAATAGGCGGTCAAATCAGTGCGCTGCAGCGGCCGATATGGTATTTACAGCTTTCCAAGCGTTTTTTGCGTATCTCCGTAAATACTCACCTACATAGCCTCAATCCTGTATGGCAGGTAGAGAATATTGATGTATTGACAAAAATAGCTCGGTATATTTGCTCGTATATTGCTGATGCAAACACGCACCGTACATAATCTCTTACTTGTTTTTGCAAATCGAAGGCGCAATCCATGTATAATTTTCATATGACGTATTGTCTGATTATCAGCCAATAACCATCGGTCAAAACCAATACGATTGTTTGTGCAGTAAAGCGTTTGCTGCTGAATCTATCACAAATTGTTTCTTTGTCAGAGCTTGCAGAATATATAACAAGCTTGTGTGCATTTTATGGTATCACAGTGCGCTTACCTAAACATAATTTGCTACTACGACTGTGTGAATACGACATACGACAATGTGTCATGCATTACTTAATATTGCAGTAATTGAGAAGTCGTAATATATAGACCACAGATAACATTATAACACTTGCTTCAGAAACACGTCCCCTTGCCAATTATATGGTCTAAATTTAGCGTCTTTGCATTCCCTGAATTATGACACTCTTGTAATCAGCCTGTTATAAGAAACAGGCTTGTCGGTCTTCCTCTGATGATTGCAACTTAGAATTATAAAACATATGAAATGAGTTTTCATACATTATCCATGATATCGCGATAATTTATCGTCTGTTCTTATCGTGAATTGATAGCTAGGTTTCAGTGAAGCAAGCAACGTAAATATATGACCATGAAAACTGAATATTAGCCAACCAAGATAGACAAGTCAAGCAGCATCTAAAAACAACTGGCGTGGACCAGCCCACCATATAATACAACGACAGCCCTAATCAATTCTGCATTTAAGCATTACAACCATTATAATGTGATGCTCATCAGTCAGTTAGTTGTGATTAACGTAGCTGCGCCTGCCATTGTGGTAGATGAGGTTTGAGAAGATTTAAATCGCTCCTTGTCACAACGAACTAATTGTATGCCACTTGTCTTACAATAGGAAATATTAACCAATGCAAGCCGCAACTCTTAGTGTTTTCATGATATGTCGTAGCAATATGAGCCGCCTTGCAAACCTGCTGCTCGTCGACAAAAAACCTACCAATACTAGTCTTTGCAAGTGCACGCCTAATGTAGGTGATTCTATCCAAATGTCTGGCGCAAAGGGCTATTTTGCAGGTTTTAGGCACGCTAATTACTCTTGTTATAGACCTGAAGCTAACCGACTGTCCTTTGAGCCAGTCAAATATTCTGGCAGTTACAGCCAAGCTAATGAAAACATAAAACGTTGCTGATTAATTGATTGGCCACTATCAATTGCCGCCAATTGGCCACATGTATTGAAATCCAATCGTATGTTTTGGTTCACTAATTGATTAATGGGTCACAATTATTCTGTATCAATATTTGCTCTTGTCTTGCGACAGATGTTGGTTGCTCTACTTGACGTTCTACTACATATTAATATGTTTCTGCACTCCTACAGCAAGACATAACTGAAGAAACAAAGAGTAATGTGCTGCTCTACCTATTTGAAATTTTGGTACATTTACCAGTTTTCTAAGCTTAGCTGAATGCGATATATGAGAAGAGTGGTAGGAGCATCTCAGCAAGTTAAGTGCTTGAATATATCATGGATACGGGATTTAGTCGGTCACGTCTCTGTGCACCGATGCTTCCGAGGCCAATCACCGATTTTACTTTAAACTATGATATTTTGCAAATTATGCGTTTATTGGTGATTGCTATACTAAATACAATCGAGATTATCAGCAACAAATGTCCATTTTATGCTTATGCCAGCCGAAATGAGAGTTTAAAATTAAAAGGTGGGTCAAATGAAGGTGCTTAAGCGGTTTATGGGCATTTGCAATATTAAACCAAATCAGTAAATCACGACGAATTTTCGACAACCACACAACTGCAGCCTCAAATGAACAAGCCAATAACATCCCATAATTTCTTTAACTGGGTTTACAGATGCTTTGCATAACATAACTTACAACATAACTTTCAAAATTTTTCAACTGCGGATTGCTTAAACACTTCGTATGATTTACTGCAGAATATGTTCATACTAGAGAACCACTGTTTTTTTTCCCTCGTACAATAAGTGTCTTCCCACTTCTTCATTTCAGTATACGGTATATGTTCATGGGTTCTTGACCATCTGAAGGAGACGATATCATGGCTCGATAATTATAGAAGCGTTCAGTCAAAAGCGTCAGGAGGTGCCAAGAAACAGTAACTGTCAGGCTTTGACAAAAAGCTTCTCTCTACAGAAAACTGTTACAATTGTTGCGATTGAATCTTAAGGATGAAGATCTATTAGATTTTCAATCATCTTATCAGTTGCCTCAGATTCCATTTCAAATCTTCTGCTTTTGTTGCAGCAGAATTGCGTTCCTTGATTCTCTTGCTTACTCTATTCTGTATGAAGACACTTCATGCTTCAAGAAATGTGGTCTTGTTAGAGCAGTCATTCACTGTATAGTACAACAAACACAGCGACACTCTCGGAATGATTTCAACAACAAATTTTACTCCAACTACAAACCACGTTGGGATATTTCAGATGTTAAAATAGTGCGCAAAAAGAATTTTCCAGAAAAACTAGTGAAGGACAATGTGATTATGGCTGCTAAAGGTTTTAAAGACGGCCTCGTCTTCTCATAGCTCAGTAAGAAAGGAGTAACTTTCTGTTAATAAACTAATATGAGACATGGGAGTATCGAATGCACGAATCTACGAGGATAAATGTATTGGTCGAATTTAGGAATCTAGAATGCTGTAGGAAGATCTCCCATTGTACCAGATACCCACATTTTAGTTGGGCATAGATTGGATGGTTTGGCTTCAACTTCACAGTCTCTTCAACTGTATGGCAAAGGCATGAGTCCTCCTAAGTGATCCTTTACATTTGATTCTTGTATTGGTTCTTGACCTATGTCCTTCCATCTCCTCCGACGATTGTGTCGGTGGCGCTTTCTTGTAGCCCTTTACGTCTTCAAAGCCTGATGTGGGTCTAGGGTTAACATGCTCTCCTTCAGTTTTCAAAGCACATGGATGCTATTATGAGACCCATTTGCAATTCCCACCACTTGGTCGACTCATTTGGGCGTACTCTGTCCGTGTGTACCTGTTGAAAGAGATTTGGTGGCGCTAACGTGTTTCAGAATACATCCTGACACTGTTGGCCCATTTTTTGCGTCAACTCTAGCGAGGTAGCTGATGGGCTCAACACAGATCTCTTCCATCCGGTCTCTTCCATTTCCTCGCGTGGCATATACAATAGCACAGCACATTTACCTCCCGTACCAGACGCCAGTCTAAGTCATAGCCTTTATCAGTCCTTGGATCGAAACCATCTCTGGATACAGCAGACTCCCCAATTCTTAAGTTCCACTAACAGCACTTACGGTTACATATTTGGAGAAGCCAATCTAGTAAATATTTTCTTCTTATTTGTTCGGTCGGTGACCATAGTATAGGGGGTGGATGATGGCTTTAACGGGAGAAAAATAGGTATCAGTAAAACAGTGTTTGATGCTTGGGGAAATGGGGTTGAACTGTACACCACAAACATGCCATGCCCTCCACAATTCTCACCCTGTGTCCTGGTACTTGCTCCACTAGTTATAACATGATAAATCTGTGAATCTGCAACAAACCCGCAATTATATTTATCGGATGTATACCGCTTCGTCGTATTACTGTCATACCTATCCAAGAGTTCATTGGATTAAAAATCAATATAAATTCATTCTAATTGACCTTTGTTCAGTCATAAATTCCTCATAGTTCAAACAAACATACTCAAAATATAAACATACCCCGCCAAAGAAACCACTATGGTTAATAAAAAGAGAACATTGTTTACTTTGTCATCGTCAACATCAGTTGAAGTTGTTGGTGGGAATTTGTCTGATCTTTCCTCTCAATAAGGTTTCAGTTGAGTAGGATTGGGTAATTGGACAAGATCATTCTCCAAAATCGAAATAATCTCTTACAGCTTGTTCACGAACAAATGAGCACCATGCCTTAACACATGAGCGGTAAACATTCGTAATTAACCGTGACCTAAACAGTATTAAGCGATCTCTCTTGCAGGGCACTGAGCAGAGATGTTAATCGCCTTGATAGATTCACCTTATTAGAAGCCAGAGGCAATGCACACTATATCGCTCTGTTCAGTTTCAACGGCTGGTGGAATGGGGTCAATATTCACACTCTATTATCTATAGCAGACTAAATATCCATATTCTGGCTATCAACGACCATTTATATTCCCGTAGAGCGTTTGCGAACCACAACAAACATCGACAAAACAAAACACGACAACAGATGACGACGATAGATGATTAGACCGCGGCCTAGACCGGTTGTTTTATCCCGGTAACTCCCGTGCGCGCAAAAACTGTTCCGCTTTGAAAGTGAGGAGAAGCGATTTGTGTGTTAGATTTCTATTCCACAATGCACTGCGCAAACAATAACACGCATAAGCAAAGGATGTCTATGTAGTATGGTAGTTGAGTTCAACTAGGTTGGCAATTCAAATGTTTGAACCGCCTATATTCATAAATTATCGTCGCGCGCATATGATATTCATCCAGCATTGAACTATTGAGGTTTTGCAAGTAGACACCTGGATGTGTGCCTTGTTATGGAGCAATCTGAAGTGGAAATGTATAATCTTAATATTATGTAACTGATATGGTAATTCAAACTTTGATAAGAGTGTTATATCGTCATTTATGGTTGCGTAAGAACGCAAAATGTGACTTGATACCTTTGGATAAAATAAACCAGATGCGAGGATGCGTCCGGAAACGTCATTGCATCGCATGGTAATCCGAATCACGAGAAACACACTGTTTCCAACGTTTCAAATTTGTTTAATGGCATATAGAACGCTTTCTATTGATAACAGAGTTGATCCAAATGTTTTGTCCGAACAATCCTATCCTAAAATAATGAATGATTTGTTGTATAACATTATCAATGAAGCTTCTTTCAGATTTGTGATAAATGCCTCGCAGCACGTGTGTGATAAAAATATATATATATATATAACGACATATATATATATATATATATATATATATATATATATATATATATATATATATATATATATATATATATATATATTTATATATATATATATATATACATATTTATATATGTATATATATATATATATATACATATATATATATATATATATATATATATATATATATATATATATATATATATACCACCTGCTTTTAACAGTCCAAGAAATCAACAATACGACGATTCCATGGTTACAATACAAACTTCTAAGCCATGATTTTTTGGGATGGAAATCATGTAGAATAAGGTAAAGTTATGACATGTTTTACGTCACTTTCGATAATAAGTTGATCAATGGGTACAATTGTGACGCTTGGACAGTAATTTTGAAAATTGTACTCCAGCCAACCGAAGTAAGTTTTAGTGACATGGATTGAACTCCTCTTTCATATTCTTCAGGGTCTAATCGACAGCTAAAACTACAGTAATACTTTCCCCATTTTCACCGTTGGTCCAAATATGCTTTAAACCGATACCTTTAGTGAGTAACGGAAGTTCTGATACATCCCAGGGGAGACGATGGTCACATACCAAGTGGACGTACAACATCACAAACAAGTTGAAATTATCTGAGGTCTACTAGAGAGAAGGCAGTGCTACCTAATTCAAGGAACATATGTTCCTGAATACATAAATATTGTAAGCATCCTATGCTGCACAAAATATAGTGATGAAAGGTTATTGTAGATTATCGTCGCGAAGATACAAGCAGCGCCCTGGGTGCGAATTAATAATAGAGGCTTGATTAAAAATGAGCATTTATACTGCTTATCATTCCGACGGATTGATTATATGCTTTAGTCAGCTTTAGGTTTGGTAGATTTAGGCTTCATGAGGAATTATGAGCAAATTTTAAATAAAAAATTCTTCCATATTTATAGGTATATTTTTAAATTGGCAGCCGAGCTGCTGAGAGCTAAATTGCGAACCTATTGTGGTTACACCATAACAACGAACCTGCTCTGAATATAAAATAATATTTGACCTTCAAAATATTATCACGATGGTTAAAGTGACAGATGCTGCAGCTAGCATCGCAGATCCAAGGAGACATCGTTAAATATTGGGCATTGTTAAATAAAGGGTGAGACTTTTAAAGAGCCACATACTGTTATTAGCAACGAAACCACCATCATCACATAACGGACCAACTATCCTGAAAACATTCCATTGCACCATACCGAAACCTAATTTAGTCACGTGTTTTGACGAATGCGTTTGATGATTTGAGCCGCTCACCCCCTAACCCACCTACGCCCTTAATTAGCGTCGAGCAGATAAATGGTAATGCGAGAGCGAAAACTAAGTTGTTATTTACTGCTGAATATCCTGAAAAAAATATTTACTAGGACAGATAGTTTTCGCTTTGGATAGATCATTTCTGTTTTATTATCGACCGAAACATCCATTACAAATCCTCCAAATAACGTTGCGCACCAGTATTGTTAACTCATAGTAAAAAAGAATAACTTTTAACGAAGCATCTATGTCATGTGCATTACAACCGAACGCTTTCCGATCATTTATTTTTACTGACAAGTCTATACGATGGGTATCTCACAGGAGTTATCACTACAGGCCACATTTGCCAAATGCACACCGGCAAAAATGTGTAATGACGTTTTAGGATACAAACAAAGGGATCAGATTTACATATTTTACCACTGTGACATCAGCATGAGTTTCAACAGCACCATAACGGATTGTGACGCTCCACTGAATTGCACAACACGTCCAATCAATTAGATTAAATAAGTGAAGCGAGAATTCTTTGTCGGCGGAGCGTTAGTGTCGTCGCCCACGCAGATTGATTAATGCCACAATTGATTTGCTTGTTCTAACGTTTTCGCACACCTGGCGTAATGTTAACGACCACCCTTCCTGTGACATTTTACCGCAGTTGCCGTTCATGAGTTTCGTTTTGCAGTGTATATAAAGAATGATTTGTTTCAGAAATATATTGGGTACCCCAAAATTAAGTCGACGGCTAGAAACCGTACAAAATGCGACATACTAATTAAGTAGAACCTTGGTAACCGTTTGTTCATTCCGTGATAAATCTGGAATACTCTGCATAGGCATCAAAGCGAATATATCAGATGTGAGAACAATTTATTAAATATATTATATATATGTCCCCTATGTGCCCCCAGGTCATGGCTAAACTATTGTGAAATAATTGCTGGTAATGGATTGTTACTTTAGCGGTGACGACATGATCCAGGACAGTAATATAACTGTAAGGTGCCATCTTGGCACTAATTATATTACGTATAAACCTCACCTCAACTCTCAGCACGTGCAAGTTGGCCTCACACAAGACGTTCCGAAAGTACAGGAACCATAAAATTATGACATTGACTGTTTATCGGGCAACTGCCGCATTAAACAGAAATACTAAGGGGAACGACATACAAGCTTATTCGATCGTATTGAACGACCGCAAAATATGATAACTTTTGTATAACATCAAACGTCGAACAATTGGAAAAAGAAAGTCATAATGATTTTTCAATTAATGCCTAATCATTTCCGTGTGAAAATGAATTAAAACTTTAGCAAGCTCTACAGAAGAACTATCTGACTAAAATGTAATGATAGCAAGCAATTAAAACACATATTGGAAAGTATAATCGATTGAAGGATGGCACCGACTCTCACATAGACATGAGTGTCAACCGCTTATGTAGTTGTGTTAACCCGTTCAATTTGCAATCTACTAAGCGTTGATGAAATGTGGCAAATATAACAGTAGGATCAATTAATTTTGACCAACCACTGGTATCAAAAAGTTTGCATGACAGTTAGTTAAGTAAATCGACACGGTTACGGGAGGAAGGATGGGAATTTGTAGCGTGCATTACATGCGTATGTGGTGCTTAAATGTTCGTAACATGATTTATTAAAGTAGTCTCCATGCAGCTGATCATGCTATGTGCAAGTTGGTCCTGCAGGCATTCTTCTGTGCTCCGTGTTAAGATGTGCATTCAGTTTTGGGACGCGTCGCTTCGCGTCAGTACTTCTGACGGCTCTCTGCGCAATCATCATCATCCATACTGACTTTGGTCTCTCGTGACATATAACTTTCTTGACTAAACGGCTGCATCATACCGAGCATATGACACCTTGTCCGTATACATCATAATAAGAGCTCCCTGGATGTGGCGGAAATCACCACTATAATGTCCGCAGCATTTTAAAGAAGGCAGCTGCTTAGCCAGTTGTGGCAATGCTGTTGTCACAATTCGAATCGTTTTGAAGTGCAAATGCAATTCTCAAATCTGTATCACAACAACGAAGAAGGTAGAAGTAAGGGGAATTTGATTTCGAGAACATAAATTATATTATAGGTGGCGCGCCAGTCAGGACTTGAACACGATCTAAGCAAAAAAAGAGGTTCTCAGTCTTTAGAAGGACTCAGTTGGTAATGCTTCCCCGTCGACAAAGCTGATTGACTTAGATGCTAGTTTCTAATGGCTACCGCACCTGCTTTTAACAGTCCAAGAAATCAACAATACGACGATTCCATGGTTACAATACAAACTTCTAAGCCATGATTTTTTTGGGATGGAAATCATGTAGAATAAGGTAAAGTTATGACATGTTTTACGTCACTTTCGATAATAAGTTGATCAATGGGTACAATTGTGACGCTTGGACAGTAATTTTGAAAATTGTACTCCAGCCAACCGAAGTAAGTTTTAGTGACATGGATTGAACTCCTCTTTCATATTCTTCAGGGTCTAATCGACAGCTAAAACTACAGTAATATTTTCCCCATTCTCACCGTTGGTCCAAATATGCTTTAAACCGATACCTTTAGTGAGTTACGGAAGTTCTGATACATCCCAGGGGAGATGATGGTCACATACCAAGTGGACGTACAACATCACAAACAAGTTGAAATTATCTGAGGTCTACTAGAAAGAAGGCAGTGCTACCTTATTCAAAGGAACGTATGTTCCTGAATAAATAAATATTGTAAGCATCCTATGCTGCACAAAATATAGTGCCCTGGGTGAGAATTAATAATGGGCTTGATTCAAAATGAGAATTTATACTGCCTATCTTTCCGACGGATTGATTATATGCTTTAGTCAGCTTTAGGTTTGTTAGATTTAGGCTTCATGAGGAATTATGAGCAAATTTAAAATAAAAAATTCTTCCATATTTATAGGTATATTTTTAAATTGGCAGCCGAGCTGCTGAGAGCTAAATTGCGAACCTATTGTGGTTACACAATAAAAACGAACCTGTTCTGAATGTAAAATAATATTTGACCTTCAAAATATTATCACGATGGTTAAAGAGACAGATGCTGCAGCTAGCATCGCTGATCCAAGGAGACACCGTTAAATATTGGGCATTGTTGAATGAAGGGTGAGACTTTTAAAGAGCCACATATTGTTATTAGCAACGAAACCACCATCATCACTTAACGGACCAACTATCCTGAAAATATTCCTTTGCACAATACCGAAAACTAATTTAGTCACGTGTTTTGACGAATGCGTTTGATGATTTGAGCCGCTCACCCCCTAACCCACCTCCGCCCTTAATTAGCGTCGAGCAGATAAATGGTAATGCGAGAGCGAAACTAAGTTGTTATTTACTGCTGAATATCCTGAAAAAAATATTTACTAGGACAGATAGTTTTCGCTTTGGATAGATCATTTCTGTTTTATTATCGACCGAAACATCCATTACAAATCCTCCAAATAACGTTGCGCACCAGTATTGTTAACTCATAGTAAAAAAGAATAACTTTTAACGAAGCATCTATGTCATGTGCATTACAACCAAACGCTTTCCGATCATTTATTTTTACTAACAAGTCTATACGATGGGTATCACTACAGGCCACATTTGCCAAATGCACACCGGCAAAAATGTGTAATGACGTTTTAGGATAAAACAAAGAGATCAGATTTATAGTAATCGTATATTTTACCACATGTGACATCAGTCATGAGTTTCAACAGCACCATAACGGATTGTGACGCTCCACTGAATCGAGACCTGCACAACACGTCCAATCAATTAGATTAAATAAGTGAAGCGAGTATTCTTTGTCGGCGGAACGTTAGTGTCGTCGCCCATGCAGATTGATTGATGCCACAATTGATTTGCTTGTTCTAACGTTCGCACACCTGGCGTAATGTTAACGACCACCCTTCCTGGTGGTAGTCCGTATAAACATAGACGAATATGTACATTAAGGTGTCGCACGATGTGAAGAGACCCGGTGTACCGTTATCAAAGACGCGGCAGACAACAATTGTCGACCGCTTGTATTTGTTTAACACAACGTTGATATTGAACCAATCAGTTGATTACCCTGCGCGCATTTGCTGATTAAGATCTTGTCTCGTTAATCATCGGATAAGCAGCAGTTCTGATTTAAATGCCTAGTAGCCCAACAAGCGGGCGATATGATATGGCTGAAGTTGCAAAAATGGTGGTCTCTATGGCATATTCAGCTATTTAGTTTGCCCTCTGATGAAACCAATATACATAGCTTCGCGAAAGGGTGACAACGTGTGGACAATAAGTAGATAGCTGTGTTGAACCATGTATAGTTTGATGCCTACTGGAATAACTTATCTAAGTCAAGCTTCTGTGTGTGGAAGGTTAGCATACGTGCTTCGATTCGTTGTGTACCTGTGCAAATATTTAGTGGCTATTATTCGATTTACTTAGCATATATCAGGATGTATGTTATTACTTCATCGTATCCGAATAATTACATTATAATAAAAAAAACCCATAAAACCCCACAAAACCCACGGCAAACATGCGGGATGTAATTCCACAAATTGATACGTAATTCCAAATACCGCTGTTGGAAATAATTCCGAAAGCTAAATCAAGTCATCGCATTATTACAAATAATCAACGCAATGGCAAAACTGTTCAGACGAATTATTTTATTCTTCTAGCTAATTCAACGCCGAGGTACCAAAATAGATGTGGCCTAGTCAGAACGTCATACGTTGGAAAAGACTTCGGCTATAAATAATGGATAAGGATCCTGCTGATTAACAAAGTCATCAAAAGACAGGTATATGGATCT
>CM067350.1:39262732-39267732 GCA_034190875.2 Urechis unicinctus | reverse complement strand
ATATTGAGAACGCCTAAAACTATCAATTATTCTCTCATTCATCAAGGTGCTATTGGTATCTTCTAGAAGCGCCACAATTTACTCGAATATTGGGCAGTTAGTATTCTTCTCACTATAAGATAGAAACTACAGGTTTGTGAATTACGTTTCACGGGTAAAGTGTCATGCAATGAGAGTTATTCGGGGTTTAGTACTACAACACAATCTGCATAGCTAAATATGCCATTCTAATATAGCTAGGTTTTTAAGGAATGCACTTTTAGTTTTGGATATGTCTTATTGTTATTATTTTATTTATGTAAGAATCACTTAGTATTTGTTATGTGCATTGTGGTGTTATGTGAATTGTGCCTAAAGTTAACGGTTAAACCGCTGCATTTCTGGTCTGTTCTGATAATTACAGATACTAACGCGTTGTACGTATTCACTTAAGTAAATTACGTTACCCAAAGTGTATTTTGAAAATGTAGAGAGTTGGTTCGTCAAACTTGCAAGATGCTATGGCATGCTCATATGTTTTGATTTGTGTTCGCTAAATCATCATGTAGATTGGTTAAAAAGGGAATTAATGTGGTTAACCCCACTTCATTTGATTCGCTATTCGTCAGTGAACCCCTGAGTTTGCCTGTCAGTCTCCCCCTTCTCCGTTGCCTGACAGCTATAATTGCTGCTTAACAGTGCCTGATTAACCTTCTGGTGTTGCACTTTTGGTTAAGTTGGTCATAGGGTATTGATCAAAATAATTGCAAAGGTGAAAACAATAGCAATTGCCAAAAGTAACTTTTATGATTGATTTTAATGTTAATACAACAGCCTATTTTACCGGAGTATTCGCTGATCTAAACTGTCAATAACTAAATGAAGTGAACACTTCATCATTACTGTTGCCTATTTGCAGTTCACAAATATTATGCGATTTGGTTCTGTTGCCGTACATAATGCATTATGAGGCTATGCTTAACCGAATCTGCACAGAACTGCAGGTCTCTGATTAACTTGATATATGGTATGACGTGATAACCAGAAAGAACTTTAGATTCGTCTTTGGTGTTATTCGTTTGCGTGAAGACTTTCCCTTGTCGAATTGTAGTGTGTGGGCGAGTTCTTTGTGCGTGATTATTCCGCATGTAGTTAGATAAAAGATGTGTCTCTACGGAGTGTCGGATCAATGCTGACTTCATTACCGTAAATGCGATCTCTTGTTGTCATCCGCACGGAATGGACAGCGAACACAACAGTGGCGTCTTTAGTCTACTGTCTCTGCGTTGCGTAGTCGTCAGAATTCTAAAAGACCCATTCTGCTTCCTAGCTTTCACTTACTCATTTAGGTGCGTCGATTTACGACCTTAATATGAGTGTCGTAATAACGGTCATTAATGGAGACAGAACAAGCACAGCGCATTATTCAAATCGGGAGAACTGACCGAAACCGTTAATTTGTAAAGGAAAAGCGTACTTTCACACGGAGATGGTCTTGTGACACATAAGGAATGGTTGAACTTCTTCAATGTATCTTAATACTTACTCTTACTCTTTGGTGCCTTAAATTGTTATCTAATGACTGTGTCATACTTTGATCTTACAGCATAGACCAAACCGTACTCAGCCATATCAAGGTTATTAGCCATGTTAGTGCATTTCATCCTTGCTAACTCTATTCAGGGCGGTTACGCATATTAATCAAGTCGTGGTAAATATATGTCTAACATGTTTTCCATTATGTCACTCGTGTATGCGTAGGTTTGGCTTTTAGTAATTAGCTCAGTGATATCAAAATCAAGAAGAAAAACCCCGACTGATGTGATATTCACTAAACTATCAACTAATGAACACGTTATATTCCCGATGAGGCTTTCCCCACGATACATTGCACATAAAAGAAGATCTGACAATGGAATAAGTCAATATTTTGATCTGCCATAAGGTACATCATATACAAAGAAGATCACAAGTACGAAACTAGTAATCGCTCAATTGCAACCATGTTATCATTATTGAATTCATTAGAATGTTTAATAGTTCGCCTCGTAAGAGACCATTGGTACAAATAATAATTTGACCAGCATGGAGATTGGCTGGGTGATTGCATCGACGTTCTTGTATTTCGGAAACGACTACATAATTACTGTTTAATCATGTCGGCTACCGCCTGCCAAATGCATTTACAATTACTGCATCCTGATAGGCAATACAATATAAGTTTACATTTTGTACGACTTGAGTAAGAGGCCAAACACAGAGAGGAAACTACGGAAACTAGCATATGTGTACAGTTATCAGCAGGTGGAAACTGAGAGGCAACTGTTGTCGAACTGGTGCCACGTAACTTACCCAATACAGTAATGATACTTCACGAAACTGATCACCGATGCCTTGTTTCATGGTGCGCTTTAATCAGTCTGGCATAGGATCAATCGATGCGCCGAAAGTGGCTTATATCGAATGATATATTTGCTACCGTTTTATAACGATCTAGTGGCATTAACTTTTGAATATGGAAAAGCCTTACGCAGCTTTTTCGGCATTAATAATCCTCGCTTGGTGGCCATTCTTTCATTAAAGTGCGTTTGACACCGCAGTGTTTGCTCCGACCGATAAAATGTGTCAGATGACATTCGCAAATGCTTCCTTTCAGAAAGCAAGCCTTCCCATAGAAGAATAACTTGTTTGGTCCATTGGGATTATTTGCTAATTCCAATGCAGTTGCAAACTAGGAGTCATTGTTGGTAGCAGTTCCACCAATCCCCATTCCCTCGCGTATGCTAGAATGTTGCCTTCATACACTGATCCTCGGTGAACCACCCTGCGATACTGGTTCTCCTGTGGAAGAAACCTTGACAGCTTAGATCAATTTTCTTGCTCTACATACTTCAATAAAAGGTCAAAACACCGCTAAAATGTCATCCAGGGGACGAGAATGCTACAAGATTTAGTTGAGTGACCTTGGCATTAGTAGATGCTCCTCAACGCATCGGCGTTACGAAGCATCCTGTATATCCCTTATGCGAGCGAATATGCACTACTAGATACAGGGCGTGTCATTACTCTACATTTCTCGATATCCATCAGGTGCTCATCTCTAGTACAATGATTATCTTATGGATTTTGATCGTAGTGAATCGCAACTTAGTATAACGCTGGTTTATGAAACCAGAGAGCAACAACAACACAGAAGTTGGAAATGTTCAGGAACAACATAATGATTTTTAGCAGCGTTTGCATAAGGATGGAAGCAGTGAAAGGTTTTCCTCGAACCTAGAAATAAAAAAATCTATCATTAAATCATTTCTCCCCAGAGAACATGTCGTTGCAATACAGTGACGTCACTATTTGAGATTAATTCAAATAGGAATGATAATGGTTTCGTTTCACCCGGATGTGCTACAGCACCACTAATCATACCATTGAGTTTAAGTCTACGATTACCTCAGTTGTGTGTTCCGAGTACAAACAAACTCTGATATATAAATTGAGATCTCAGAGCAGGTAGCTATGGTGATCGACGTTAGTTTAACATTCATCAATAACCGTGTTTAAGGCTATTCTGTTGTATTTCAAAACACAATAACGACGGTAGACTTTAATTTACACATCGTATTCGGTTATTCTGTGAGAAACATATCGTGATCACGCGGGTATATGGATGAAATGATAGCCATTTATATTTGAGTGAATAGCCGAATTATTGAATTATGTATACGGACTCCAGATTCTTTGTGCATTGTCATACATTTCTGAGCAACAGTAATAAATAATACATAAGCAAGCCAAAGGAATTGAGTCATAAGCCATGAGCAGGGACACAAGTCTCATCATAATTTACCCAGCCCGTTTCTTGCAGTTATGGTAGCTGATGAGTGGCGTTATTTGACAAACTCTTAACAATGACTGGTAAATGCACTCTGTTGAAATGAAACAAAGCAGAATTATATGTACGTGCATTTTCCAGTAAATGCATAGAAGCAAGGAATCTGGTGGCTTGTTCGTCGATATTCGACGTTTGCTTACAAATTCCTCTACCCGGACGAAAGCGTGTTTTCTTTTAATAGCGTACACAAATGGTGTTGTTATATGAATCAATGCATGAAGGGATCTGCATGGCGATTTCCAAAATGCTATGCGAAGAGGAATGTACGTTCTTTATGCTTCACTTTCCTTGTGTTTCTGGTGTTGCGCATTTGATTAAGATGCATGAATATAATGACAAGTACATCACCATCCCTTGCAACGAAGGGCAATATCGTGGATGGGCATTTAGTCTGCTGGTAACTTTAGCTGGGTAAGTTGTTGTACAATAGCTTTGTGATTGCCTATGGGTAGCATGAAAGTTATAAAGATGATATTCAGTATAATTCGTCATCGGCGAATAACTATATTCCCTGTTTAAGCAAATATGGGTTGATTCAAAGAAATAGTCTGTCCTGGTGGTATAGAAGACAAAGTATGTACGCAATGGTGAGATCTGGCCGATATCTAAAAGTTAATAACAGCAGAATGGCTTGTTGTTATTCTGCTGAGGCCCTCTAGCATGTAGAACCTAGTATTTAACTGGGTCAAACTATTTTATCGATTTGCGCTTGAATACGTTCTAATATCAGCGTATGATAAACTTAATTTAGCTCATTTGGTTAAGTGAGATAGGGCAGTAACATTGCAATTCAATTTCAGAAATATCTGAATGCTAGGGTCTCATACTCTTGAGAACCATATTCGCAAAGAAATTGTGGCGTAACCTTAGTCCCCGCAATGACTTATGTAACAACAGGCACGTTATTGTGTAAAACGTCATTTTATTAGACCGCATGCAATAATCTCCCCGCCTTGATATAATAGTGACATTTATCACTGCTTCCTTATATTACATAGATAAGGTTTCCTGTCGTAAAAACCATGCCGATTGGTCGTGGCTGTGGGTTCTTATATCTGAGACTTAATATCATTCTACCGTATCGTGAAAAGAATCTAGTATGGGTTCAGGTAAAGTGTCACTGTCAGAATGT
>CM067350.1:39238094-39262632 GCA_034190875.2 Urechis unicinctus | reverse complement strand
TGTTGTCGTGTTTTGTTTTGTCGATGTTTGCTGTGGTTCGCAAACGCTCTACGGGAATATAAATGGTCGTTGATAGCCAGAATATGGATATTTAGTCTGCTATAGATAATAGAGTGTGAATATTGACCCCATTTCACCAGCCGTTGAAACTGAACAGAGCGATATAGTGTGCATTGCCTCTGGCTTCTAATAAGGTGAATCTACCAAGGCGATTAACATCTCTGCTCAGTGACCTGCAAGAGAGATCGCTTAATACTGTTTAGGTCACGGTTAATTACGAATGTTTACCGCTCATGTGTAAAGGCATGGCGCTCATTTGTTCGTGAACAAGCTGTAAGAGAATATTTCGATTTTGGAAAATGATCTTGTCCAATTACCCAATTCTACTCAACTGAAACCTTATTGAGAGGAAAGATCCGACAAATTCCCACCAACAACTTCAACTGATGTTGACGATGACAAAGTAAACAATGTTCTCTTTTTATTAACCATAGTGGTTTCTTTGGCGGGGTATGTTTATATTTTGAGTATGTTTGTTTGAACTATGAGGAATATATGACTGAACAAAGGTCAATTAGAATGAATTTATGTTGATTTTTAATCCAAAGAACTCTTGGATAGGTATGACAGTAATACGACGAAGCGGCATACATCCGATAAATATAATTGCGGGTTAATTGCAGATTCACAGATTGATCATGTTATAACTAGTGGAGCAAGTACCAGGACACAGGGTGAGAATTGTGGAGGGCATGGCATGTTTGTGGTGTACAATTCAACCCCATTTTCCCAAGCATCAAACACTGTTTTACTGATACCTATTTTTCTCCCGTTAAAGCCATCATCAACCCCCTATACTATGGTCACCGACCAAACAAATAAGAAGAAAATATTCATTAGATTGGCTTCTCCAAATATGTAACCGTAAGTGCTGTTAGTGGAACTTAAGAATTGGGGAGTCTGTATCCAGAGTTGGTTTCGATCCAAGGACTGATAAAGGCTATGTACGGGAGGTAAATGTGCTGTGCTATTGTATATGCCACGCGAGGAAATGAACTATTCAGATGATTTTGTCAAACCGCATGGAAGAGATCTGTGTTGAGCCCATCAGCTACCCCGCTAGAGTTGACGCAAAAAATGGGCCAACAGTGTCATGATTTATTCTGAAACATGTTAGCGCCACCAAAGCTCTTTCAACAGGTACACACGGACAGAGTACGCCCAAATGAGTCGACCAAGTGGTGGGAATTGCGAAGGGGTCTCATAATAGCATCCATGTGCTTTGAAAACTGAAGGAGAGCATGTTAACCCTAGACCCACATCAGGCTTTGAAGACGTAAAGGGCTACAAGAAAGCGCCACCGACACAATCGTCAGAGGAGATGGAAGGACATAGGTCAAGAACCAATACAAAAATCAAATGTAAAGGATCACTTAGGAGGACTCATGCCTTTGCCATACAGTTGAAGAGTCTGTGAAGTTGAAGCCAAACCATCCAATCTATGCCCAACTAAAATGTGGGTATCTGGTACAATGGGAGATCTTCCTACAGCATTCTAGATTCCTAAATTCGACCAATACATCTATCCTCGTAGATTCGTGCATTCGATACTCCCATGTTTCTCGTATTAGTTTATTAACAGAAAGTTACTCCTTTCTTACTGAGCTATGATTAGACGAGGCCGTCTTTAAAACCTTTAGCAGCCATAATCACAATGTCCTTCACTAGTTTTTCTGGAAAATTCTTTTTGCGCACTATTTTAACATCTGAAATAGTTTGTAGTTGGAGTAAAATGTGTTGTTGAAATCGTTCCGAGAGTTTCGCTGTGTTTGTTGTACTATACAATGAATGACTGCTCTAACAAGACCACATTTCTTGAAGCATGAAGTGTCTTCATACAGAATAGAGTAAGCAAGAGAATCAGGGAACGCAATTCTGCTGCGACAAAGGCAGAAGATTTGAAATTGAATCTGAGGCAACTGATAAGATGATTGAAAATCTAATAGATCTTCATCCTTAAGATTCAATCGCAACAATTGTAACAGTTTTCTGTAGAGAGAAGCTTTTTGTCAAAGCCTGACAGTTACTGTTTCTTGGCACCTCCTGACGCTTTTGACTGAACGCTTCTATAATTATCGAGCCATGATATCGTCTCCTTTGCGCCAGATATTTGGATAGAATCACCTACATTAGGCGTGCACTTGCAAAGACTAGTATTGGTAGGTTTGTTGTCGACGAGCAGCAGGTTTGCAAGGCGGCTCATATTGCTACGACATATCATGAAAAATATGGGGCTTCAATATGGACAGCGTTGATATCAGTAAAGCCAATGAAACTTTTTGCGCAAAGCAAAGAGGAGTGCCTAATATTTCTCACACATCATCGACGAGGCGTCACTGCAAGTGTTCGAGGAGATGTAAAACAACAATTGTACTCGCAACATTTTTCATGCATGCTATGTGAAAACACTAAGAGTTGCGGCTTGCATTGGTTAATATTTCCTATTGTAAGACAAGTGCCATACAATTCGTTTGTGTTGATAATTGTCTCGATTAGAATACTGTTTTCTCTTCATCATTATTTGTGGGAGCTTTTACTTTGATGAGGATAGGCAGCATCGTTCTTATATCGGGCTTTTTATATCCTTGCTCATCAATTATCGTTGTGACAAGGAGCGATTTAAATCTTCTCAAACCTCATCTACCACAATGGCAGGCGCAGCTACGTTAATCACAACTAACTGACTGATGAGCATCACATTATAATGGTTGTAATGCTTAAATGCAGAATTGATTAGGGCTGTCGTTGTATTATATGGTGGGCTGGTCCACGCCAGTTGTTTTTAGATGCTGCTTGACTTGTCTATCTTGGTTGGCTAATATTCAGTTTTCATGGTCATATATTTACGTTGCTTGCTTCACTGAAACCTAGCTATCAATTCACGATAAGAACAGACGATAAATTATCGCGATATCATGGATAATGTATAAAAACTCATTTCATATGTTTTATAATTCTAAGTTGCAATCATCAGAGGAAGACCGACAAGCCTGTTTCTTATAACAGACTGATTACAAGAGTGTCATAATTCAGGGAATGCAAAGACGCTAAATTTAGACCATATAATTGGCAAGGGGACGTGTTTCTCAAGCAAGTGTTATAATGTTCTCTATGGTCTATATATTACGACTTCTCAATTACTGCAATATTAAGTAATGCATGACACATTGTCGTATGTCGTATTCACACAGTCGTAGTAGCAAATTATGTTTAGGTAAGCGCACTGTGATACCATAAAAGGCACACAAGCTTGTTATATATACTGCAAGCTCTGACAAAGAAACAATTTGTGATAGATTCAGCAGCAAACGCTTTACTGCACAAACAATCAGATCGGTTTTGACCTATTGTTATTGGCTGATAATCAGACAATAAGTCATATGAACATTATACATGGATTGCGCCTTCGATTTGCAAAAACAAGAGATTATGTACGGTGGGTGTTTGCATCAGCAATATACGAGCAAATATACCGAGCTATTTTTGTCAACACATCAATATTCTCTACCTGCCATACATGATTGAGGCTATGTAGGTGAGTATGAACGGAGATACGCAAAAACGCTGGGAAAGCTGTAAATACCATATCGGCCGCTACAGCCGCACTGACTTGATCGCCTATTAGGCAATCCGCCTACATGCGGACACATAGTCACCCGATAACTCTCGAGACAGAGCATTGATCTGCGAATGCGCTCCGGGTCATCAACTGATAATTTTAGTATCAAAGGTTGGGCTCAATTAGGGTAGTTGTAGTGAACAGAAGCAGTAGATACTTTGTGTGTGCCAAGTCTTTGATTATCCTGCAACGCAGCGCTTTACAATACGCAATGCCTCAGGGTACATGAAGATCTTTGTCTATGATTTTGATGCAGGTATTTAGAGGACATACCCATATAGAGCTACATCAGTGGTCGTTCACACCAAGGTAGGTGCCCTACAATAAGACAAATAAAGAATTGTGGTAGATTAAATATGATCAACTATAAAATCAACTGAACTATGTCGGGCACCAGGCGATGTTGTAAAGTTAATAGCAACTCAATCAGTTCGTAATGATTCATTAAGAATGCACATGTATATATATTTATATATATATATATATATATATATATATATATATATATATATATATATATAATATATATATATATATATATATATATATATATATATATATATATATATTTTATTATATGTTTTATATATTTTATATATATATTTATATATATGTATATTTTATATATATATATATTTATATCTCTATATATATATATATATATGTATATCTATTTATAATATGTTTATATCTTTTATGTATAGTCTCGCTCCCTATATATATATCTAATATATATATATATATTTATATATATATTTATACATTAATATATAAATGTATATTTATATATTAATGTGTACATACATATGTATACAACCTACATGATTTAGTTTACACAATTAAAAACATTAAAGCATGTCATTGCAAGTTTGACTAACCAACCCTCTAAAGCGTGCACGTGATGTTAGCATAGCACGATGATGCATTTACAAACCTTACTCGCTTAGTTTGTCAGCAAGAAAGAGTATCTTAAACTGCGTTACTCGATAAAGCACTTTCTTGAAAATTATCGATGATTATGACACATATTCATTCAAAATAATGAAGTTTATTGTTTTAGTATTACCCATATGCTGACCCGCCTACTACGACTAGTGAGGTGAACATGCTTACCTCTTCTTCTATAGCGATATGCTGCGCTTCTTACACTATTTTATTATCGTTCACCATCAAGTCTTTTGTACAAAATGTCAATCACCGGCGACCAAATTCTACCCGTGTTTGAAAATTCTTGTTCCGATCTCCCTTTAGTATAATTCTCCATAAAATAAGTAATTTCACTCATGATTGAACAATTCATCAGTATACGAAGGACTGCCGTTACGATATTTAGCTGGCATAATTGGAGCTTCAAGTGTGCAATTATTTCGACCATTCGTGGAAAAGCTGCGCATCACTCCAACTCGGTAGAGCTTTTCAGGGAGACTACACTTTTTATAAGACTACGCAAACCCTGCATTGCGAAATTAACTATAGATCGCCTAGTACGTGAGAAAAAATCAGATAGATTGCCGATTCAGTTTTAGTTACCTGACACGAATGTTCGCATGCAGAATTTTGCCGACACTTAAATATGGAGTCTTCATGAATATGATGTGTCATTGTGAAGAAATCACGACATTAACAAGCTACAGGAAATGAACAAGGAAGTTGTGCAGGCACATACCAAGGTTAATGCATATATGTATATAACCTCAATACACCCCGTCGAGTTCAAGAAAAACATTCATGTATTTAGGCTAAATAAAGCATGTCGAGTTCCATAGAAGATTCTTATATTTTGTATAGAATAGCCGCACATCTTTAATTATCTCACGAGTCGAAGGTATGATCTTCATGCGTATTTCTCAAGGTAAGATGCGATATTCTGGCCCATCCTCAACATCTGTCAAATGCAACTCACTGCACCGGAAACCGTATGCTATGATATCTAGTAAAATTAGTTGTCAACAAGTGTCCATAAAGTTTGATCTGAAATATATTTGTTGTAGGAAAAACAGGGAAAACTTCCAGCAGTACTGTGGCATAGTGCAAATGCACAATTCCTTTACATACGCGACCAAATCAACTCTGCGAAACGAACTGCTATTTTATCATTCATCATATGAGCAATATCCGCTTAAAGAAAGCTTAAAAAAACCATTCGACACCAAGACATTGTCATACTTAATATCTAATGAAAATAAGTGGTATAATGTTGATGCTGCACAGTAATAACACGAGTACGCTTGCATGCTTCTGTTTGGTAGCGGTTTGACTCGATGCATCGTACTTTTTGTTTAAAACTGTTACGTGTAACTTACCTCCACTGTTTGTACTCACTGTAATTCGTCTTCTTCTAGTCCGTTACTGTTAATCATATACATGGCTCCCTATGTGGCGTGACTTATTACATTTGAACGTGTTTTACTGGTTCATATTGACCAATAGTATGTTCGCATCCTAGCGTAAACAAATGATTCATATAGTCGACAGTGTTGTGTCAATGACTGGGCTACCAGTTATTATCATGCGGTATTTACATTTTGTAAGTTTTAAACAGAATTCACTGGTCTTAATAAAGATAACATAGACAGCTCTTTGTAAGAGTGAATGTTCATCATTATGGCTAGATATATCTCAATTTCCCCCTCATGTTTGCATGGGACTATTAGCAATGATGTTATTTGATGTTATTAAATTGTCATTAACTCTCGCAGTAGAATTCACGCAAAAGGTATGCATGCTCGAGCATTACAATCATGATTTTCTGCTTTCGTTCATCAATATTCCTGAAATATTTATCATAAAGATCTCTCTCTCAACGATGTCAGTACTGAAATTGCATGTTTTCCTGTTGAAGCGATAAATATCGATGACAATGGTGATGGTGCTGATGACGAAGCTGGTGGTAGCTTTGCAAATGATTGTGTTCTTATTATGACCATGATCATGATGATTATGACGATGATGCTGACGATGATGATGATTATGATGATGATGATGATGATGACGATTGAACAGACTTGTGAATAATGCTGTAGTATAAAAAACAACTTGCACTAACTAGGACATAAGTCTGATGACACTTCTACAATGTTGTGGCTGTGGACACACGGGCTGTGAGGTGATATGGAAAGGGAGTCTGTGGGTATGAGGTACATTTGCATTTGAAAGTGGATATCTCATCGATTCGTTGGGATGATCAACTACTAAAAAAACATTTCTTGGCTAGGCTTCATGAATGAACAGCTAGCGACCGCAACGGCAGCTTTGAATCATTCGACACATGCCGTAATAAGCTTGGGCTAATCTTCATCTCTTTTTCTCCTGTCTATATAAGACGTTGATTGGCTAAAATGACATCGTGTAATAAACTATATTAGAAAACATATGCTTAAGAACATCAAGCCCCATAAAACAGCTAAACGCGCTATTACGACAACCATTTTCTCATTGCAACTGTAATTGTTAATATTAAGTCGTAAATTTGACAGAGGTCACACATAAGTTTATTGTTGCAGCTGCAGTACTTTATATAGCAGTTATGTTTTGACATGATACCGTTGAAATGCATATCTATCAAAGTGCTCTGCATGATAAGTATCCCTGTTTTCACATCTCGAACCACACATTGACTGAACCTAACTCGAATCTGGCATATCCAAATATTGGGAATCAATGGTGCTGATACCGCTGGCATGAAACACGCTGTACCCTTCCAAAACGCCATCACGTTTGCTGACTCAGCGATCACATTGATGCCCTGGAAGCTAATGAGCCAAACATGTGATAGTAAAGGGTTAGCTCCCCTTGAACCACCTAATGCCCACAACACCATATTGTCGTTTGTACGTTCACCTCCTGTGCCAAGACATGATTTTGATGATGGTATCCAGGATATCCCGGGCTATGCTTGAAACTCTTACGTAAATGTCAGAATGAACACGTCTCTCTAATTCAATGCATTATTCATGGTGAAAATCAACTTTATTGTGCTCTGTACAGTATTATGTCATCCGATGGCTGATATACTTAATAACCGTCATTGCTGTGCTTAGCTTTTATGCTGCTTCTAAATAAGAAACAGTGGTATGCTTAAGTCGACAGGGTTGATTATTAGTAATTACAAAGAACGTAGATTTGAAAACGTTGCTTTCATTAAGTGCAACCAGTCAGTGGAGGGCTCAAAGTGGCAGAAATGAAAACCCATCCAAATTTACTTTGATTGCTTGAATATGTACATCATTTGGAAAAGGCATGTATTTAGTGAAAGAGACACATCGTGGATATCAGTTGAATAATGCCATAATAATTCCGGATTACTTAAAACAGCAAACTGATAATTAAACTAGATCGGAAAGCACCACTAATAACCAGGCGAATAGGGTGATATATCGTAAAATATATTGCCTGTTGTGTCAAATGTATTTCTAAAAGACTACAGTCGACCATAGGGTCACTAACTTGTGGTTAATATGACATAAATGCCCAATATTGGTATGAAGTAAATGCGAAGACATATAACTATTCTCTGAAGAATCACAAACACAAACTGCATCGAAATCGTATGCCATATATTGTGAATGGCGCAAAGGATATATTATGCGACTTGTGTTATGTAAAAACATTACTTAAAGAATGGCAAAATGATTGCACTAGATTACATAATGGATGAAAAAGACGATATAAATAATGTTAACATCAACCAAATGAGCCTCATGGCAAGGCAATAAATCATCAAACACAAAACAGGGACAAAACCAATGGATGGGTCCTTTCGTTGTAAGAGTTATTGTAAATTCCTTACAACCTTCGCAACTGTAGCAAATGCGCCGGTGACAGCCATTTCCTCTTGATATTTTATCCAGTCTATAGTGTGTTGCAGCTCCACAATGGAATGGGGCTTTCGTGAAAAGGATGGTGTTATTCTCATGAAAGCCAAAATTCCAAGTAGATAGCTACTAGCTATAAAGACAAAAATTACCTTCCATACGGTTCACGCGCAAATGCGACAATCGTAAAACGCTTTTAAGAGGGATAGTAAATATCATGCTAAATTCACCATTCTGATATAAGTCTTGACTGTGTGTCATAAAATATAAATAATAAGAATGTGATAGCGTCTGGCCAGCCGCTAACAATAGTGGCACATTGTCAGCCATCCTACATATAACGCACAAACTCTGTCAAATTCCTGACGCTCACATCAGCAAAAATGTTACAACGCGCCATTGATTTAAGAACATCACCACCCCAACGGTGAATACGACAGACGTGAGTGTGCTGAGTTTGAACATGTCTAGAACTGTCTTACAATCAATTTATTCAACAGACACCTGCACTAGGTGCTTTAACTATGTATTGGCAAATATCTAAACGCAAGCGGAAGAATAATTAATCGAACTAGTACGCGATGAGGTAATGTGTGATAATGACAGTGGTGCTTATAGCGATAATGATATTGCAATTAACGTGACTGTGACTTTAACGCATCTATTATGTATTGTTGTATTCGTAGTTTCCATATGTGATCAATGCAATGGAATTGTTGCTGCGCATGGCTTATTTGTATAGACATGTATATGTCATTTTGTTCTTACATTGCAGCACCGCATTTCTGGCGTTAATGGACGTAACACTTAAATCATGGGAAATTTGAATCCACACAAAGCCTCAACGCGAACTACCGTTGTGAAATATTCACCTCGCTTGTTTTTCTAGTTCACGCCGTATGCAAATTCCATAACTTTTCAACCAGGAAGGGTTGATGTATTTTGTGTTTTTCTGTTTTAAAGCATTCTTACAGCCATAGACTATACCGTTATAAGGTGAGACGCAAATGCACTATGTCGAGTTTGTGCGGTTGAAAAGCTATTGGATTTTTTAACCTCTCCTGGAACAAGACATGTGTTAGTGTCGGCATTTATCAATGCGTATGAATAGCAGCCATATATGAATGGCATAGTAGGCGATGCAGATTGTCTTGTGCTTCTAACCACCGCATTACTTATAGTGGCTCTGCCCAGTAAACGTGCGTAACACACAAAGAGTAAGAGACATCGCGAGCAATGAATGCAATTTGCATGACACTTTACCCGTCAAACAGAAATCTCAAACCAGTAAATTCCGTCGAATAATGAGAAGAATAGTAACTGCCTAATATTTTGGTAAATTGTGGCATTTGTTGTGACAATGCACTGTTAGAAGATTCCATCAGCACTTTGATGATTAAGAGAATAATGACTTGCTCTATGCGTTCTCGATATGAGTGGGCATTTGCATTAGGCGAGGTTGCTTTGACAACGACAAATATCGGTCACGATATCAACATTAATGGATGCTGATGTTCAATTTAAACCACTTAGTTGTGTGTATACTCGGGCAAAAACAAATTCTCACGACCGCAGCTTATATAATGTAATCCATCTACACAAGTGGGTTATAAAATGATTGCAGTAAAGCGGAAAGCATCATAACTGTGTTTGAATGCCTATGTGAGAAATACACACTCTTCGTCATACATTGCAATCATTATCAACCGGTGAGAATGAAGTGCAACTTGCTTTGCCTGATTGCAGCACACAAATCTTATGTTATTACATTCTGGTGCCAACAGAATATGCACAACGAGGCTGTACGTCACCAAAACAGCCCCGGACTTCATTAGGCCGACATCTGCTATGGCGTGACAACCGGTTGGAAACAGTCGTTAGATTCCTCGGCAGAGTAATCATATTAATTCAAAAAGTCAGACTTGAGGCAAAATGACCCGACAATATTGATAATGAGATACACATTAAATGTATGCATACTTTGTTTATTACCTGCAACTGACATTTAGTAGAAAGCGATATCGTGAATATTCGTGAATCGCTTAAATTCTCAAGGAACCATTGCACATAATTGAAAGTATTGTAATACGCCTTATCGTTTGAATTGATTTTATACCTGGCATGCACAGCGAATTTCTGAGATGTACACCTGCGGGAAGTCTGCTCCTGTCCTGAACTTGCATGTAAAATATGACTCATTTCCTCAGCACACTTTCAAATATTTTCAAAGCAGGAAATTATATTCCTGTATTATATCGGCTGTGGATTACTAAATTCAATAGATAAATAAACCACGACCCCTTCAGGCAAAGTTGATGCCTACATTGAAAGAAGTTGGATCTTTCGAAGACAAGTCTAAATATTTGCCTTCATGAAGAACTACATACCAGGACGTCATTATCATAAACTGAAAAAGCAATAGCAACCCCGTAGACGTAATCATAAAAGATGAGTAAGAGAGTAACTTTTTAAAGTCAACAATTTTCCATGGTGTATTGCATTAAATAATGGGAAAAACAAGATTTCATTAGAATATGTCTGCTTGCCGGCCATTATGCAAGGCTAGAAGGTAAATATACAGCCTAAGAAGTCTGCAGTGTGTGCTTTTGTGGATTTCAGGCAACATAGTTGATAATAATGGTAGTGTTATAGTATGTAAATATGACAAGAGCACTCACCGTTGTAACTTTAAACACGCACAAGATGGCTGAAAATATGTGGCTCTACAGATACATGCTGCAGCGTCATTAAGGCCCTTCATATCTCATTTGTTGGGCAAATTATTGCCTCCAAAATCCTGCTATTTAGTGTACACGTGATGGAGAGCAAAATAACTTCTTGTTACTAAACCTGCATCATGCATTTTGGCTCAGCTGCAGAAAAATACGAACGCGGCTGGGGATTTCAAAATACACCTCATTGCAGGCATTGAGGTATTTGTACGCGATGTCATGTTACAGATGACCTAATTGCCCTAATGAGGAAAAGTACCGCCTTTATTGCTTGTTCAATTTCCGTAGCTTTTGTTTTAAGCAACATTTGCCATTGATATATTCATGCTGTTTGTAATAGTCTATAACCATAACGCCTTCTTCTGTATAGTTTACTGTTATGCTAAACATAAGTACATTGTGTGTCATCGGTACTAAATGATGCTTGTGGTGGACACAGGGTGACCGAAAAGGTCTTTGCGTCACTACTGTGGCCTTATTAGAGTTTTGTAGGGAACATTGTAAGTTTTGTTGTTCACGACCCATGATCACGAATAGTCAATTGATTAGATTGATTTATTATTAGATTGTTTTATAATCGACTTATTTGGTCCAGGACATAAATCACATAAATACTGTGGGCATATTCCTTACCTTTCATCAGTGCTAACACAATGTCGACAGATAAACACATACAAATTATTTTGGGTTCTTGGGTGCAGACCCATTAGCCGACGAATGGCCTTATGCCAAGCAGAGTAAAACAATTGATGAAAAGTCCCATAACTGACTGCCATAGACAGACATGCAATACGATTTGAACAATTTCTATTCTACAGATACCGATGCATAATAGAACTTGCTTACAGGAATAGTTCGTCAATATAATGCACACAAGAACCCTATGATATCATAGGCGCTAAGATACATAAATAGAAATGCAGACTTCAAGTCGTATGTGGTGACAATTACCAAATAGAAATAATGATTTACAACTCCATTTTCTTATTTGCAGTCCACAAATCGGATGAAATTGCATTTCAGTGCCGGGAGAATATGCACAATGGGGCTATGTTTCATCGAAACGGCCCAGGATTTCATTACGCAGAGCTTGTCACTGATTAACTTGACATCTGGTATGACGTGATAGCTGGTTGTCAACTGCACCCATATGGCTACCTCAGCAGGGTGGTCGCATTTCTTTATTGAACTTGGTTGGTGGTAAAATGACCCGTAGGAAATTATTATTGTCCATGTTAATTTGATGACGAAATGCCATTCTTCCAAAACCAATAATGGACGTAACACTTAAATCATGGGAAATTTGACTCCCATGCTATCATTTCTGCATTGGCCTGGACGACTTTGTTCTCCATCTTGTAGGACCCGATCCAACCTCGCATCCCTATGCAGTCTGTAACATATTTGCGGTATTTTCTCAACTGTTGGCAGCACACGGGTAAACGCTAATGGCTGCATTGACGAAACGGTCTATGCTGAATTACGGGTGTGCAAAAAGCGACACACCCTTCATTGCACTCTTAGCTGGGTTATACACAGCATGCACGACTTGCTAGAGTTCATTTCGTGTCTGCGGTGTGATGCGAACCCAAGGTTTTGTATATATTCGGTTCAAAGTCGCGGTTTATGCTAAATCGTTGATACCTTTCGCCTGCAATATTAGTATAAAAATTCGGCAAAATTTAAATAGTAATGTTATTATTGCTCGGCAGACATGGCTGAATGTCAACCCTTTGCGAGCATTCGGTTAATTGACAATGCACCAAGAGCATAAATTTGCATAGCTTAACATCCGGCCGAAAATTAAAGAACACTTAGTTAGCATCTAAATTTTTACCTTAATCCCAAAACAGGTTACTGTGTTTAAATCCAAAATAATATTTTGTTCCTGAAAATGCACTTAATTTCCCTGTAAAAGCCAGTAGCTTACAGGTTCGCTAAAATAAAAGAAACACTTGTAAAGGCAATAAACCACTTGGCAGTAGGGCAACAAATGAACCTAGAATAAAGTAATAACTTAATCAGGCGAACCATAACACACACGTACACATACATAAATCTTTCTCTCCCTCTCTCCTGTCTTTCTCTCTCATACATACATATTTGTTTACGTATACATATATATGTATATGCATATATATGTATATATATATGAATATAGATAAATATATATATATATATATATGTATGGTCATATATATATATATGGACATATATATATATATATTCATATAAATATTAATATGTATATATAATATATATATATATATATATATATATATATATATATATATATATATATATATATATATCTATATATATATATATATATATATTATATATATATATATATATATATATATATATATATATATATATATATATATATATATATATATATGCGTGAATCCTCAAATTGGATGCCGACGTATTTATATCGGGGCAATATATATAGTGACATATGTCTGCGAGGTGCCAGAGGCTTGTCATGGTCAACAGGATAGTTAGGAAGCATGAACACTTCGAATTTCTCGTGAGGAATCAGTGCACTCAATATGGACGGCGGTGATAGCACTGAGAGCTTGCCAGAGGTCTGTCTACACGCTTAACATAAGGTTTTGAGATCGAACGCATATCAAAGAGCTAGTGGCAGCGGAATGCCCGTGGGATTTCCTGACACACGGCATGCTAAGTACCATTCTGCATTGCCCTTCCTCAGTTATCCATGTTTGTCGTCTAGCAAAGTTACATTCGGTTTGCATATCGATTTTTTCATATCTTTCTAGAAATATGACAATTGGTTGCGCTTCAATGATGCATATTTGTATGTTAACCGGCCTTGTTACAAATGACCCGTACAGTTTATCCATGGTTGTTGAGTAACAATGGACCATAGAGTTTGACATGTTTTATCGCATCAACACTAGGGCGTCATGTTAACCGAAAGAATATAATTACATGCTAGTAATAGCCCATTTTATTTTCAAAAATATAATGTCGCGATTGTTTTATTTCGGAAGTGGTTTGACACAACAACAAAGGTTGAATCAATGCATTGCCTTAACAAAGAATTCCCATAAATCGCAAAACAGCTACGTTTTTTTTACAAGCCGCGGATATTTTAGTGTTGATATCCGCTACATCCAGGGAGCTCTTATTATGATGTATACGGACGAGGTGTCATATGCTCGGTATGATGCAGCCGTTAAGTCAGGAAACCTATATGCCTCGGGGGACAAAATTCAATATGGATATGGATGATTGAGCTACCAGAGGTACTGACGTGATGCGACGCGTCCCGAGACTGAACGTACGTTATGACACGAAAGACAAAAGAATGCCTAAAGGACCAACTTGCACATAAGATGATTAGCTACATGTAGTTTAGTTCAGCAAATCATGTAACAAACATGTAGGTACTCCATACAAATGTAATGCACGCATCGAATTCACGTTCTGACTCTTGTAACTGTGTCGATTTACTTAATTAAATATCATGTAAACTTTTTGATACCAATGGTTGGTTCCAATTCTTTTATTCAACTGTAATATTTGTCACAACTCGTCAACGCCTAGTAGATTGCAAATTGAACGGGGTTTACAGCACTAAAACAAGTTGTTGACTCACTTGCATCTGTGACCTTCGTTGGCATACTTAAATCTATTATGCTTGTCAATTTGTAAATGTCTAAACACCTGGAGCTTTGGCGGATAAAAGCGATACACTTCTGGGAGTACGTAAACCTGTAGAATTGTATGCTAATGCAATAACGCCTTAATAGGTATTGAGTTATTTTCGATGGCATGCATGTGGCTTACTAGTGTTTTCGGGTCATGAATATCTTAAAGAATTACGGCCGGGAAATAGAAGCTGGCGAGTGTTCTCGGAAGGAACCTCCATGTCAATCGTGTTACCATACGAACCATCATTTAGATTTGTGAATTGCATGCTTTTGGTTCAAATTTTTTATACACAATACGCTTTTGAACGGACCGTCGTACCCTTATAGCCACTTGTATTAATTCATGTCGACCGCTGTGTGTTTACAGGACTTGTTTTCATCAATGTGTAGCATAGAGTGATGGTGCGATTAATGCTCCGCTACGATCACATCTATCCAAGATATGCATAATTTATGGTTTACGAAATTGACCCGAAAAGAAAATAATTGTGCAAACATCAATTGGCTGAATAGGTTCGATCAGTACGAGTAAAAATGTTTGACCTTTCGTGGACAACCTTTAGCGGATTAAAAATATATAAGCGAAATAAAAGTCAATTTAATCATATTGTTTTGTATTAAGCTCGTTTAAGTGTTAATTCGAATGTGCACAATCAATATCTAATGCCAAATGACAGAAAAGCGCAATATTGTGCATACTACTGACTCATCTACTAAGTAGGTACAGTAGTACTTCGGAAGAGCTTGCTAATTCCTTATTTCTTTCACACGGAAATGATATGCCATTTATTGACAAATCATCATAGCCTTCCTTTTCGATTTGTGCGAACTACAACTGACGTTTGATGTCAAACAAAATATTTATTATTTTGTGGTCGTTCATTACGCTTGAATGGGCTTGCTTATCGTTTCGCTGAGGATATTTGTGAAATACGGCATTTGCCTGAGAAACAGTCATTATCGTAATTGATGGTAGGTAACTGACGGTTTGGTTCCTGTACTTTTGGAATGTTTTATGTGAGGCCAAATTGTACATGCCGAGAGATGAGGTGAGGTTAAAACGTAATAAAATGAGTGCCAACATTGAACTTCCTGTTTCATTACTGTCCTTGATCATGTCGTCACCGCTCAAGTATCAATCCATTACCACCTATTATTTCAAAATAGATATAGCCCTGACCGAAAGGCTCATAAGTAGTGGTATTTGAAAACCGGTCATGGCTTCAAATATTTGCCAATTAGACATGTGTTGCTATTTCATCGCAAACATGATACCTAAGTGCTGTTGAATGCAACGTCAATCCCTATACAGCACATATTGCATGAAATTGTAAACAGTGGCATCCTGATTTGGGGTAAAATTGTTGGTACAATACGGTATGACGGTATGGATCTTGTCATATTTGATATAGAGCTTGTCAAATTTTCTGAGTGAGTATTACAAGCAAAGCATGTGGCACTCTTATGGTACCGCATCATACATTTGACAGCAATCATTGAGGCACTTTGTATTTAATCAATCATTCTCACTTCTGAATCTTATCCGAGACATATAGCCAGATAGTGTTTGTGTCCAAAACCCCGAGCTCCAAAATACTCGCTATTATGCCTAAGCAAGTATTCCATATTTATAACGGGCAAAATATATTACGGAAACAAATCACTCTTTGCATACACAGCGAAATTAAACACATCAACGGCAACTGCGGAACAATAGCGTGGTCTCGTCTGTAATATATCTTTTGTTGTTCGTGTCATTATTTGCACCAACCATGCAGTGCGTCAGTGTATCCCACAGGCACTTAGCTGCCACCCGCCTTATGATGAGCAGTCAAAGCGCAAGGCCCTTTGTGAAGCGTTAAGACCTCTTCTAAACTTACAGTGGTATCACCACCTTCCATATTCCTCGCGGGAAATTCAGACCATGCAGGTTTCCAAACTACCAAGCTATTCAACGAATAACGTCACAGGCTAGAACATACATCATAATAAGTGCTGCCTTGATGTAACGCATTCTGTTCCTGCGGAGCCACGCAACCGTCTGTTAATATATATATATATATATATATATATATATATATATATATATATATATATATATATATATATATATATATATATATATATATATATATATATATATATATATATATATATATATATATATATATATATATATATATATATATATATATATATATATATATATATGTATATATATCGAACTACTGTACACATGTTTCGTAGGAAGGTTAGCCGGTGATTTATTCAAATGTGATGACCGTCACATGCATCAAACAAACAACTTTATAATCTGTGATTTTCGGTTAAATCGATATTGCACCTTAGCGTAGATTCATTATTCGATAATTGCAGTTACTTTATAACGGCTTACGTCTAGTCTTTATCTTGTATCATTGTAATTTTCTCCGGTATCATTTCTCATATAACCGCGGCATATGTTGCTAATAATTATGACCTTTCCGGCGTCACCCCGAACCTTTCCGGCGCCATATGATTGAACAAGGCAGTGGGCAATATCAACTTCCAAAATATCATCAATCGGAGCATGAATTAGTAGCAGCAGGTCTGTTTGATATCACACACGCACGCCGTGAGGCATTTCTCACAGCCCTGTAAGAAGCTTCATAAATATTGGACTCATTCATGCAACAATTATTTCAGGATGTAATTGTTTGGACAAAACATTATGAGCAGTTCTGTTAACTATCGGAATAGATCTATATGATATAAAAAAAAATTGAAACATTAATAACAGGGTGTATCTTGTGATTCGGATGACTCTGTGGTGGTTTCGTCTTTGTGCGATGACGTTTTCGGATGCATCCCCTCATCTGGTTTGTTTTTTCCAACGGTATCGAGTTTTATTTTGCGGCTATCATTTAAAGATAATACATTTCCACTTCAGGTTGTTCCGTAACACGGCATGTTTTCAGGTGTCGACTGACAAAATCCTAATAGTTCAATGCTTAATGAATATTATATATATACGCGACGATAACAAAATGATTTATAAATATAAGCGGTTCAAGCATTTGAAGTGCCAACCTAGTTGACCTCAACGACACCCTACTTAGATATACTTTACGCATGCGCGTTATTGTACGCAACAGTGCATTGCGGGATAGGAACCTAATGCACAAATAGTTTCTCAAATTGGACGACAGTAACGTTAATGCTGTCGATGATTCACGGAAATGTTTCCTCACGTTAAGAGTGGAGCAGTTTTTTGGTGAACCGACATTGGATAGAAGAACTGTTCCAGGTCACCGACAAATCTTGTAGATTGGTTTGCAATCCAAAGTAAGTACTATCGTCTTCATCTGTTCACTTGTTTTGTTTTGTCTGTGTTTGTGATAGTTAGCAAACGCATTCCAGTTGGAGTACAAATCGCAGTGGAAGTAAATTTGGGAGTTGACATTGGTCTGAGAGGGTCGTTGTGTTTGTATAGTCAATGTCTGCTCTAACACGACCACAATTCTTGATGACGAAAGCGTGGTCATATTGAAAAGAGTAGGCCAGAAAATCAGGGAAAGCAATTCTGCTGCGACAAAAGGCAGAAGATTTGGAATGGAAACTGAGGCAACCTGTAAGCTGATTTGAAATCTATAAGCTAGATCTTGATCCATAAGATTTAATCGTCGCAGTTCCATGAATAAAAGTAAACGTTCGTTTTCTCTTGAACGAAGCCTTTTTTGTTCAGGCCTGACAGTTACTGTCCACTGCCACCTCCTGGATCTTATGACGGTAAACTTCTACAATTATCGAGCCCTGTCATCTTCTCCTTCACTTGGTGCAGACTCCATGAAAATATATCGTAGGAATATAATGTTACTTATTGCAGGGGGGAAAAGATGAGAGGTTCCAACCATTCTTCTCATATTTCGCAGTTAGCTAAGGAAACTGGACAGAAAGGCAAGTTTCAAATTTGTTTGGTTTTGGACTCGAATAATCCAATAGGTTTGAACCCTGTGACTGGTGTTGGTAGGATTGTTGACGTCGCGCAGCAGGTTTGATTAAGGGTACCGCTCAGCGTGAGACAACAAATCAGAATGTTGCAGAATGCGTGCCCGGCTCATAATAATCACTCGTCCTATTGGACAAGTTGACAAGGCAAGTCACTTGTCCGACAGGACAAATCACTTGTTCTTGGCAAGCAAACAACCATTGGTGTCAAACCCTGACCCATTCCAAGCATTGCTTCGAGAGTAGTAGCTAACAACGCATAGCAAAATGTATTACCGCCCCAGCAGGCAAATTTGCAAAACAGTCACGACCCATCAGGCAGCAGAGTTCAAAAACCTTTGGAAAGTCTTTCAGTAGCACGCTCTGCGACTGTTGCGCGTAATCAAAGGCTTTCATTGGAATCCTTTCCACAGTTATGCAACAGCAATTACGTCAGTTCATGTGAAAAGAGGTGTAAACCGGAGCGTATAAAAACAAATATGGCGCCGAATCTTCGGAAAATGTGACACTGACCAATGAGAGACAATGACTCAAAAGTATCCGAGAGACACGGCTTCTGATTGGAGCATCTTAAATCTGAGATGCTGGACCAGTTCAAGGAATGTTATTAGTCTAGACTCTGGAATAGTCATCATCGTATTATACAGAGCTTTATATATCGTTGCTGATCAATTATCGAATTGACCAGGAGGACACAGCTACGTTAATCACAGCTAACTAATGCTTAAATGCAGATTTGAGTAGAGCTGGCGTTGTCTTAAATGTTCTTAGATGTTTCTTGTCTTGTCAATTTTGGTTGGCTTATATTCAATTGGCATGGTCATATATCTACCTACCAATGCGCGATAGGAACATACGATAACTTACAAACTAATTTTTTCAATTACTTGTCGCGATATTATGAATCAAGTATAGAAGTTCATTTCATATTTTATGTAATGCTCAGATGCCATCACCAGAGGAAGTCCGACAAGCCTCTTCCTTACAACAGACGGATTACAGGAGTGTCATAATATATATATATATATATATATATATATATATATATATATATATATATATATATATATATATATATATATATATATATATATATATATAGAGAGAGATATATATATATATATATATACATATATATATATATATATATCTACATGTATATAAATATATATATATATATATATATATATATATATATATATATATATATATATATATATATATATATATATGTGTGTGTGTGTGTGTGTGTGTGTGTGTGTGTGTGTGTGTGTGTGTGTGAATAAGTATGTACACTGTTCCCTAAATGAAGCACTTTGGTATTTTTTGTGTACTCCCTTATTACCATGCTGTCATTAAGCATAATCGTCACAACACGATAGCATCTGAAACTTTAGTGTTAAGCTCACTGTGCGGATATTTTGAAGCACATAAAGACGTTAATCTACATTTTACTGAACACTTCATGGAGGATAGCCGGTGTTTAATGAACATATGGTGATAGTCTCGGATGAAGACTTTATTATCTGTAATTTTCGGCAAAATCGATATTATACCTTCTCGTAAGATGTAATAGATACTGTAATCCATTATTGCTAAGCAGGACCAGAGAGCAAGGCCATGTTTGGTCCAGAGTGTGGCCCCAGGCTTTAATGAAGGCCGTCCTTAAAAACGGCGAACGTCTATTCTTTATCGTGCGTGGCTATGTTTTTTCAGGCACCATTTCGAATACAACAGCGGCATTGGTTTGTTTGTGTGTCACCCATAATCTTTATTCCCGATGTGATTGAGCAAGGCAGTGATTAATTCAACTATCCAGATATCAGCCATCGGCACATGATCTGTCAGCAGCGCGACTGTTTTATCTCATTCACACACCTTAGACTTGTAAGAAGCTTTGTTAACAATGGAAAGTGATTTATATGTTATAAAAAAATCATTCTTTTTATGTAATTGAGATTGTTTTACGAAACAGAGATAATGAACGCTGAGATAAATGTGACCACGAGCAATTTCAGTAATATACGAATATTTTCGCGAAATATTTCAGTCGCCATATTACGTAAACTTTACATGATGTTACATAATAATGGTCAACCACCTTGTGGCATTGTATATTATGCTCTTTCTTGATGACCTTTTGAACCGTATTACGTCAATTGTTAGAGAATGACTCGATTTAAGCACAACAAAGTTAAGTGAATTGTATGAATACTCACTTACGATTGCCACGCATATGTATCCTCATATTTGAGACAAATTCGTATGCTTGCATCACACAGTCATCGTAATATCGACCAGTTGAAAAATGTGTGATCACAAACATCAAAAAATATCTACTAGCGCAATGTTACGACTCGTTCAAGAAGAGAATTTAGCTTACATTCAAAGATGCATGCTTATGTATTGTAATGAGTATTGCAAAACAGCGGTCACAGTCCAACTGACAATGCAAAGATTATTATATGCATACGTAGCACCATCTGGTCAAAATATACACGTTAGTAATTATCGACAAATGGAACACCAGCAGATAGCTTATTTTGCCCGTTAAGCACGCTTATTTTTATTATCAATGCACTGGGACTGGTAACCACGATTAAATATTCAGCAGCTATTAATAAATAAATTTCGGTTTGTGGCTAACTGTCCCCCTTGAGTTTTGCTGGATTATTTGCAACTCACTTTCTTTGGCGTATATTAGCGTTGCGTCATGCATGATAACATGCGAATTAAAATCAACAGGCTGAGGCTCGATTCCAGCGAGCGACTACCTGACTGATTGCATTGGGAACAGTGTATTTCTGACTCGAAATGGGGTGGTAACTCAATGTGTGGTGATGGACTTCCGTCCGCGGTGACGATACGCAACCTGTTGTCTTCAACAGATTTGTGCACTTCAATGAACACTTTTCAGGATCCCCCAACTGCCTTTATAGTATCTGGCCTAATTCGTAAGGCCGTATTTCCCCGTAGACATGCTGCAAAATAAAGACAGCAGCCAAAGGAAACACTGTGGTCTTGCTTCTCTTTATGTTTATCAATTACTTTGTTTGCCACAATTATTGCTTCAGCATCTACTCAAGGACGTGTATCTTGGCCATTACTTGTTTGAGTCGTTCGGAAGGACTTGCAAAAGTTATTGTATTATAATCTTATACCCTATCGTGTTGCATGTTTCATTGGACGGCACTCTCTCTCAAATGTATGTTATATTATCAGTCATGGTAAACATTGGCGCAGGGAAGTCACTCAAACAGAGTATGGGGATTGAATATCTACGTAAGTGTGAGCGTTAGTCCCGGTGTGAATCCAGTTAGAAATGAGATTTCGCGGTTTATCCAGTATCGCCTTAAAACCATTTATCAAGGGTACTGTATCATTTGCTAACATCTTGTTACCTTACATAATAAGGCGATTCACCTCGTCAGTATTTGGTCATGTAACCAAACGACAAAAGTGGAACGAATATTTTCTCAGTTCTTACAATCACTTCTCGAAGCGCATTACAAGCTAGACCGTATTGGCGTAATAACGGGAATTGTCAGACAGCTAGCTGGGGGTCACACATTTAATTTTGTAGCATCATTCGATTATACCCATATCAGCAGTAGTACACGACGGAAAATCGTCACCATGATTAGCATGAAGCTTTAGACCATATGGTCTCGTCTTTCGTAGCTGCATGTGCTCTTTCTACGTTATTTGTTGATGGGAGCGCTGTACCGGCATTAGCGTTATACGCATTTTTTTGTTTGGATCTCAGCCAACAGTAAGATTCACTGCAAATTAAAACATATCCTGAAAGTTGTTGGCGCTGATGTATGATTCGTAACAATGGCAGAAGCTGATAGGATTGCTTGGCTGGTCATTGTACTTTTAGCACAGTTACTTAATGCTATTATGCACAAATTGTGAGCACTATCATCATCGACACATTAATCATGTCGCCGAAACCTGGTATAATGCTAAAGTGCAGTGATGTTGCCCAGCGGCAGGTATTTTTAGCGGCAATGCAACTCTCAAAATGCAAATGCACTTTAGAGGCGCTGCCCAGTCATCGAAATCAACCTCATGCATCACCATCAAATTCTAAGGTAAGGCCTCAATGCGCTGCTTGGTTTCTTTTAGCACACTACAAGAACAAGAATTTGATTCAACAGTAAGCAATAAACAGAATAGTTATAAAACAACACGGCATTACGCCTCCATGTATATATGCAGTTTCGTGAAGAAAAGTAGTTCATTATAGGTATTGGACCCTAGTGTGCTACGCATTTGCAACACTAGCACCAATGGTGTTACATGTTGTCTTGACTTAGCGGGGATTACCCAGCAGGGTTACTGCCATGGCAGCCTTGATAAACTAGGGGACATGGAAAATCGGAGTTTGGTCTGATCTGTGTATAACGGATAGCTTTGATCTCGACAAAGGTCTTCTAAGTCGGCCGTAATGCAGACTGTCGAATAATGCGATTATGGCCTGTATTGTTCAACTATTGCATGCGATAAGCTCCTCTATATTAGCTCGACAATATTTACTGATTGCCTTGATATGATTACCAATTACCAATGAGGCAATTACCTATCAACAAAACACTAGTAGAATAGCCTAGTTCAAGAAGCAATCGATGCTGCTCTTGCAAGCAATTGCTTTTTTTTTAAAGCAGTCATGAATTCGAGTCAGTTGTGACTAAATCTCGCGTACATGTCATATTCAATCGCCTAACTTACCATGACCTACACTCTAACTGTTACGTCGAAACACGTATTTAGCTAAGGCGTTTCAATCGCTCCTTTCATTAACCACAGTGTTCATGCTCTTTCCTGGCCGTTATGAAAGCATGATGTACGACTACACATTTTGACCGGCTAAACGGCAAGTATCAAGAATTGCTCAAATTATTTAATTTGTGCTAATTTTAGTCATTGATACCTGACGATAAAGATGTTGGCGACTGTTTAAGTCTTCGAATGCTCACCAAGTTTCCCGATTCGCACCGATTGATTAAAAGATGCGCTTGTTTATGTTGTTTTGTATACTACAAACTGTATTACTTATTGCGAAGAAGAATTGCCAAAATCACCTGCATGCATTGTGAAAACTCTGATATTAATGGCATGTATTAGTTAATATGCCCTTTTCTAAGAAGCGGTGCATTTTGCTTATTTTTCTACCTGTGTTGCAACCTTTTTGTCTTCATCACCAATTGTGTATGGAGCTTTTTTTTTGTAGGGATACGCATAAGGATAGCTATGGCGAGTTTCGTAAATGCCAGCTCATCAAATATCATACAAAAAAGCGCGGTTTAAATTTTCATCAAGCCTCCTCTTCTTTACGATCCACCAAACGATAATATATTTAATGTCACAATCGATAAATGGTTTACGCCAGTTAATTTGGCATGCCTGAGATGACGCGAATATTACTTGGCATGTCCTGCTATTTCGGCTGATATTCAGTAGACGCGCAATATATAATGGTCTCATTTTCTCATTTCTTGTTACACTGACACGTAGTAATCAACGCACCCAAGGAACTGCAATAACGTACAAGCTAAAGTTTCCTATTACTTGCCCATTGACAAACTCGCCTTTATCACCTATGTATCAAAGTTCATTTCAAATGTTTGTCATACTCAC
>CM067350.1:39190594-39233094 GCA_034190875.2 Urechis unicinctus | reverse complement strand
CTTTGCTAAATATCGGCTTAACGAATTTAATCATCCAAATACGGGTACTGTTATTGAATTAGTCACGGATTATTTAAGCATAATTGTGCGAAGGCAGTCGCCATATCACACGATAAAATGTGTTTTTATCTCATAGTAATCGAAAATAATTCTCGTATGCGTTGTTGATTCAATATGTTTCGATATTTCATTAATGAGAAGAGAATGATGGATTGTATTGCCAACTCGGTGTACAAGGCTCGTTAATATGATTAATATTTTCGCCGTTGTGGCATCTTTGTAGTTAATAGTCACTCTAGCTGATCATATAATTCAACTGTTTTCCATGGCTTACTAGTTTTTCAATATCTAAAACGTGTGCTTCCTACCTGCAGTATGGGCAAGGTCAATAATATGCGATATGCACCCTAGCTGCTGTATCTGCAGGCATAACCGCATCTGGAAATAATTTTCTCCTATTCAAGTGTATCATTCCTGAGAAGGTCACTATGAGCTGGAACCCATATCTTACAGCCCGATACAATCTGTGTCTAATATTAAACCTGCTCACTATGACGCTATAGCCTGATTTTTCCTTTGTATTAAGGGTGTTGAAATGATCGAGAATAAACCAACGTGCTTAAAACCGAACTAACTATAACACATCACAGTAGCCAATTAGTCTTTGGCGTACACAGAAAGTTGAGACTAGCCGGTCATTTATCTTATGAAGTCGCTTATGATTGTCATACAACTGAGGTATTAAAGAGCTATGGCAATAGTTGGCAATATTGAGTTTTTTCGATTTCATATGCTTCAGATCAAACATGGTAAGCTGTCTGTGTATGCAACTCTGTGTGCGGATATTATCTTAACTGGTCGATAAAGACTATGTGTACGATGTACAGTTGCGTACGACGAGAAAGTATGTGGTAGTACTTTGCTTTGTGTAATCACCACCTTTCATAATGTGAACAACATTTGCTTCATCTGCCATTTGAATGGATTTCATGACCGTCACTTAACAACATGCTACGATCAACATTGCTAATGGCTAGCTGTAGAATGAGGGTCTTGCCACCATTCGTATAGTCCAATAACGAAGTGTATGACTCTACTGGTTTGTCATGATGTGTTTAAACGGCTGATACATTTTCCAAACGTGTTGAACAAACAAAAGCAAGTTTCAATTACTTGTCCGCTACGAGGGCAACATTAACTACTAATCCATATGGTCGCTTATAAGAACTCAAATGCTTTTAATATCTAGTTGTATCTGACTGCAAGTTAGCTGTGTGCCACACGGTTTATAATAGAGCCACTGCAGTGCCATTTGCAAGCACTAATAATATGTGTCTGCTATTGCTTCTCCTACAACTGTGTAAAACGCTGCGTCGTGAACGAATTACAAGATCATCGGCTATATGATGGCATTGCCGTATATGAAATATCGCAAGTTATTTTCTCATATTCACGTCGTATTTGATTGCGGTCTTATGAATAACAAATGTAACAGTGTAGTTGAAATTGCGTTCCTTAAGCAAATGTTTGAATAAAGATCGATCAGCATGTAGTATATTACCAAAAGTATATAGCCGTGTCTGCTTTACTGCAACATTGAATCCGTTAGCATGGAGCCCCTCTAACGTCATCCTGTTCTCAGTATATTTCACATGATCAGTGCTGCTTTGTCAATTAATGGCAAGAATAGAGTAGATATTGATTTCCGCATCTTCGTTGCGATGGGATCTACAGAAACTCTGTACCTTGTAAAAACATAACGAATATGCGCCAACTGTACATTTTTGTTTATCATAGTACAAGTGACACAGGTGCTGTGCTACGTGTCAAACGGTCATTAGCAAGTCGCGCCTTGTTCACCGCCACGACGTAGGTGCTAACTAACGAAAGCAGCTATGTGATTAACTCACTAGCTGGCATTAAGTAATAGCCAGTTGTCGGCAGCTTTTGAATTAATGTTGGCGCAGTAGTTGCAACCTCGTATCAAAATAGTACACGCAATTCAAACAGGCGACAGCGCAAAAGTATAGCAGTCCGTCATTTGGGCTGTAGCTGATTGCATTAACCAGCGATTCCTTTCAATATTTAGACATCTCATAAATATATATGTGTGAAAGAACTAAATATTAAGCAGAGCAACAATAAATCAAACATATATTTGGTTCCAAGAAACTAGTGTATCACACGCAAGTCTTCACTAAGGGATGCAGCTGATGACGATTCGTAAGGAGAGTTGCTCTCTGATTGATTGTACATATCATTGGCACCTTACTGAGCGTTGGGCATATGCGTTACAGTTTTGTAACTTGCGTTTAAAACCACTTCAGGTAGCTACAACTAACTCGCATATTTAACGTGACAACTTTTGATATCTTGCCAAATTGTGAGAAAGCAAAAGGTTAGTGGAGCTAGAAATTTAGGTTGAAGTGCAGTCGCTATCATGGTCTGTTGAGATAATAACGTCAGCACGAGTGCTTTGAACATTTTACGGTCAAATCAGGGTATTTACCTTGAAATAACAAAACAATATGTATCAATCAGCAAGTGGTTCTTAACTCTTCCTCTATCAATACAAGAAAAGAAGACGTAGTGCTCCATTTATATTAAATACCGATGGGAATTCAAGTGCTAGACTAGCTTAATCATGTCTCATCAACAATTACATCGGTCATCCCTAAATAACAGCCCTTATAGATGTCCAACGATCTTGGTATAAAAGACAGCAAACGTGCTTGTAATCCATGAACAGCCATGCCGAATTATCATCAATCCATCAATCGTGGGTCTCCTGGTGTGGCACGTCTGTAACCCCATGATATTATTTTTCCTGTGATATATCATGAGGCTTCAATTTAATATGGAAGGCTGTGATTGCACCACCTAGGCTGCCATTGCTTTTGACGCAATGAGAGGACAGGGTTTCTCATAGATCTCATATATTATCAGCATAATGTCAGGGAAAGTTAGCAAGACTTCCTAAGATGATTGTTCTCATGTTCAACACATTAGTCAATTGCCATATAATACAATGCACGTTTTTTCAGCGAATAGTACTGCCGATTAGTGTAGGTACACTAAGAAGAACGTTGTAATGAGAGCTCAGCGCTACTTACAAATAGCCACAATCTTCTCTGACTTAATATCTTTCCCGATCTAAGAAGTACAATAGATTATAAGCGCAGTTTATGTGAAACCTGGCCAACTATACTTTTTCTGTTGCCATATCGCAAAGCTTATTCTATTGCACCTTAGAGTAGTTTGACAAGTGACCGGAATGACATATTTGGGATAGTTTATCCAGACTGACTGAATGCCTGAACCGCAGTGCAATCTTAAAAACTTGTTTGATTGAAGGTGCTCCGACCATTGCATAGAATGAGTATTGTTTCTGATGTTGGCATGGTTACTGGATTAGTCTATTCACTATAGCAAATGAATGGGCCTTTCCATCACTGTTACCTATAAATCTAACTATAAATCTATGTAAAGCATCAGTTAACCATGATTGCTTTGCTCCCAGAGTGCAAGCTTTGTGCACGAGCGTTACGACATAATTGCCGGAAGTCATTATGTGAACCTATTTACCAACAACATTACCCCCGTTCAAAATGATTAACTGCTCTCCCCCTACGTCACAGGGCGCGCTCTGAGTTGAATTTGTTCTTCCACAACAACCATCACACATTGTCCCAGACAATAAAGCTCGAAAGGAGGATGTATTGAATTTGAGCAGATCTACTCGTAGTTCGTCGTATGGCATTTTAGATTGATGTCAAATGTAAGCAATCCACAACATATAGATACTCTGGCTTTAGCTGGCGCGTTGGTGTCTAGATTTGAAATAGGTTCACGAAATTGCATATGGCACATTATCTAATGTGATCAAAGCAAGAGGCCAGTAACAAGATAATGCAAAGACATGCAATGCTTAGTCAAACGGGTCGACCAAAAGAATCTTTTGACCTTGATTTATCTAGATTGAGATCTAGGCTTTTGGGGCGACCAGTTCTAAGGAGTATCGGCTTTGTGATAATGGCGTAAATGTTTGTGAGCAATTATTGCCAGCCTGCATATGGCCTGCATATGGCGTTCCGGTCTATGAAACCATTGGTACATACATGATAACATTCACTACAATTATATAAAAGTTTCTTATACATATATATCTATAAATGAATACATATATGTATGTGTGTGATATAATTGGCCAATGGCCGATGATTTTGTGGCATATTGCGTATTCATGTATCTTTAGGCATACAATTGACTTCCTTTTAAATATGCACAGCGCTAAGAAGATCCCCAGATGCCTCTTTTTAGTTGTCAAACCGTATCATGCACAGACACGACACTGCCTTTGCGTGGACTCATTGAAAGAACGAGAGAAGAGATGAGAGGCAAGGGCAGCGACTAAGTGATATATGGAATACATCATAAGTACCTTAAGAGGCCAAGCATACTGTTAATCCACCATTCTATATGAGTGCATCTTCATGCCATTTTGAACGAAAGAGTCACTGACTGTTGCGTAAGTAGAGATAATAGCGTTAAATGAATATTACCAATCAACTGAATCACTTCCGAGTGGGACGTGTGGATGTATTATATGCATGTGTTAATATGAGCAAATGATCAAAGAGGCAAGGCATATGAGCAAATGATTCTAACAATTATAAAATGCTTATTGACAAACTGCACCAGGGTCGAATATAAGTTCATGGGATCAGTTATTTAACCAATGTACGCAGTAGATAAGTAATCTATATATATCTGGCAGTGTACTACCAACTTGGTTAGTTGCTGTGACACGTGTGAATTAGAGGATAAATTATGGTACAATGTTAAAAATAACAAGCATGGGGAATGTACCTTGCTTGGTTCAGACTACGAATAGAACGCCTTGATTGAAGATGTTGTATACTCCATGGCAAGCCTAATGGTATGACGGTGCGTCACTGAGTGACAAATAAAATGCATCGGCTGCCATACGCCTACACAATGCACCCATCAGAACTGTCCTATTTTATATGCGGTAAAGAGGTCTGATACGTTAAATAATGGAGCGAATAATGTTGATAGATATAATCAGCTTCCGGTCAATCGCACAGGCAAAGTACAAATTAAAACGATGAAGTAGTGGCAATGTGCACAAGTCTTGCAATAGTAGTCCAATTGACTGGTCATAAATGATTTGGCAATCAAGTCCTCATAGATATGTTAAAACATTATATGCATATTCAATGCTGATCTATAAAGTTCAACAAAGCAAAATTCGATAATTGAGATGTTTATGGATTATTCAACCCTCGTCTATTTATTCGATCAACCTTAAGGCAGAAGTTGACCAAATTGACAATTCACATCGGAGCAATGCACAGACAGCAGCCAGCAATATGTTTTGACTCAAACGCGCCTTAGATGTTTTTTACCAGATGACGAAAGTTCTATCGGCCGATCGCGATGTTGAGGGCCAAATTAAAGTGTAAGCCTGAGGAGTACGCTGACAGATAAACTTTATTGCAATCATTTTCTCCATGGTCTACGAATTACCAATATGGCCCTGCCATTCCCCACCTCCTTTTCACACCCACCTCAACCGTCTCCCCACGAACCCATGCCTTAAATTACCTCCAGGCCCTTATGGCTCAAGCTATGTAAGCACTACCCTGTTCAAATATAGGCAAGTCGTCGAAGAGACCGAATATATTGTTTTCAAAACTTAATTCTATCATGCCATCCTACCTCAGCACATCTCTTTCAAACCTCTTGGTTAAACCCCGGCCAAAGTTTATTTTGTATGAAAATAATAAATGAACGATTCAACTATCACATAAGCCTAAGATTCATGTCGTATGGCGCATCACGCATCTCTTTTACGACACATTGACACTGCCACTATTTTCTCGGACAAACCCATATCTAAGTCATCTATCGGGGACGTCATATCCTTTCGGTGTTATAAGGCTATTCAATCATGTGTTGAGGTTAATTGATTATGTCATCCACATTCCAGATAATCGGTGCTCCTATGACAATTAACGGCAAGAGCAGAGTAAATATTGATTTCAACATCTTTGGTACGATGGTACCTACAGAAACTCTGTAGCTTTTAAAAACAGAACGAACAACGGAGAAGAATATTTTGTTTATCGCAGGTGCTGTTCTACGTGTCTATTGGTCCTTAGCAAGTCAATCCTGTTTCACGACATAGGTGCTCACTAACGAAAGCAGCTCTGTGATTAACTCACCACCTGGCATTATGTGATAGTGCACGCAATTCAAACATGCGACAGCGAAAAGTATAGCAATCTGTCATTTGGGCTGTAGCTGATTAGATTAACAAGCAGCTCCATTTAATATTTAAACATTTCATAAATATTTGTGTACAAGAAGATTAAGGAGGGCAACAATAAATAAAAACTGTATTTGATCCCAGGAAACTAGTGTTTTGCACGCAAGTCTGCACTAAGGAATACAGTTGATGACGATTGGTAAGGAGAGTTGCTCTCAGATCGAATTAATTATTCACTGGACACCTAACTAAGCTTTGGGCATGTGGGTTACAATACAGTTTTGTTAATTATGTTTAAAACCACTTCAGGTCACATCAACTAATTCGCATATTTAACGTGACAACGTTTGATATCTTACCCACTTGTAAGGTAGCAAACTGTTTGCAGTCGCTCTATGAGTCTCTTGAGATAATAAAGTGAGCACGAGTGTTTTGAACATTGTACGGTCATATCAGGGTATTTACCTTGAAACAACTCTATAATATACATAAATTAGCAATACAAGAACTACAGATGTAGTCCTCCATTTATATTCAATACAGGTAGGAATTAAAAAATACATTTCTGGATTAGCTAAATTATGCCTCATCAACAATCACATTAGTCATCTTGAAATGTCAGCACTTGTGGTTGCCCTACGATGTTAATATAAAAGACAGCAAATTACAATCCGCGACTAGCTCTGCTGAATGATAATAAATCCTTCGATCATGTTTCTCCAATATGGTCACGTACTCCCACAGACAAATATTGACGATTGTTGGGAGGCGCGGCAGTAAAGCAATGATGTTTGTTGCGTGTGATATATCGAGGGGCTTCAATGTAATATGGAAGGCGGTGACAGCACCACTTAGGCTGTCATTGCTTATTACGCAGAGAGAGGGCAAGGTTTCTTATAGTTCTCATACATCACCAGCATAATGTCAGCAGAGATCTTGCAAAACTTCCTCAAATAATCGTGTTAGTGTTCAAAACTTTAATTGCCATTTAATGTAACGAAAAACACACCAATAAGACAAGCGATTAATGTAGACACACATAATCTTCTCTGATTTTATATCTTTCCTGATCTGAGAAGTACAATAGATCATAAGCGCTGATTATGTGTAGCCTCGCAATACCTTTTTCTGTTGCCATATTCATAAGTTTATTCCATTGAACTTTCGAGTTGTTTGACCAATAATTGGAATGGCATATTTGGGGTGGTTTATACAGACTAAATGAATGCCCGAACCAGAGTGCAACCCTCAATTATTGTTTGATTGAAGTTGCTCCCGTCATTGCATAAAATGATTGTTTCAAAAATAAGCTATTATCCTCTCACATGTATACATAGACAATCAGCTCTCAAACAAGTCCCTGTCGACTATTGTCATGGTAAAGGGGAATTCGGGTCACGTTAAATAAAACAATGAGCAAAGCCTCCATAATGTGTACCGATTTAAAGTTATGAGAGACCTACATTTAACATAGACCTACACCAATGCTGCGGACGGAACGTAAATAACTCTTAGCGTAACATTGGGGTCTCATCGCATCTTGCGTCATGTTTTGCTTTATGTGCGTGTGATCAGCGCTCATTCAAGAGTTTACATTTTAGGCGAGCTACACTGCCGCCTTTAAATATGAGCATGTGGGGTGCTGTTTGTCACGGGATGGTGCACTGATGCTTCAGTTGATAAGATTTATTCTCATTGCGCTGTTGGGAACAGTTTTTTAACATCCTCATTTATTGTAGCATTCAGCATAAGCACAACGTTTCATCAGATAAATAAAACCTCATACAGCTCTCTGCGATTTTGTATTAGGTTTTAAATCCGTCTTTTTTTTCGGTAAAATCTCGGCAATATTTGATTTTTGTTTTAAAAGGTTACTGAATATAGGTATGATAACTAGATATAAAGCCTAGTCGTTCGACATATTGCTTTTTGACTTGATGTAAAATCTTAGTAAGTCACTACATTCAGACACTCAAACTTTACCTTGCGCGTTGGTGTCTAGATTTGAAATAGGTTCACGCAATTGCATATGACACATCATCCATTGTGATCAAAGCAAGAGGCCAGTAACATGGAAAACCAAAAGACGATGTACAGTAATATGGGTCGATCAAAGGATTCCTTTGAATTCGATATTTCTAGATTGTGATCTAGGCTTTAGGGGCAACCAGTTCTAAAGAGTAATCGATGTACATAAATGGTACCAAACGACATGATTATATATAAATTTTGTATTCATTTTATATATATATATATATATATATATATATATATATATATATAGATATATATATATATATATATATATATATATATATATATATATATATATATATATATATTAATGATATATATATGCTAAGATATATATATATATATATATATATATATATATGCAAGCATATATGTTTATATATATATATATATATCTATATATATCTATATATATGGGTATATGAATCCTCTATATATATATATATATATATATCTCTCTATATATATATATAGATATATATACATATATGTATTATATATATATATATATATATATACGATTTTATATATTCGAAGTAGTATATATATATATATATGTCATATATATATATGTATATATATTCGTATATATATATATATATATATATATATATCTATGTATATATACTATATATATATATATATATATCTATATATATATATATATATATATATATATATATATATATATATATATATATATATATACGATTTTAAATATACTCATAAAAGTTCGAAGTAGTATTATGATCTCTGGTACATACATGTACATATATATACTAATGAATATATATATAAATTTCGTACACAACATATATATGTATATCTATATAAATATACACATATATATTTGATACATATATGTATAAATATGAATACATACAAGTATAGGCTAAGATATATATATATATATATACACGTTAATATATATTTAATGTATATATATATATACATTTATATATCTATATATACGATATATATGTATATATTTTTATATATATTATTTTATATATATATCTACATATATATATTATATATATATATACACATACATAAATATATATATATATTGTATGTTTTGTGTATTTATCTATATATACTCATATATATATTTCATATATATGTACACACATACCTTCAAACGATGTACGTGTGTGTATATATGTTATTGAATTGTGATCTGGTGCAATTTACATAATAATACAATTAGCAAATGACCGATGATCGTGCGAGTTCATATATACTTGACGCATATAATTGACTATTTTATAAATATGCAACATGCTAAGAATATCCCCAGACACTTCTATATAGTTGTCCAACCCTATCATGATCAGGCACAAAACCGCCCTGAAATGGTGAAGAGAACTAGAGAACGCCTTGATTGAAGATGTTGCATACTCCATGGCACGGCTAGTGGTATCACGGTGCGTCACTTAGTGACAAACGAAATGCAACGGCGCTAATGATAATTGTCGGTGGGGTTCTATTATCAGAGCAAGTAAATATATATGTATATGCGGATTAGGCCGGGAAGTGAAATCGTGCCATTGTGTTTCGGCCATCCTCTAGGGTGTGAACTTTAGAAAGATTGCTAATGAACTCCTAAAATAAAGTCAGCGAAGTAAGTTATTGTCACCGGTTTTCGTTGGTTCCCAAAATGATACCTGACATATCAAAACGAGGCATTTCCGGTTTACCTGCTACATATTCCGACATGAAACGAATTGTTACAGTCGTGCACAAGGAAATGTATACCCATACATTTCTCTTCTTCTGAATGGATCAATAACCCTTTTACCTTTGCAATCCTTCACAGCTATATTGCGGAAACATAGCTGCAATATATCTATACAATGCACCTGCAGGACCTGTTCTATTTTTCTATTCGGTTAAAAGGTCTGATACGTTGAATAATGGAGCGATTAAATGTTGATAGATACAATCAGCTTCTTGTCAATCGCTCAATCGAAGTGAAAGATAAACGATGAAGAAGTGTCAGGGTCATTGATGTTATCACCCAACTGACACAAACCAATAGATCAAACTGAGTTATAAATCAACGACATTCATCGCGAAAACAAGACCCATTACGGGGATCGTGCGTTATTTTTCCAACGCAAAGAGGTTATACAAAATTTAACTGCCCTCATTCGCGAGTAAAATTTCTCAATGCCGACTATCAATATTTTAAACTGATTCCAGATATTATATATTTGCAATAAATATAAGTAATGATACTTCATAATAGAGTGTTTGGTATGTCGTGAGGTATGCCGTATTTTGAGTTACCTCAACTACCATTAATCAATGAATGAGTTTGTTAAGCAGCCCACTACTGCGGTTCTTTTGTTCATGTATTGTATCTTTAACTATAATCTTTCTAATCGACTTATTTATCTTTCGCACTAAGCATAATTCAATCGTAACTTAAACATCGATCCCTCAATGCAATCATCCTCGGCTTTCCTCACTTGGATATGAAAGGACGAATATGAAGACTGTCCATAAAATGGGTCGCAAACAAAACCAACAAACTTTTCACAATCTTGATTGCTCAACGACAGATATGCCCACTACAGCACACATTTATTTCACAATCGATCAAGTTTGACCAATCGCAGAGAAATCTACAGTTATCTAAATTTTTGTTCAGATAATAGTCATTTATGTGCTTCGGATACTAAGTGATGATATAAAACCAATAATCCGGCCCTTCATGGTATATTGCTTATGTAGCTAACAATTGCCACATCAGAGTCCAAAACCCACAATGACCAAACCTATACTTTTCATAATCTTCTAAATGTTATCAGAAAACTGATAATGTAAATAACACTGTTTTCTGCGAACATATATATATAAATATATATATATATATATATATATATATATATATATATATATATATATATGTGTGTGTGTGTGTGTGTGTGTGTGTGTGTGTGTGTGTGTGTGTGTGTGTGTGTGTGTGTGTGTGTGTGTGTGTGTGTGTGTGTGTGTGTGTGTGTGTGTGTGTGTGTGTGTGTGTGTGTGTAATTATTTGGGCAGTATACTGTCTACCTTCAGTGCCTTTTCCCTCAGCCTAAATATAAAACGCGCCTTGCAACTAATCCCTATAAACCCCTGGCTCCCGAAAACACACCGCATAACATCGCGGCAGCGCTCTGTTAGAATTTGACACGGGAAGACCTGCATTATAAATATATCGTCCAATCTGATCTACCAGTCATCAGTAAGGCGGTAGATCACCGAATAGTTTACAACCATGCAGCAAAGATTTCGTCTGCGCGCGCCCCTACTAAGAATGTAACATGAATAGGAACACGTGGCGATTAACGAGCGATTAGGACGCAGTTCATGACGCAATGGTTTGGAATAGGTACTTCCCCTTGTAGAAATGGTGGCGATAGAGCATGGTTCCCCGTAAACCGGGAATCAGTCATGAAAAGGATGTGCAATGAAAATATAAGGTTACTCAGTACAGCTGCAGAAATTTGGGCTTTAGAAAAATCTCATTATGGTATATAACAAATAATTCAACTTATAAACCAGCAGTAGCGCTAATAAGTATCTGCACCTAAATAGAAACATATAAAGGTTCTGTAAAAGGTGCTGACATAGATATAAGCGCTAGATATCTCCGTGATGATATTTAATCATTTTGAATTATCTTTTCAAATATGTGCCATAGATTGAAGAATATATAATCAGAAACCAAACCTAGGAAATACCTTACAGGGTAAATTTGTGAAATACTTTCACCAATAAATGTTAGAAAATGAGCCTGGACACTAGCAGATTGTTATATCAAACTAATCCGGTGAACTTCCATCTCCATTTTGACCCACCTAACAGAATAGCACTACGCTCCTTCCCAATTGCGCGAATCTACCTATGTCAGTTTATGAATGCATTATATGAATGACATTTTTCAACTTAAATGCTGTCGACTGATACCTTGTGTGGACGACTGATACCTAGGCTGGTTGTCGGGATATGATTGTTGCATTTGCTTTCTTGGATGCCTTACAATGTGACACATACAGGTGTGACGATTATGACGGTGTACTAGGTGTAGCACATATCTTCCCTGTTCGTGTTAGCGTAGTTGCGCATACAAATAGTAACGATCATCAAGCCAAGGCTCACCAACATGAGTGTTCCTATAAATTGAGAATGCTAAATATGTTACCAACAAGAATTAGAAAATCTTGTTTCCACAATTATGTGGTGTCTTCCATACAGGTAAAATCCGATCTTTGGAAGGTAAAATATTCTTATTTTGTTATCTATATTCATATCGAAGATTACCCTTTTCAGGCTTATTCAGTTGAGCGTGCCATCCGTTAAGTATAAGGGCCTACGGGCGCAAACTACAGTTTCCAGATAATGCTATATAATGTCGACAAACTAATTGTCATTGCGTCTCTTAAAACCATATGTAATTTTCGGATTATTTCGGGGGCGTGGTCGCCTTGGCCAATCAGAAGACTTTGTATCATTAAAAGACGCCGAGCCCTATGACGTTGGGTCAATGGTCGCATGTGCTTTTGTTGATTTCATGGTAGCGTCACCTCATGACGTGGATTTCACTCATTTGCACACTCTCCGCACAGCTAGTCAAAGTAAACACTCTAAGCTTACCGATAAGGTTTTTTGATTATACCCTAGAAATATAGGATCTCTATAATGATCGACGGACACAATGAGGTGATTCTGCACATCCGTTGACATCAAAATACGATCGCCGTGTCTGCCCTGGCAAGTGCACCAATATGGTTATAACCATCGCCAGCATCGATTATTGTCGGGCATGAAACATGCACTGAGATTCGCTAATTCGTCCATTGAATAAGTATCCTTTAAGAAAGTTTATTCTTGTTTTATCTGAGTGCCGCTTACGTTGCTCTTTATATGCTAAATCCACTTCCGCATGGTTAAATAGTCCAATGTTCCACAAAGTTGTGAATAGGGTAGGTGCTAGTGCATACCACACTAGAGACTCTTTTGGATATGGTATTAATATCATACGACAGCTGACATTGGACTCCAACGCGAGTAAGTAATAAGCATTTTTGGTTGTGGTGATGATGTTGCAGTTGTATATTCCTAAATAGTGACTGCCAAACATGCCTCTGAAGTTCCTTCAATGAACAGCGCTGCCATGAGAGTGTGATGGGACATCATCTAATAGTATTCTGAGCCAGTACTTTTATGATTATTACCATGATACGACGGCTGGAATATTTAACTGCTGCTTGCATTGTTTATAAAATAATTTCAATACGATTCAGATCAGGCCCAGATACCGGTCGTGAATTAAATCACATCATTTCAACTATCGTTGCTATTGGAACAGTTTGTTTGCAATTTGATTGATTGCTGCCCATATGGCTGTTTCTGGAGATTACTTTAACCAATGAAAACGTTCAGTTATTTTCTATGCAGTTCTAGAGAAGATATTATTATCGCTTAAAAGTTTCAGCTTGAACGAAACCCCGATTTGATTCGCCCCGGTTTTGTAATGAAAGGCGATGAGTAATCGGACACTTACCAGAAATGGAAAAATTTTGAGTACAAAACAAACTGATCACACCGAGCAATTATAATGTGGTTTATGATGTCAGGTCAATATTTAGCGCGAGCCCGTTTTGCGATGACATTTCATGGACCTCATCGATTGCGGTATAACGTGGTTTCATCGTATCAATAGTCAAGTATTTGCTAAATGTATTTTGCTCAATTGATTTCGACCAACCAATCAATCTTAAATAATATGAAATTGGATACCATCTTTGAGATATTATTGAAGAACCAATAAACGTCCAATGAAAAGGGGAAACAAGTAAGTAAGTCGCTGTACTGAACCATCAATCCATTCCCTGTGCATAGGATATGATAAATAAATTGTGATTACCGGCTGCCATACCTCGATTATAAAATGAGTATGAACAATATATGTTTTAATCAATAAAATGTGGAAAGCATATCACTGAAAGCTGTAAACAATGGACTGCATTAGATATATGTATCCCTATTTTCATATTTTCGCTTAACTGAATGACATATGGGAGAGATAATTTTGACATCTGCAATATATCATTTAAAAAGAAAGATCTATTCAAAGTGGAGTATCATGCTACATGGGATGAGGATTGAACATGTAGAATTTACCGATCGAAGATTGGATTATCGCTCTTCGCTAGAGGAATGCTTCGACGTGCTGAACAAAACTACACCAGGCACACATCCAGCCATACATTGGTGACTAATAGTTTGATTCTTACTACCATTATCACATCTCATTAACATTATATGCGACATCATAATTTGACACAAGGACCTATTTCGACCTATGAGATTATCATCAGACATTGACTTTAGTAAGTATTCTATTTCCATCTCACTTTCTCCGGAGATAAATTTTATGAGATTTATAAGATTTAGTTATTTTGTTTCTATGTAGTAAAATAACTGTCTAGACATTTAAATTGGAGTTTGCTTTAATAATTGACAATGTTTAACTATGATATGTGGCTGGTGTCAAGATATAAGGGATCGACCTTTCAGGAACAGGTGTTTTATAATACTTCTGGGTAACTGACTCTGCTAAACAGCTCAAAAGCTCACACGGAACGTTACGTTGAGAAGGAAGCCAATCAGCTGTTTGACCGTATCCTCGATTGTTAAATGGAATGTCGTTCTGCTTCGCATTAGAATTAAAAACTTTGCATTGTGTTTTGTGTTTAAATGTGTAATTGCTTATCACCCTTATATGAAGTTGCCGATCCACATTCAGGGACCATTTCATTGCCCCGATGTAGAGACTAGTCCCCCATGGTCCGCTTTATAAGAGTCTTTGACCGTTTGCTACATGCTTTCATATTGTTATAATAGTATCTAGATGAGCTATCTAGTGTTCTCTGATGTAAAGCCAGTGCTGTGTATTACCATTTAACGAAATGGCTTATATTGTCGACGGATTAGCAGGTTTCTGCTGCGTATTAGATATCCCTGTGTCATTTCAGAAAGATGCGCAAGTTAAATAACCTGTACATTCATCATAACTCTTACGTTTGACCCCAGACCGATTTACAAAATTGGTTAGCCACCCATGTGTTCATAGAACATTACAATATGCATCCGATCATTACTTATATGCATTAAGATACAAACTGGGTCAGGCTTACCAAGGGCGATATCAATAAGACCAAAACCTTTTACATTCAGGCTAATGGGTGCGTCGCAATATTCTAGTCAAATATATCACACTATAATGTTAAATATCAGATCTCATTTCCGAATGTGTGTAAGTTACCGGCTACATTGCGATTGAGAGGGTTTTTATTGCGATCGCATCTAATCCTGATGTAATTTAGACAGATTCTTGCATGAAGCTAACATAGGACTACTTGACGTCAGCTACCCTCATTTGGGTATTCGTAAACGTGCACAATAAGAATATATATATATGTCATGGAATAAATTGGTCTTTTCCTACACGGTGTACCGTTAGTCTGACACAAATACTTACGGAATTAATAAGTGAGAATAAACAGCCTCTCGTGTTCAAGCAGTGCAACACTCCGACACTTTTTGATGCCTGCAACGTCACATTCACAATGAGGTGATATCGCGACGGTGATGGATGAGGATGACTTTGAAGCTTTGACAGCTCCCCTTAAGTGCCAGCGCCCACTTGGCATAAACCCGTTACCAACGCCGCTTTCAGAGATGGGACCGCCATTTAACGTGGTCATCCGAATCACGGGGAGCCAGTCGGGTTCTTACACCTTGGTATCGATGCCACAACCGCAGTTTACCACTGCGCCACTGGAACCGGCTGTAATATTTAGGAGCAATGAGCTGAAATAGAAATAGTATCAAGGCGTTTAATGTGTATCTCTGAGATGGGACGGAGAGTAAAAACATAAAGAAGGCCCAGTATTCTAAAAATCAGCTTATCAACTGAACACTCAGGTATTTTAGTTAAGAGTATACATCAAAGGCCTTATTCATGAGATACAGATACTAGTACAGTACACCTGGAGGACCAGTGGAGCCTTAAACACATACATTATTATAAACAGACTATTTTACTGGAAACCTAACCATATCCACGAAAAACAACACACTTTCCTTGTCAAATCGGATCGTGACGGTGATATCAACAAACGGGGCTGTTCATATACTTTCAGATAAGGCAAGGGTTATGAATAGGATAGTAAAGCATGGGTTATGTATAAATGGAAGATGCTCTATTCAAGCATCTATTAAGTTCCGCTAATAGATCATTGCATAACGCGTATAAGCAATCTATCAGCCAGTTCGTCCATTTACCCATTCCGCCGAAATGAAGGGGGAGGAGTAATTATTGCTGAAATTGTAACGATATATTAAAGCAGCAATGCAAAGATGATTAAAGAGTTAATTAACATGTCAAGAAAATATGAAATGTGGCGTGATATTGATTAAAGTCTAGGGTATTAGTGGTAGGCTGATAAATCATATTGTGTGGAAGCTTATAGCATAACATAAATTGAATGTGAGATGAAAGGAAGGAAAAGAAGAATATACTGGTGATGATAAATACAATGATTTGATATGGCAGATAAATGTCTTTAAAATAATAAAGTAGAAACTGTGTCATTATTCGAAATGGTTGTGCTATTGCACAAAAAGCAAGACTAGCATGCTATTTGCCCTGCGTTCAAATATTACGAGGTGTGGTAATGTGCATGGGATGACGGCAAAGCTATGTGCGGTCGATCACGTTTGCTTGGACAACATGAAATTATATATATATATATATTGTAATACAACGGCTTATAATGTGCGCATACGATCGAACAAGTGCCCTACTTGGCGATGAATACAGCTTACCTGCAGTTTCAGTGTAGCTACAAAGACATCAGTGTAATGGCATAAAACACTCATTCATGTCAACATTTAATTATTACAAATATATCATCTATTTGGCCAAGCAGGGAACATTGAATGTCAGCTTTGAATAAAGCAAATTTGCTTGTAATCTAATTTGTAAGCCATTGGTGTCTTCAATCAGTGTTTTGCTCGCCATACGATCAGTATCGATCCATTGCAAGGTTTGAGGTATCGGCTTGTGTCAGTAGGGCGATGGCACCGCCGATCCTACCGCTCCTTCATCGTTTAACTATCATTCGCGAAACATAGCCTCAGCGGTTGACTGGAAATCGAATCGCATCTATTGACATTTATTCTCGACATTATTTAACGTGGCAGACTTCGTGACAGCATGGAATAATAGACAGCATCCTTTGGATAATCGGATTCTAATACGTGCGTTCGGGATTTATTCAAATGAAATCGTGATACTATTAACTTTATTATTCATATTATTAACTTGGTCATCAAACATGGATTGTTACTCCCCTACCAGCTCCCACCGCGAGGTAAGCTCTGCTGTACATGCAGTTCATGGAATGACTGAAATTCAGCTTGAGTGAGCTATTGGTATGTCGTAGAAGTCTCTTACGCTCCTTAACTTTTCCCAAAAAACTTCATAGATTAGATTCATAGATTGTTGCACATTCTAGTGGAGTTGTACTGCATGTAGCACCACGCAAAGATTTTGTTGAACAATTGCACTGATGAGTACTAAATCTATAAGAGTTTTAACTTAACGACAGTGTTTTGACAAAGTTATTAAGAAAGGGTAATATTTAATATCTGCATGATATCTTTTTCTATGATAATCAGTTTTATCGAAATGAGTGCCTTTCTTCACCTTTATTCCTACACTTATCACATCTCATACCGGGTCATTTTATAATGTTCCAATGTGTGTTGTGGGTATATTTATGATCAGTATTGTTCGTTGTGGTAACTCTTAATGCAGACATGTACAAATAAACTGTATGTAAATGTGTAAGCCAGAGGTCGTTAAGTTACATTGGATGCACTGATGATGAAATTGCTAAACGACGTGAATGGATCGCTAAATGCATCATGGCCTTAAATAATTGATGCTTTTAGAAAGGTTCTTTTGTATATTTAACTTGGTGAAATCTGTTAATTAGCTAAATATGAGTTTGCACGTGGGCTTTTCTACATATCACGCAGCAAATGTTGAGCATGCCACATTTAAAGAGGATGGTTATATAATATCAATTGAAATGAACAGCGTTTTACACACCCATCTACAAAAGTATGAATAGAGTTTAATCAAACTAAGTACGCGGATATAACAGCAAGAAACTGCAAAATGCGCATTGATTGTCATGGTGTTTGCAGGCAGGCGAAGACCCCAAAGTTGGATTTACGCGGAACACGATGACATTATACCGAGGGTAGTATGAGTTACTTACAAGACCACAATAAATGTGTAATTGATCTTTGATAAGTTTAGTGTCTACAAGTGCAAGAGAATCATATTTGGTGATTGTTTAACAGCAGAGTCTGACGGTTATTTGGCACTTAATGAGGTATTTTCGACATCTATGAAGCAGTAGTCTACCATATCCGATTGATATTTACGTATTAGTCATATTTATTTGGCGATATGCTGACGTTTCAATGTAGCCATTAACAAAAAGAGAAATTAAATGGTATCATGCTGCATGCATTTAAGCGTATGTGTGTTGGCTAATGTGTAGGACATGCATTATAGTCTATTTTGTGTTCCCGGAAATGTCCAGCACAACAGCAGCGCATTCTATTTAGCACGACCAGGTAAGATGTCCTGGCGATGTCTTTTATCATATATTGCTTACCATATAAATGCAAGTGTAGTTAAACATCTACACCTAGACTGTGGTTTAGTTAACATCACAATGAAAGTATTACAACCCGATATGTTACGTCCGATCCCCAGTGACCCGACTTGGTAGTTATAATAGTTCTGCCATTTATGTTACGGGTATTAAGATTCGTATTAATTAAGAACATCCGGAACGGCTCACAAACGTTGCGATTATACCACGCTATTCCACATTGCATGAAAGGCGGCTTGCACTTTGCCACCAACATTAGAATACATGCAATCACTCAAATCCGCCATCAATAATTAATCATAGAAGAGCACCTGTACATCAGTGCTACTCATCCAGTCAGAATACGGCCCCTGTGACTGGCGATGCCTCTGCTGCGATTGTGCTTGAAAATAACGCCGGTAAGTAGCTCTGCGAAAATGCAATTTGCACAACATAATCTGTCGAAATTTGCCCTGTGCCAAATATGCATAAGTACGGCAACCATGTTTGCATTGCAATGTGTGTTGTTCCTCCAATATTTAATATTCATGAATCCTCACGAAAATAATGTCCAATTAGTTGCATCTGTCCCTTATGTGATAATTTTGTAATGCTTCTCCGGCTGAGGCAGCATGATGCGACACACTAATGTATTTGATTATATACGCTATCACAGGCATGACTTATATCCATATGTTTTTGCATTTGCTACTCTCGCTAGAGATCCATGGGGAAGCGATTGGTGGATTGTCTAATCGGATATATTTGGTGAAAGTTGGATGCCCATTTCATTGCATTATAAATATATCGCATTTTGGTAGGACCTACGGTTTCGTTAGTGTTATCACAGCAATACATATTGGGGACTTAAAGAGTGTGTTGCGTATTTTTTTTTATCCACTTTTCGCCATTTCTACTGCCTCCGTGCTTGCTACATGGCTTATTGTGACAAAACTGATGTTATCATGTTAGATGATACATCCCCCAATAGAGTGGTTCTTGTTCATATTATATGTGCCCAAAGCGATATCAATGTAAAGCTCACCCAAACGAGGCGGTTATCACTATTACTTCACGACCTTGCCTCTCTAATATCTTACTACTGTTATCTCGTAATGCATTCGGGAACACAGAATCGTACATTGCATTTCACAGTTAGCCCGCGGCCGGTTTGGCATATGAAACAATGAATAGACTTAGCTGATGGTAAAAAGTTTAGCATCCCTAAATAATTGCCCTTAACTATCAATCTCAACACACAATGCGAGACTGCTGTTTTCTGTATGGAGTAGAAATTTGCTACTGAGACGATTGTGTCGGAAATGTCCAGTGAACTTAGCTGCGCCAATCAACTCTTCATTGTAGTTAAACAATTTACTTGGGCAGATGGGAGGTAACAAAATACCCTAACATATTACCATTATGTCCCCAGGCTCTGAGTATGCCAGCATGAAGGCACAAATAATAGCAGTAACACATGTTGCATTCAAAATATATGTAAAGTGCTCGACACTTTAAGTTCATGGATGGATAAGCTTTAATGCCTTAACAAGAATCAAATCGGACATCTCATGTTTCTTATGACAGATTTATCATCATCAGTGCATCCAATGTAACTCAACGACCTCTGGCTTACACATTTACATACATTTTATTTGTACATGTCGGCATTAAGAGTTATCACAACGAACAATACTGACCATAAATATACCCATAACACACAATGGAGTGCATAAACATTTGTGCATACCAGTATGAATTGCGTGATTTCCTGCGAAGACAAAATAAATAAAGCAATGTCGACAACAGTAATCGAACTACGGTGGGTTATGCGCTGATAAACTCAATCCATATTGTTGTCTTGTTCTCCACATTGAGACATTCCAGTGATGTCATCACAACTTCTCATCGATGACAGAGCGCTATTGAAGATATGATTTTGAACTGACACTCAAAGTTTCAATGAAGGAGCAGACTGACCTTACGGACATTTAGGCAATGTCCGGTGGGCTGGGATCACTTGGCAAAAAATGGATCGATGGGCCGGGTGGAAATAAAACCACAAGTAGGTGAAGAATGGCCGGGGCGCTTATAACACCCAGGCTGCTGTGTCTTTCCACTCGTATTTATGATACTTACCTCATTGGAAACCGGCATCAGCCGTGGCTAATATCATAACCCTGTATCGGTTATACGAGACTAACTATGCTTATAATTTCGCTGATGATAAGCACACCTTAGCGCTTGGTGCTGCAAATGAAACTTCAACGCTTATGTCAAAACAATTCGGACGGAGTTATTTTCAGGTGTCAAGAGAATGAGCACAATGAAGCTATGTTTCAATAAAAAGGCACAGGACTTCATTAACTTGAGCTTGTTAATGGAACATGACAGCCAGCTCTCATGTATATTTAGATGGCCCGGTTAAAAGAGTAATCGTGTATATAAATAGATGTTTCCCCTGATTGATCGTGGTACGATTCGGGTTAATTATTTTTTTTTTCTATTCTTTTATTGGATATATTATCTTTATGTATTACTAATGAGCACACGTTTAACTTTTATTTTCGTTGCATTGTACTCCGAATATATTGAGACAAAACTTGTCGGGCCGAAACATATGGGCCCAAGAAACGTTGATTATTTGTATTTCTGTTCTTGCACGTGTGTAGCTCGTTTGGTTACTTACGGAGTATTGCACCTTAACTCAGCCTGGTGAAGTTTATACTATGGTTGGTAGCCACGCATTTGCCTGATATATATTTCCACAATCCATAAGCAGTTTGTACGTATTTGCCAATCAAAGACTATAATCATTAGGCATTTCAATATCAGTCGGAACTCTCCCATTGCTTAACTATCATGCTTAAAAACGGGGCATGAGATATTTCATTCCGTTCGTTTGTGAGACAGGTGCGATCGTCATACTTAGTAAGTCATTGCCTGTAGCAGTCTCCGCATTAATTACACCAATTTCATAATCGGTGTAGGTGTATTGTTGCACAGGCTCACACAGAGACGCAGTTGAATATACACACATATATATATATATATATATATATATATATATATATATATATATATATATATATATATATATATATATATATATATATATATATATATATATATATATATATATATATATTTATATATATATATATCTTACATCGCCCAGAAGTGTTAAAATGATATCTACATATGGAGACACAATTGCTCTGGCTAGGTTTTATAAAGGAAACAGTAGTTTCTCATGAAAGCGTAACACGCGATCACGCAGAAAACTTTTGTAGCAATGATTTGAGCCTTGTTCAGCCCCGAATTTCGCGTTAATACAGGAGCTCTTATAAGACCTTTATTGTAATATCACCTCGGATTTATTTACGGTTTGGTTTTTTCTGTGCTGCAAAGAAAAACACGGCTATCATCGAGCTGGGACTAAAATCATAGTTATACAACATATGTGAATAAAAATATTCTATAGCAATTCCCACCCCTAGAGTAACACTTAAAACGCAGAGGCAAACAATAGCTTACTTATAAAGAAATTCACCTAGAATATGACCAATGAAAGCAGCAAAGAGTCGTCCAAATAAATGTACCAACTGCAGCAACAAGTCGCTGTTGGCTGCTGGGGAACGCTTCTGTCCTACACGCGTAAAAATCAATGCGCCCTACCTTTCACTGCTCCTTATTAATAGTGTTTCCGGTGATCAATTACACCAATGCAGTAACTTTTCCGTTCATTCTCATTTCTTTTACATGGTTTATTCAGTGTTTGCTCTTGACATCTAATAACGGTTTGGACTTAAATATGTATTCATTAGTACAAATATGCTTAATAATCGTTATGTCAAACACTTAATGGTCTAACAAAAAACATGTGTAATTGTTGCAAGATGCATAATAGAGCTGCACTATTTTGCTGTCATGATGATGAAGTATTTTGTAAAACTGGCTTCTATACAACCTGGTGTGGATGAGCAAATTTCTATCGATTTCGATACAATGTTATACTTAGACTAAGGTCCACTGTTCCACCTCATTTTCTCTACAGGTTTCCAGTAGAGGTCAATTAATATGCTCTTAGTGAACTGTAGGATATATGTGATGAATAGAAGAGGATCTATATACAAATCATCAGAGGACACATTTCTGCAGCTCCACGACTACAATTCTGTAAACCTTCAACTTTAGATTTTCAAAGTTGCCGGACAGCTTGCTAGGCAACATCGTTCCCGATACTGGTACAAAACCCCTCTTATACCTGTATCCGTGGATTGAGACCCAGAGCCTCTGGAAAACCTATTGCGTTAATATATAAATTGATACCCTTTCGACTGTTTGATTATATAAACTTCTCTAATGTACAATGACTGCTATTATTGTATCATGCCATTTTTTTTATCAATGTGCTAATTATGTAATTAGCCATCTTTATAGGGGTACTATCTATGTAAGTTAGTGCTAGAGCCTATCTACCTATGCAATGTTATCAGTTAAAGACATTATAAGTTTAACTTTATAGACGTGATATTGATTTTTTAAAATAACATTCGTGATACATTCATTCAGTATGTCTAAGAACAAGTAATATAGAAATGAAAGTTACATCCATGATATCAACTTTCCCTTATTCAGACGTTTTTGAATCATATATCGAATCCTGATAAAGTAAAACATCAAGAGATTTACCTTTTAGCTTTTATTTTTGGACTCGATACGTGCTAAAGCACATAATCCATGATACTACGAAGAGAATCAAATAACGCTGCGCGTCAGATGACAGAACCTTGATTTTTTAAGCTATGCCAATTACGTAAAGAAAATTTACTGAAGTCAATAATGGAGACTGTGGCTAAAATAGTTAACCTTCGCTAGGGTTTACATTTGTTTGCTATTATTCAATGCAGTATTAAATCACGATTTTGTTTGTTCAATTCTTTTTCCATGGCACCCAACATGTTTGGTACTATTTTGTATGAATATTTAAGCCCAGAACACTCATTTAAACAATGAAAGATACATAGTTTTATATTGAATGATAAATAATAAATGGGATCCCGCATAAGTGTTATAATAAATATGAGAAGTAGATCTTGACAGTTGCTGATTGCTCGTTGTTTGATTGCTCCGCCGGTGCGTCGATTAGGAATAATTGTACTAATGTATATCGGCTTATTATCGGCTTGATCGTTTTCTCTAATCATCATGAGTGCATCAGAAGATTGATTAAGTAGTGTTTAATATTACCGAAATAGCGTGGTGAATTTGTTTTGTTAGGTAAAGTATAAAAAAACATACACAATTAGTTGTCTGGGTCTGATTAATTGGGGGAGTAGTGTGCGCAACAGCAAAGTCAAAACTATTAGGGTATGTTACGGACTGGTAAACGATATGTCAAAATTGTAATCAAAATTCTTTGGTCACATGACGTAACACTATACAAAATATACCGATCCTTTCTTGATGTCTATCCATTTTAAGCGACCGGTAATTCGTCACACTCTGAGTATGTTTCGGTAAATAAAGAGCAACCAGTTGACATATGGGGCTTGCTTTAACGTTACCAAAGTTTCCTATCACTGAAATGACATCCGGCGGTGACTTCACATTTACCAATGATTTGAGCATCACAAAGTTACACCTGCATTTGATCTCACAACACAGGATGGACTGGTGATCCGTACAGAGGAGAAATTGTTTACCGAATGTAGTTGCGGTCAGCAGCTCCTTTCCAATGGTATATATATATATATATATATATATATATATATATATATATATATATATATATATATATATATATAGAGAGATATATATATAGATATATATATATATATATATATCTATATATAGGATATATATTCTATATATATATATATATATATAGATATCTCTCTATATATATATATAGATATATATATATATATATATATATATATATATATATATATATATATATATATATATATATATATATATATATATATATATATATATATATCTCTATATATATATATATATATATATAAGAATTTGAAACTGCATTTGTACTGATAGGGTTTCAATATGATGGTCGATAATAGCCATGTGTGCTGAAAATGCAATGGCATACTACAACCGGTCCACATCACCCATCTTTTACCGCTTGTTTCAAAACCATTCTTGAAAGGTATTGTTCCTGTCTCACTCTCTTTAAATCGGAGTATCAATCTGTGATCGCCGACAAATAATGCATACCAGTTGATCGCTTATGATATATCAAAATGTTGTCATGCCCTAGACGGTGGAACAGAATTACATCTGTATTTTACTGTCGCACAAGACGTTGCCTTGCATTCGTTTGTGAAGTAAATGGAATTGCATTGGTTTTTTTTCTTCTTGCCCGTACCAGTTTCTGTATTTTATTGCATGCAGTTTGTACTAGGTGCTAGTGTGGCTTTACACAATTACACTCAGTGACGCATTTAAATAAGAAGGTTAAAATGTCTTCGTCAATGGCATTCTCCTACTCCCTTTTATTTCCCAGAGATGTTACAGAGATATTCACTTGCAGCAATCGGAGACGCAAATGTACGGGCAACAGACAGTTACCCTATATGTTATCATCACCGCGGCAACTTTCATCCCTCTAAATTGATGCCAAGTGTCACTTTGAGCTCGATTATGACATGGTTTTGGGACTTATTACAGATGGGCAGGCGCATTCCTGATCATGAAAACGACTCACCGACGCCGTGTGGTCAGAACCAACGCATTAAACGTAAGAATTAAAGCACCCCCAATTAAAGCAGAATATATACCCGGATGAGACAAGCTGGCCATTGAATTATTAACGATATTTGTATCGCGTAACATGTGTATAGTAATACGTTTGACAATCAACATATTTATTTATCATAATCCTATAACATCGTCCCCTACATTAAAAAAATCATTGCATTGATCCCCTGTAAATTATTGGAGAGTTATATGCGTGATGTTGCACAAACTGTATATATACATATATTTATATATGTATATATATATATATATATATATATATATATATATATATATAAGATATATATATATATATATATGCACATATATATATATATATATATAGAGATATATAAATATATATATATATATATAGATATATGATATATATATATAAAATAGACTATATATTTATGAATATATATGTACATATATATAATCTATATATATCTCTATATATCTCTCTATATATATATATTTATATACATATATATATAAACATATATATGTATGTAAATATATATATGTTATATATATATATAAATATATATATATACTTCCTTATATATATAGGTACATATATATAAATATATATCGATATATATATATATATATTGATATATATATCTCTATATTTATCTATATTTATTTATATATATATATCTATAAATATATATATCATATACCCTATATATATCATATATAGATAAATATATATATATATATATATATATTCATGTATATATGTTAATTCATATATATATCTTTATTATTTGCAGGCCATTGTGAATCGGTTGCTAGTTCTAGGTTACCTGTATTATCCGACGGCAGCCTGTGACAATTGAGTGATGTTGGTTCTACAGTGTTCACACACAAAAAGATATGCAGGTCAAAACAACAACAGATTAAACAGTCCTTTTAACTGATGACAAGCAGCTTTTTGGCAGCAAAAGCAAGACAATTGAGAATATGCACCGGTCGTTGGCGTTGACGCTTATGATGAGGCTATTGTTATATGTTACACGTATAATACACTACGCACACCTGACAGATTCAGAGATAGGAGCACATCTGATGATTCTTATATGACTGCAACTAGCATCTTCCTCTCATTAGGGGTGCCGATATCACTCACGCAATGTCAATAACTGTGAACATAGCAAAGTGGGTAGCATGTCCCTGTTTGCCTTTGCTGCCACCAAGTACCACCCACATTACCATGCAAGTCAATAGATCAGATGAAATTGTTTTCAGGCACCCAGAAAATCAGCGCAACGAAGATATGGTTCAATAATAATGACGTCATCCATTGGACCCGCTTAACCAGACGTATTGTGTGGCAAGATAGTCAGCCCCTGACTAAACTTAGAGGTTGCGGTTACATAGTGATTATATAGAAATATCCTGCCGTTTGACTTCGGATACTGAATATATTGGGACGATGTTAGCAAGGAAGAAACTATTGTACACCCACCTAGAAATTGTGAATATTCACATTTGTTTTAACTGTTTAAATGGTTGAGTTAGATTTTGAGATTTAAAGCTTAGCTAATACTAGTGGGGCCAATATTCTAGTGGGTAGCTGCACATTTGCCCATTTTCGCATTACCCTGCTAATTTTTACTCAATGAGATCGATTGATGAAGTACATTTTAAGCCCCTTCTTATCATAAATGTGCATTATCTCTCTCACATAGTCGTACCACTTTCGCCCGAAAGCACGAATCCAATCTGCGATAACCGATACATTGTTTCATACTTACTTGTGGTTTGCATTTGTTTAACAGTCGTCTTCATCATGGTAATGTACAAACTCGGGTGTATTGTCATATAACAGACCCAAGCAGGATGTATTTCGATCATCAATGTTTGGTAGTGAAAAAAACATGAGAGCAATCAGGAGCTTACCAAACACGCAATCGTAAACGGTAGAAACGGATGCGTCTCACCCACAAGAACAATAGGCATGGATAACAACGAATTTGTGAAAGGCTTGAAAGCTGCCTCCATGACCAATCAACGGTGCCGGCATTCAAGAACATTCTGTGTTCCACGCTGCTTGCAATATTGAAGGACACGATCACAGCAAAAGATAAAGAAATAACAAAAGTTGCCAAAAAAGAGAACGATCTGTAAGTGCGACAAGTAGAACAGTAGGAGTAACAACGTTAGAATATTTGGACCAGATGAACGAAAGAATGGGGATTTGTTGAATGAACCCCTCGAGAAACTAAACATGGAGTTAAATATCTTGACTCCACTGACAGTTAACGATATCTGCCGGGTGCAGAGTTAGGCCATGGGCGTACCTACCACTGTAACGCTCTTTGTGCATAACACGAACATTTCTAAATAAAAATGTATAATAAACTCCCTCAATTCATCTAGCCCCGGATGGGTTGAATTATGTAATAAAGAAGTAAAACGAAGTGTCTATGATCTATAAAGCTCTAGAACACAAAATTAACATGTCGTTAACCCAAGGAACTTTCCTTAATTAAAACAAAATTGCCAGTGTAACGCCAGTGTAACGCCAGTGTAACGCCAGTGTAACGCCAGTGTACATATCTGGCAATAAGACTGACATAACTAATTGAATTGTTGAACGAAATATGTATTCTCGCCTTAATGAGTTCCAAACATGACACGCTGTATGATTACCAATTTGGTTTTCGGCAACATTACAGTAGTAGTCCGGGTTTAATTTGCCTTATTGACGATTTCGTTCTTGGCCTTTTCCTCGACTTGAGCAAAGTATCCGGTACTGTCAATCATAACATACTTCTACGCAAGCTCCAAGATTATGGTATAAGAGGATATGCTTCTAGTTGGCTCGAAAGCTATTTATCAAGCAGGGAACAACTTGTTAAGTAAGGTAACGTAAATTCGGATACTGGTATAATAATGTGTGCTCTGCCGCAAGGGTCTACACTCGGTCTTCTTTTGTTATTGTTGTATATTAATGACTTGAAAAATGCCTCCAATGTTTTAGAACCCATTTTGTATGCATATGACGATAATATATTTTGACAGGGTCAAATAATAATATGTTGATTGAAACGATGAATGTTGTATTAACTATCAATAAGTTGTCATAAAATGTGAACAAGACCCATGTCATTTTCGTTCTAGGTTGTAAGTACCCTAACTCCACCAGAGAACTGCAAATAATTTGACGATTCTAAACTACAATCGGTAATTTTTTGTTAATAATTAAACCTTGTGTTGCCTATATGCGTTTAATTATTTTCAGTAAGATATAATTCCAACTGTAAGTGGAGCAAATACTGAAATAATCGACCACATATATTACAAATCCTTAGGATTACAGCTATAACCATATGCTGCAATTAGATATAAGAAATTTTCAAATGACAGTACCTGATGTGTCATTCTATTAAAATGGGTTAGCATTGACGAGATAAGCTGCATCGCTAATTTCCCGCTCCTCATTTAACGATATATAAGCATATTAGAATGCTATCTCCGCTGACCTAATTGCGCGCGGCTTGTAACGGGGAAGAGACAGTAAACGAGGGCCAAGGGAAGAGACCAAGCGTCTTATGGAATGTATCATTTCGCCACAGAGAGGCTCTACATAAGTAAATATGGGTGCATCACCTTATCTTAGTGAGTAATAGAGTCATCACTCATTGCATTAGTAGGTATTTGTATGCTGAATGATCACCAATAAACGGAATCCCACATAGGTTTTACCATTAATTCCCAACATTAACTGATTTTTAAAGAATTAATTGATCGTAACTAATTGAAGAATGTGGACATTATTTAATAATCATGACACGTAACTATATATCAAAAAGTGAGTTTACCGGCATGATCGATTTCTGTAATGACCTTGAGATCATCAGAAGATTGATTATGCAGCACAAAATATCAAAGAAATATAGCAGTGTAGTCGTGTGCGCAGCAGTAAAAAAATATCATGGTACGTCACGGACCAACAGATTTACTGGCATTATTGTATTGAAAACACTTTGCTCACACGACTCGTTCAATGATATTTAACGGACGATTACTACCAGTTTATACTTAAAAACAAGACTGTAGCTTAAGTGATTCTGAATTAGCTAGAATTGCTAACTTTTATTGGCACCAACTTTAAGCCACGTTTAGCAATTTATCACAAACAATTTAACATCATTCATGCAGCAGAAGATAGCAACATCTTAGCCACAAAGAAGGATTGTTCCGAAAGAATATCACATAACCAAAACCAAACGAATGACCATTGACCATTATCCACCCTGATGTTCTCAGCCATATATTGAACGATGACCGGTGGATTATCAAATTGCTTCCTACCTCACCTCATTCGATGAATATTTCATGCCATTGTGCACATGCTTCGCTGAATGACGCGAGGAAGGTCAAAAGTATATTTTCTTGATTTTGCATTACAAATACAGAATGCCTTAATAATGCAATGACTCTCCGTCACCATAACGTCTTTCTGCTTGCCGTTAAATTGTCAATAATCTAGCAATATGAGTCGTAGGGAATAGTTCAGTTTGAATGACTGTGTATTTGTTACGACAAAACTGAATTCGACTGGTGCAGACAAAAACCAAAACAGAGCCAAAAAATTTACAAAAGCTTGCTTTATTCATATTGTTCAATATACTTATCATGAGCCCATTCATTTACCATCTACACTTAATTGTATTTGTGCTCAATTTGCCGTTTTTTTATTGATTGCACATCAGCCTCAGAACGCATAGATATTAGTTATGCGGTTTGTATTCACCCAGAACAATCAAACTTTACATAATCCAGCGTACATGCTTGAGAAATGAGTAGTAGAAGTCGTAGAACTGTCGTATATATATATATATATATATATATATATATATATATATATATATATATATATATAGAGATATATATATATATATATATATATAGATATATAGATATCTATATATATATATATATATATATATATATATATATATATATATATATATATATATATATCTATATATAGAGATGATATATCTATATATATATATATATATATATATATATATATATATATATATATCTATATATATCATATATATATATATGTACCTCAGAATGAGGGTAATCTGCAGGTTGGCCAGGATTATCTCGCAAATGCTCCCTCTTTTTTCCAAGCTGCAGTTTAGTAACAAAGGAAAGTGTATATAAGTGTATATATATATTATATATATATATAATAAATGTATATATATACACATATATATATATGTACACATATATATATATATATGTATATATAGAGAGATATATATGTGTATATATATGTATATTTATGTATATATATATGCATATATATATTTATATTCTTATATATATTATATTTAAATATATATAAATTAATATGATATATATATATATATATCTTTATATATATACATACACATTTATTTTTATATATATACATACATATAAGTATGTATATAAAAATATGTATATAAATATATATATATATATATATGTATATAAATATATATAAATATGTATATATATATAGATATTTTGATATGTATATATACATATACATATATATATATATATATATATATATAAATATATATCGCAGAATGAAAAACTTTTGCGCACACTATGGCTAATTGCACATTCAGTCACATACTTAATGGTCTAATGGTCGGAGATACAACAAGACGTACAGGTCATGCAGTAGTTCTTGAATAAGTACTTATGTAAATAAACGAATGCGAAAACTTTTCTTGTGACAGTAAAGACCCTCGTATTGTTTGGGTTTTAAACTGGAGCCATCTACCAAAGATGAGAATAAATAGTGTGTCTTCCAATATTTCTATTTAATCACAAGAGGTGCCAGGCGACCATATTGTATGCAGCGATAGCTATACGAAGTGACAGAGGTTTTGGCCGGGCACCGCAGGTCACAGAGCCTACGTGCCGTTGCATCTATATAATTGCACTCTATTGTGAAGGAAATGACTGCCAAAGGCTCAGTGATCATTGATCCATAAAACATAAAGCATCACTATTGCCATGCAGCATTAGATAATTCTGTTGAATATCACCGCTATAATGCAAATCATACTTGTAGGTCACTCGTCCGCATTTTTAGGAATGTTCATATAATAAGTCCTTGTCAAACGTTATTGAACGACAACTATCATTTATTTTCAAGTCAAGGACGATTTTATCTGCATTAGCTTAACGAAAATTTAACATGACGATTTAGTCAGGATACAATATGACTAGCCATTTTATATCAAAGGAATGCTTAAGCTTCAAACAAGACACAACCTAATTCATTGTTGTATTTCCCCAAAATATTCTTTTCGTGTCTGTTTATTCAAGAGCGGATCAATGTTATTCCCCCGCTAACCAGCCCCCCGTGAAAGCGCAATGTGTATCCAAACTACTGCTCAGCTTCAGCTGACAAATGAATCATTATTATCGCATATTGTTTGACAATTAAGCGTGAAATTGTTTCAAGGCAAATGATAATGTAATTTTGATACATGTATAATTATTTTGAGCAGTAATTTATTCCTCCGTATAACGGTGATAATTTGATTTTTCTCTCGTTTATAATGCAATAAGTCAAATGGTAGCATATTCATGCAAGGATGGAGACGCTTAAGTCACAAGATACAGATACAAGGTACGATTCCCCGAACAATTTGCAACATTGCACTTATCTATTTTCAAATAGGATGACCCTATTTTACTATTTTAGTAGCATGCATTAAAAAATGTTACACGATAAATCCAACACATGCACGCAAACCACTATATAATGCATTTGCATTAATATCGAGTAACATTCGTCACTTGCAGAAAATGCATGTGTAAATATGTTTTACCACATGAGTATGTTGCCGCCTGACAACTGTGGGTAATTTGTAGGATTGCTCATCGGTAATAGATACAACATCACCTGATCGATACATTAACATGTAAATTACGTGATGTTTTACATTAATCGGAAGTACTAAGAAAGGTGTCTATTAGAATATGATTTTATGCAACCACTTGGGCCCCGTAACGGGGGTTACTAATCATTAGCTTAATAATTGTAGCTTTTGGCTAACATAGCGATTATCATTCCCTCTTATATGTCACTTGAATGCCACAACCATTAAACAATAAATTATTGCTATTAATAAATGGCCAAGCTGTTGCCTTATTTTCATCTACCTACCAAAACAAAGATGAAACCTGCCACTCTTAGTCCCAACACTTTGTCAGCAAGTTGCCCACAAACAATTTAAACCCAAGTAACCCCCCTGACACGCCTCACCGCGAAGACCTCTAACATCTGTCTGTCGCTCGACGCCTATCGCTAGGCTGGTATCATTATCAGTAGTGAAACATATGGGGCCATTAGCAAACACCGCTTGTGTAATTTTTCATGTGCATTAGATGCGTTATATGGCTTATGCAAATCATCAATATCACAAGCAGACTTCGATTGATTGTTTTCTTGTATTCGACGCAAATAGATACAGTGACCATAGCCGAGCCACCAGGGATTGTTTTTTATCTTATTCAAAATGAATCGCAATGCTTTTCATACAATGACTTTCTCAAAGGTATAAAACATGATCACGAAATCAACCTGAAAACGTGCAGTATACAGCACATTTTGACATGATTCAGCTACTTCGGTTATTCGTCATTGCCCAACCATAAGAGATAGACAGCGAGTGCAGCAGTGTTATGGATGACAAGTCACGCGTAGGAAAACGAGGCTTGCCTATTTTCTCGGGAGAAGCCGCCATCTGGGCGAGGTGACAAAGGTCGTGACAAGGCATAACAAGTCAAATGTTAGAACAGACAGCGTACACCAATGCGCTCATATATTAGCAATCTTTTGTGACGGGAATGACTGTTACGGGTCCAATGGTCATCGATGCGCGTAACATGAAATGCCGCTACACTCATAGAGACTTCCCCTATTGACTACCGCAATTAAAAGTGTACGTGTCGCCATTGACAGGATTGCTCAAGCCATTATAGGCTGACATGGAATCATAGAGATTATCTTAATGACAATCAAGTGTTTCTTATATTTTCTTCAACGAAATATCATTGTACAATAACATAGAGGAATGTTAATCATCTAGTATGTACTAAGCTGTGCAATGCAAGTATGCCTTAAACATTGTTTAGTAGATCCTTATCAACAAATTACGTTGATCCTCTGGAAAAATTAAATATTTGACTGTTAATCGGGGGAAACTGAATAATGTGTGTCAGCTGGCGGATAATGGCTATGAATTATTCAACAGCAAAGACGACAAACATTATTTTAAACTGTGCCAATGACGGTTGTCACATAACAAGCACTATACGTTCTTTATAGCAAATGTCCATAGCCTGCAGGTAGAGAAGTAATAATGGTCATTTATAGTTTTATCGCACCTCATTACTGGCGGAAAATGAAGCAAATAGACCGAGCTATATGTCACAAAATAGATATACAGCGGCAAGGTACTTTAATTACACCTTGAAATGCTTTATTGTATTTTCAAAAGAAATTGGTTGCTTTACCAATTTTAGTTTGGGTGCTGTAAAGGTTTCAATCGAATGCAGTCGGTGAATATGATGACAGTGTAACAAACCTTCGTTATTTTTATATATATTTTCCAGTCGCAATGTATTTAAATAGTCTATATGTAAATTTACTATCCTCTTGTACTTTATGTTAGGTGTTTATTGTTTGTTCTACTTGGTTTACTACCCTTTGTTAAACCCACTATGTACATCGGTTTACAGCTAATTCGGAGTGGAAGTCCTGTCATTATTTATGGGTGCACCCAGGCACAATGGGTCACATGACATTCAAACTACCTCTACCGTCTTGGACGCGCCATAGTGTCTGGTGTCATTTCTTTCATGTGAATGCCATCAGGGCGGAATTACATACATTATCTTTTTTGTGGTCAATTCTTACTCTTGTGATCGGGGAATAGTGGCTCAATGCGCCACTAGCACATAAGACAATTCAGTCACCCTTAACTAATTGGATTCCAAGATTATGCTCCTTCAAACCCGAATTCCTAAACGACAAATCTGCTTATCATGTTTTTCATGATATGCATTTTAAAAAGGCATAAGTCATCATATAAAGAGACCTTTCTTAACTATAATCAACGCAATCAGTGTGATATTTAGGCAGGGAAGCGGTTTTTCCGACAAGGCACTCCGGTGTACTTATTTTCCCACACAACTGTATCCATGAACCAGTAACTGTACGCTATGATCCAAGTTTCTGTGTAAGCTATTGTTATTGTGTAATACTGCTCGTAGTCTCAAAAAGTATATATTAAGCCAATATATCATCCCGATGATCTTTTGTATTCCGTGATGCAGTATGTTTTGGCGATTAGGTTTCTTAATCACCCCCATGAGGCAAGTTATTTTCATCCACCCGGGAGGGTGTTGATTGAAAGTATTGGTGAGCTGGAAAACAGTATGATACCTTCCTGTGATATTCTATTGTTTTCTTGCCTGAAGTCCCGTTCCATGCAACATGATCACTAATTTTCTTATTGATTTGTGTAAATTGTCCCTAAAATTTTATATGTGACTGTGTCTCTTTGTTGGTTTATATATATGTCTGAAAGTTCGTGGCTGTCGGGATTATTAACCATAACATACAAGATTGCAGTATTCATAAATGTCGGTACAGATAACCCTAATGGCTACTGTCTAGCGAAACAATGATTTGTACTTTTCATAAAATTGTAAATTTCTCAATGCTTAATGAAGCGGTCAAAGTTCACAGCATGTTTCAACTGGTACTGTTGCGTAGGCATGTGATAATCATAATTAAGCAACCTATACCAACAGATTAATATGGGGTTGTATTAGAGGTTGTAGCTACCAGGTTTGTTGGATGTTTTACTATACACTGCCCACTGTTCACTACCTTAATCCTATCGCTTATATATATATATATATATATATATATATATATATATATATATATATATATATATAGAGATATATATATAGATATATATATATATATATAGATATATATATATATAGATATATATATATATATATATATATATATATATATATATATATATATAGACATATATATATATATATAATATATATATATATATATATATATATATATCCAAATATATACTATATATATATATATATATATATATATATATATACATAAATATATATATATATTTATATACGATGTGCCCCTAAAAATGTATGATGCAGCAGATTATGTGCACTTTAACAAGAACATATATGCTCAGGCTTTTAAGACGGCGCATAAGCCATATATGTTAATGTGAAAAGTATTTGACACATATTAAGAAATATGAGGTTTAGTGGGTCGTTCTTATGGATATCTCATTTAAGAAGATAATGTTGCTGTTCTCTCAATCTGAAGGATGGCAGCCTGCGATGTGATTGCGACATTATAATCCCCGATAGCTTGACTTGATGAACCACAATCGCACCCTGTTTATTCATGGTTCCGAAGTCAATCAGACAGTCATGTCAACTAACTATGTATTCATGCCAACGGGGACCCGCAACTGAGTTCGGTTTGTGCGTCGCATACATTCTTAAACATCTACATGGTTCTTCATTACGAAGGAACTCTTCGAAGCTTGTAAGTGCATTATATATAGTTATGAGTAAGCCAGGTCCACTTTATTCACAATGCATGTATGTCCTGATTGGGTGCATATTCAACTGTTCCCCGAAGACTAAGGCTGCTGCGGTCGAGCAGTCTGAGACCAAGCGAACGAATTGTAGTGATGGACAAGTGATTAAATGTACAATGACATAGGCACAAAACATGCTAGGGTAACACGATCACGTCTTGATTATACAAATCATAAAGTAACGGACAAAAAATGGAATGGGAGCGTGATACTTGCCTATATATATATGTGTGATCTTTGTGGTGGGTCATTCTGGGCTCTTCAAAGCGCACGTGGCGCTGCCTCACACGCTGAATGATCTATCAAAGATGTAACGGTCCGCTTGTTATTATTCATTTGGATATAGACTAGCAAGCACTAGAATAGCGTGAAGCTCGTTTTTGCTTCAGGGGCATTATTCACCGTGAGCGAATACGGCAACAAACAGGAGAGAAATATATATTTCTTATCTTTAATAGTTGTCGCATATCGAGAGCAGGGATCTGACGAAATTCTCTCCCTTAAAAGAACCTCTTTGTTGTATTTCCACATAATGTGTACAAGAATCAACCATAAAACACCCGTCAATATATTTGCTGTCGTGGCGATGTATCCGATATCTATGTGTTATGACCTTGTTTGTTCACGCAGTTAAACATATCTTCGTGTGAACTAAATGTCATGAGTCAATCAGACAGGTAAGCCCAACACGTCAGCTTAACGGTTATTCACCTTGATGTCAATCGGTTACCATCTCCTATCGCTCCGTTATCAATCGCACCAATCGTTAACGGAGCAACATTTGGCAACGCACACGTGATATCTCCAGTCACTGGGTGATAATCAATTCTTCAATAATATAATTGATCTTTCAAAATAATAGCCACTTGATATTGGGGATAAAATTCGTGAAATACCGATGATTGATTGCTTGCAATAGAAATATATATGCATATTGATATCAGGCATAATAATTGCTCTGCTTTTGCTAAAACTACTTTAATAATGCACCCTTACAACAATAGAAGAACAACAATAAAAACAAGGCGGCAATGTAAAAAATGCTGATTAAATGGCAAAGAACGATGATATAATACCCTGTTTCAGTTCGATTCTTTATTATTCCTTTGCTGTATAGCATGACATTTTCAAATGCTGGTCACTTTGATGAGCACGGACTATTGCCTTTATCTCTGAACGAGAGTCCATCTGTAACTTTGAGTGGAAATCCATATGTATATATATATATATATATATATATATATATATATATATATATATATATATATATATATATATATATATATATATATATATATATATATATATATATATATATATATATATATATATATATATATATATATATATATATATATATATATATATATATATATATATATATATATATATATATATATATATATATATATATATATATATATATATATTGCGCCATTATCTGCTATTAATCGAATTAATTGTTGGCAGACGAAGTAGATCAAGCTGAGGCCATGTAAAGCAGCCACGATATTAGAACCGATGGCGCCCTGTACAACTGAAAAAACACTTTGCGAAACGGTAAAGTGAAAATCCATCAGCTGATACTGGGTATCAAGGAGGAATAAGTCCGAATTCCCAGTTTGGTAGTTGTCATCAGATGATCAATCAATAAGGCACTCGTTAACTATTTTGATATCGCACATGGCTAATGCTGTTATTGGTATGATAGCGGCACGGAACAATTATGTTGGCTTGAGCTGAATATCCTTTGATCCTCTTTGATAGAAATAGGCTTAAGATGGTAAGCTTGCGCCTTATGTACACGCAAAGGGCACTATCCTCGTAGTCCCTGGCGATAGATATAAGTAATCACCCTCGCTAACCATCATTACCATCACACGGCTGTAGTAGAACCAGGTTATATCGTAATGCCTCTCGGGACCACCGTCCCAAGCCTTTCGTTATTCTGGCATGTGTCAAACCTAATGTTATACATTCAGTTTCCTTGTAGATTGTCAACTTTATATGAATATTACATTGAAAATGGCATGTGGGCTTATACTAAGTGACAATTTTATTTAACAAAGAAATGACATGCATTTTTACCTTTTTGGTATTTCTCTTTAAAGGCTGGAGAGAGTGCATAAGAACGATTTAAATATAGACCGTTTTAGGGTCTATATCATGGGCATTCTCATAGCGGTTCTATCCAATCCAACTTGTTTCTTCGACTGTACTCTTGAGTCTATCAAATATTAGAGAGTTCTGCACGCTACCCATCACCCAAGATACACACACGACCCCTTTTATTGACACGGCATGAACACCTACCAAATAATAGTTGTAGCCTCACTCTACCTAAGATTGAACAAATCATGAATATTTATACTAGTACACTTGAAACGAATGTTCAAGACCAATATTGCTGTTGAAATATTTCGAGGATGACAACCACGTGGATTTGTTTTCAACATTAGACCGCCTATAATTCCTCTGTTTCAGTGTCGGGAATGGACGTTTGGGTTATGCCACAATCAATATGACACTTGAAACTTGCGGTTTTATGTACAATTGCCTTTTCCCGGCATGTACACTACCACTTTGTCTTTCGATGTAACTAACGAAAATACCATGGAGTACTATTGATATGTTGACGTATGAAGGAAATCATAAAGTGGTATAGCAAACACCATATTATATGCAACGCAATGATGAAATATGTCACCGCACTCTGAAGTGGTGGACCATGTATTTTTCCCCGAATTGATATTTGAAAGATTAAACTCATTGATTACCGATGGCAAATGATATGGATGTGACAATTTTCCAAGCTGTTACATAATTATATATGATGCTTTAGTTGTAATGCATAAATAATTGTTACACATATATTTAACAAGGTATCTTTCACACACTTAAGGGGTTTATATATATATAACATAAAATATCTAACTGTAAGCTTACTAACCATAAATTATAGAAATGGTTAGACTCCTATATTGTACATATTAGCTACTTTATCTTCAAGCACCAAGCTTAAGCAACTAGATGTCGTCAGCAATTAATATATCCAGTTGTGCGTAGGCAAAGTTAGCTCATCAAGAGGCAACGCATGATAAAGACCCTGGTCGTGATCTTATTATCACGAATGCTCTATGGTACAAATACACTTTGCGAGGATGTCTTCGGAGCCAACTCTTGTGATTGATTCATTGCGGATGAATAATAATTTAGAAACACACACTATGATTACTCTCGGGGTGTTCAATACGGATATTAGGAGAGACATTATTAATTAATATGCTCATTCGGTTATTGAAATATATATGAAGCTCAGTCCTATCAAGGAAATCAGATTGGTTAACATCGGATAACAACTACTCAGTGAGTCGCGACATACGTCACGTGTAATTGCTACATGGGTGAACGGCACAATGAATAATGATTTAAATGAATGTTTATGATTTGTTCGAAACAATTTGTTGATAATTGCATTTATCAAACGACCACGTCCTTCGAAAAAATGTCTACGGTCCCTTAAGATATATCGCGTTTATGCTACGGCAATATACAGGCATACACGGGCGAGCGGCGGTGCGAGAACCAATTTGTTGTACCATCGAAAACTAACGTTGAAATGTGTTTTGCGCCTACTTCAAGTACAAACATGGTCAGGTTATACATTGTCTTAGTCACGTAATTGTTATACAAAGATTGGCAGCCATGATTTTAGGCTATGACAAGGTGTACACGTACAACTACCATGTGCCAGCATTGCTATTAATCACTTCTTTTATATCTGATGTCAAATCTAGCCCAGAGATACAATGCTAGGTCTCTTTGCATGGAGAATTTGCGGAAGACGCACAACATATGTAAATATACCTCCTACACATCCTCCACAGCTGGCGCTGAATTGAATGTAGCATGATACCCTAAAGTTGAGATTAATGCTTCTGACTGCCTTGGAACGTGTTGTACAACGACCAGTATGAAGGATTTGATCATTTCCTAATGATGCATGCTAACCATATGTTTGGCTAGTTCTTGTACCAGCTACCTAATTTCATCAAATCTATATCAATGAATCAAGATTGAGTAATATGACGCTACAGAATGTCGATAACATGTGGATAACTAGTATCAAGATCGAATTAACAATGGTAAATTATGTAAATAACGGATCAAAATAAAATCATTTTGTGGGGTAAAGTTAGGGCACTGAATGTGTTCAGAACCATATATATGATTTGTGCAAACATATACTTAGTCTAGTGTCAGTAGTATGTGGTATTATTAAATTTGTTGATCATAACCTCATTGACATGCCCAATGTAATGTGAGTTAAGAGTAGGGTTAAGCGACACACTAACACGGGTGTGGTGTATGGTGCCTATCATATTTCATTGATGCAAATGCGGTTAGCATGATGCTACACTTCAATATATCTTGGGGCGAAATTGGTTGCAGCACAAACATATTGCCTCTTCTCTTCCCATCATTAAATTGTTAGAAATATTAGGTTACTGCGTGCATATAGAATGTCTGATGCATTCACCTACGATAATATTGTTGTGTGATACAGCATGGCTTAGAATTGCGAAGATAATATTAGTATTTGTATAACGTAAAATGTGTTGACAAGCGTATAAGGTTTCTAGTCAGCTCTTTTCCACTCTTATACCTACTCAAACAGTCCTCGCACAGTGAAGCATTGGGCATGTTTTAACATCATCCGTGCATCCAGAAGCCAACACAAATGACATATTTCACCTTACCTAAAGGCTCTGGCTTGTGGACATGATAAGTAATTTTCACAGCCTCTTATCCCTTAGATGATTATCTGAAGTCATCGGTATTTACTCAGCGATTTCGACAAAACGGAAACATCATTGAAATATGACATCATCATATTGAATATTTACGCTACGTGAACTATTGGTAGGCATTCTAAATATGATTTGAACGAATGGAAGAATCACTGCTGTCTTGCTAGATTTCAATTTCAACTACGAGCATAAGGGGGCAGCAAATAAACTCTGTTTGGGATACATATAACAATGTTTGTAATAAATGATTTGATAATTTTGCCTTAATGGCTAAAAATGAGGGGTTGACACCCATATGCTAGTTCTTTGGTAATGCGTCTGAATGATTCACCTTAATGACATGATTGAAAACAACTAATTGGGTTATTGTTCTGTTGGTTAAACACAATAAACTGAACAATCGTGGGTGCCCATATTACAGTAATTCCAAATAGGCTTACGTGTATACATCTTAACAGATGCGATTCAATTTCCAGTTGCTATCCACCACAGAGGTCATGTGTCTACAATGATAGGTCAGAACGACGAAGAAGTGCTAGTATCATTGGTGCTACACCCCAATTGACACAAGCCAATACTTCTGAGTATTAGATCAACGACACGGAATGCATGGCGAATAGAACACAAATAAAGGAGACCAGGCGGTTTACAATTTACATATACTAACAATACAAGGATAGCCCAAACAAATTTCACTCAAATACGTATAATAACTGCTTGATTTTATACTGAATTAAATGAATAAAGGCCGTATTGTGCTATGAGCAACGTAACTTCCCGGCATAGAAGCAACCTGCAGACCTTTATCTCGTCATCCAAATATGTATTCTGTTTAGTCTTGAATCAATACTTCATTTTGCCTGATCCATAGGCACTTAAGACATATCTAGTCAGAGAGTGACAAAGGGAAAGTTGCGCATTTGCACCGATGTTTAAATCAAAAATGGCTTGCAGAACATGAACCACAAACATCTGATTACAATTCAATATATTTGGCTCTTCAGGATTGAAGAGCGCACATCGACCTGTTTGATGTAGAATTTTGTATTTAATTGATGTTCGTTAAATTACTGCTAGAGACACATTGGTCTCCCGGAATCAGACAGTGGGGTTGAAATAACAATATAAGTTATATGAAGATTTCCCATTT
>CM067350.1:39163250-39185496 GCA_034190875.2 Urechis unicinctus | reverse complement strand
ATATTTTCATTTGTTAGCAACTGAAACGTCAACGGCAAAATACAAGCGCACAAGATTCGATACCATGGATGGAGACGATGGAAAGCGTGCGGGTGTCGCATTTGATGGGGCTCTCTTTGACAAACACTCATCATCCTGCTCGACATAGACATACAATATAGAATGAATTTAGGTCTTATTATGTCATGGTATGTTGAAAGGGATATTATTGTTAACCTTAAAATAACAGCATGAGTGTGAAATGCCATGAGCGTAAAAAAACCTGATTTCTATTTCATGATTGAATTTTGAATTGTTATGGAAATATTTGATGTTCTGAAGTTAGGAGCGTCATACTAACAATCAGAACATACAATCATGTAGATTATGCATGTACTCATGCATCTGAACTAATTATATATATATATATATATATATATATATATATATAGATATATATATATATATATATATATATATATATATGTGTGTATATGTAATTACATATATATATATATGTTTTTTATTTTATACTTATATATATACATATATATTTACAAATAAATACCTATATATATAAATAAATATATACATATATAAAACATTTAGATATATACATTTCGATATAAATATATATTCATATATAGATATGTTGATATAAATACATATTTATATATATATATATATTTATATGTATATATATTTATATATTTATATATATATTTATATATATACCGTTATATATATATAAATAAAACATATACATATATATACAAATATATAATATATATATATATATATATGTATATTTGTATGTATATATGTATTAATATATGTATATATGCATATATTACGGTGGCTCCAAACAACCTTTTTTTAGAAAACGCGTGCGCCCCTGGTTTTATTTTGTGCCTAATGATGCCCTTATCGCACTGATTTTTTTTCAGATTTTTAAAATTAATTTTATACCCTCCCGTCTAGCGTTTTCTGGAAAAATGACGATTTTTGGTCCAAAATATATATTTTTGCACATATCATATTTATTTTCCTCACAAATTTTAAAGGTAAGTAAAGTATAACAGACTAAACATATTTATCATGGTAATATAAGTGTTTTGCACTATTTGAGTTCTTTTATACAACTCCAAAATGGGAATTTTAATGCAAAACATGCATTTTTACACACAAAAGTGGCATTAGTGATAAAGGTCTTTGATATAATATTGTTGTATTATGCTCCTTCAACTATACATGTTCTGTGACAATGCTCTATACCTTAAATATGCTATGTATCAGTAGATGCAAGGAGCAAAACAATAATTGTGTGGTGCTGAATGAATGCAGCAGAACAATTACTGTATGTCACAGAGTGAATTCTGCAGAATAATGATTGTTCGGTGGTGAATGCAAATACGTGCAACTAGTGCAGATTATCAGGAACAAGCAGATTTATTTGTGTAGCTGTAAAATGTTTGGACAATCTGGTAGAAGTGGACGGAAACCACGCTCGTCAAGTGTACCAGCCTGTCCAGCCACTTTGCCCACACAAAGCGGTCGTAAGCGTGGTCGCCCCAGAAGAGATACCGCGCAATCTTCTCCAAACAGATCGATCTCCAGTGATGATTCAACTGAAAAACCCAGCGGAAACCTGTAGTGCAACAAGTAGTACCAGTGGAGAAAATGAAAAGAGGCATGTTACCAGAAGCAGCTGCAGTACTTCAGGACTGCTTCATACTCTGGTCGGACCTGCAAACTGCGCAGTTCGTAACATGCAGACTCCCATCTAAGAAAGATTTCCTGAAAAGATGGAGAGGCATGAGAGATGGTACCGCGCAGAACTACCCCCCAACAGTGCCATTGCTGGTGACCTTGCCAAAGAAGTAACTTCAGTATGGAACAGGTCAGCATTGCTAACCAAGCGACAGGATAAAATAAAGCAACAAATCCATGATATGCTGGAAGAATGGAAAAAAATACAGCGTCTGAAGGAAAATGATACAAAGTGTGGAGTCTACTCAGATTCAATTGACAAGCTATTCAACATTGCTGACATTGAGGAGAAGTTAGGCGCATCAAGGAATGCAAATGCAATTGAAGATCTGGCATTCTACAGGTCCCAGTTACAAGACACAAAGAGTTCATCCATGTTAGGTGTTGAGAAACAGATTCTCGGGATTCAGCACCGAAGAGAACAAAGGGCACAGAAGGAAGGTACAAGGGGACGGTGTGAAGAACTCAAGACTTCTCAACTAGCCAGTGTATCCACAAGTAATGAAAGGTAACATAAATACAAATTGGATACATCATATGGATAACTACTATTAACTAGTGCATGGGGGGGGGTGATGTGAGTTCAATAAAAGCCTTACTAGTTAGATAATCTGTTCATGAATTAAATATCAAACACCACTAATATATATGAACTGTCTTTGCGGGTACCAAGGGGATTCAGAATGCGACGACCAGGTGCCAACCATTCAGCACGTTTCATGGCCAGTTCGCTCTACCTGATGAAGATGCAGATTGACACCCCGGTTGAAATCTGTGGTCCTGAAGATGTCGCAGATCATCACCCTTCTGTATGGGCTTACTTCCTAAAATCTCGTCTGACAGCTCCTGCACCCCGCAATGATCTTGGCTTCTACTATGCAGTTAAGGCATATGCCTCAGTGGAACAACAGGCTGCCAGGGAAGGGCTCGAGAGCATCAAACGGCACCTTTGGTACCTGGTGCCAGAGCAGGTCGTACTGTGCCTCTTCGATGATGGTGTATCAGAAGATGAGAAGAAGGAGGTAGCAAGGGCTCTGGTAGCACACCCTGCACCACCAGTCTTCCATCCAGGCAAACCAAACTTCCAGCCTGTGATTGACCTACTGGGAGAGACCCGCCCAAGTCTGGCAGTGAGCGATCTTGGCTGCTGTTTAAGCTATTCAGAAGCAATACAGACTGGCTGCTCCGAGAACCAGCAACTTGGCCCCAAGATGCAGCCTATCGGGAGCTAAGGGAGCTAGTGAGGGACCTGAAGGTGGTCAATGACTGCGCTGAGCGTGCCGTCAAGGACGTGCAGGAGTACGCAAATGGTACACGTGACGCAGGACATATTGACGATGTGATATTGGTTGGAACGAATCACCGCTGTCGGCTGTCACACCTCCGCAAGACTGACTAACATGCCATAATCTAAGACTGAGACTGAAACCCTAATGCATGCTAAAATGCATTTTTGTTGTACTGAAGTTGCTACATAAACGGACAGGAAGTCCTATTTCAGTGATCATATGCTTCAGATTTTGTATTGTGTAATGAACAAGAAGGTATGATAAATAAAGCTATTGTCTGAGTTTTTGCTATTTTAATGACTTTTTTTCCTTCCAAACTGTACACAGTACATCATATTAGCATACAAATAGAATACACCAATCATGTTTAGACAGTTAAACATCATGAAAGTATGAAATATTAATTGTAATACATTTTGAATTGCATAATACATGAAAAATGGGTGAAAATCGTCATTTTCCCAGAAAACGATAGACGGGAAGGTATAAAATTAATTTTAAAAATTTGGAAAAAAATCAGCGTGATAAGGGCATCATCAGGCATAAAATAAAACAAGGGGAGCACGCGTTTCCGTTTTGGGGGGGAGCCACCCGAGCAAAAAAAGAGGTTTTTTTGAGCCACCCTAGATAGAGATATAGATAGATATATAGGAGATATATATATATATATAGATATATATCTATATATAGTTCTCAGCGAAATATTATTAGTACTTGCACATGGTTGCAAAGAGCTTATAGCTACGCTAAGATAGCTCAAGCCAAATGGTTAATGCAATGAGTATGCTAATGTGTGAAATACGAGACCGTTGTCAGGTGGCTCTACCATAAAATCAACAGAAGCATTTGGAACATTTACGCATTATCGTCAAGGTCAGTGCTTTGACTGCAAAGAGACAATAGACTGATGCGCACATTAGATACACATTCAGCACAATAGAGACATGCTATGCATAAGAGCCGTACTATGCTTTCGTTCCAGTGTCTATTGATTTTCCAGGATGATGTGGAGATGGAAAGCATCATAAAGAAAGCGCCATTAAAAAGAATCTCAATTGTTCGACGGTATTGTTCATTTGACAAGTTTCACCAATTTTTCCATCTCTTGTACAAAATACACGCACGGTCATATATAACATTCTTACTGGGTATGCAGACTGGCAAGGCCGCCACCATTTGGGGTTTGATATGACCTTAGTTTACTTAAAAGGTCGTCAACCTCAATCAGTGTGCAAAGGTTGAGAAATCTAGGTGTTAGTGCTGTATTAGCAATTCAGGCCTAAGACATACAAAAGGATAACCGGAAAAAAACAAATTGTCATTTCACATTCACACATGTCAATTATAGACAACCAAATCACTTTCCATTGAGCAAGAAATGTAATTAAAATATTTCTCCAAATATTTGAATAACTCGCCAACCTCAGATAGTAAAATACAGTTCAACCTAATCCACTTGCAATGTTGTCTGTTGCAACAGCTTTGCTTGCCATTTGAGGTATTGACAGACTACACCAGGCAACAATGGTTAAGGTATCTACCGGAAAAGGTGTGGTGCACAGAACAGTTAGCGGTGAATCGGCGTCTAGGGGTGCATGTCAGTGCTCAGCCATAAGAGGTAAACATCGGTGTAGAGGATGATCACGCGTAGGCCTACGATACCTGCTCGTTTTCTCGTGAGGAGTCATGATGTAGGTGAGGTGACAGAGGTCTCGAACGGTCATACAAAGTCAAATGTTTGACCAGAGAGCGGATACAAATGCTCTCATAAATCGACAAGCTTTTGTGAAGGATATGACTGCTGTGGGTGTCATGATCATTGATGCGTACATAGCGTACATAGAGACCTAAATGCTGCTATTATTGACTGCTGCAATAAAACGGAGCGTACATGTCAGAATGGACAAGATTGGTGAAGTCGCTTTGTGTTAATCATACAATTTATCATTCCATTTTTAAGCAGAGGTATGCGAATCCCTTACTATCTAATTGGCGGTGCCATGGGAATATGAACAAAGCAAGTTAATCCTATAAAAAATGTGTTATTGCAACGTTTATGCGGGAAACGTTGGACAATTTCTCTTACCTGATGCGAAATGATAGTGAATGATTCCACACCAAAACGCCTAGAAACAAAAAATCATTTCAGTATGTGTCAATGACTGTGGTTCTCTATTAACAAACCTCAATCGACCTTTATACAAATTGTCAATGGCCATCGCGTTGTTATCATGAGGAACAATAATGGCCAATAAAAGTTCTGGGGCATACCAGTATTGACTGGTAATGTAGTTGTTCTTGTGCAAATAGACAAAGCTATATGAAACACAAGTGACACATCACCATAATACTATCGGCAAGTTATGCGCAATACGAAAATTTGAATCGATGAACAGTTTCATGCTCCTTTGTTCTCGGAAAGTTTCTTCGCTCATTTGAACAGACAAACTGCTATTGAAAACATATCCAAACTGATCTGGCTGCTCTTATTCTTATTCAATAACATCAACATAAGGTTATAATAATAAAATATCCGTTCGTTCAATAATGACATCATTTACGGGCAAAAAGCAGCATATTTTCCAGCAATACAACTTGGGGTTGCTGATTTAGGCTCACTGACATGCACCTAGAACAGTTAAACTACATATAAAACATATAGCACTGGTGCATAAGGAATATATATGATATGTTATTAGCAAAGATGATATTACACTTTTATCATCTTCAAGAGTGGTGGTCAAATATTAAAGAGTATTCCATGCAACCTCAACGCTGCGTAATTGCAGCATTGAACCATCAATCAATTCGGAATGCATACTTAAAACTGGAAATCGTTTCGTTATGTTATACCTTCTACTCCTGCATCAAATTGCTCTAACCAATGATTGTCATGACATGTTATGGTTCTACGATATCATCAGAGTGAGTGTTACGTTTGCAATGGCATCTTCTCGTTAATTGTATGATATCAATCTTCTTGTGGTTTTTCATGTGTTTTTCCAACTTGGTTAACAGCCACAGCATTGAAACTGTTACAAATTAATGCACAATGGAAATACTACAGATGTTAAATGATTTGGGACTCAAAATAGGCCCCAAGTGGTTAACTCTTACCACCCAAACAGTGACATACAGTGGTGGAGACTTTGACTATCCGCAGTTTAAACGCAATTTGCTACCATGATGTGATTCGTGGGCCTTCTTCATTAAATGTGGCCTTCCATGTAAATAAGCCATAATTTTCTCAAACTAACCTACATTGATGGCCCCACACTGTTCATGGATGATCTTTGACAAGCTGATGCCAACATCGGGCTCTTGTAACTGTCACTCACTGTAGGTAGCGGATGGGGGGGGGGGGGGATATGCCAAACATGCACTCAGGTACCAATGGCTCTCTGCATTTGGTGCGGTGATTTTCATATTCTGAGGCAAGCTGATCAGCATTTCTTAGAACATCACTGAGTCCAATCTGATACAATTCATGAAAAGAGATAAATCTTCAATCATCAGCTTTCTCAACGGAAGCTCGTGTTGCCCAAAGACAGGTCTTCTGTACAGCCAGGAACTCACCATATATCTTCTCCTCGTCCGTCGTCCTCTTTCTCGTCTCCTGCGTCTTCTTCTTTCTCTTCTTCCTCGTCTTCTTCTTTCCCTTCTCTTTCAGTTCTTTAAGATCTGGCAAGATCTTTTTCAGTTATATGGTGTTGAAGAAGTTGCATCATTTAATCAGACGCTAAGAATATTGTCTGTATTTGTTTGTTTGATGCTTGCTCTTAAAAAGCTCGCAGTAAATGCCAGCTGAGCCAATTGTTGACACCTATATAAACATAATCTCCTTGAATACTATCGAGCTTGGATTTATAGTGATTATTGTTCAATCTTAGGACAGCCGTGTGCAGTTCGTGATAAATAGTATGAAATCGTCCCTAGTCATGGCTTTCCTGTGAGTTACCGTCCCTTATCATGGAACTATTGTCAGTGACTGTATGATCTATAACCATAGAGTATTCCTAACCCTCGTAGCAGTACCGCAGTAATGACAACAATTATTCAAACAAATATCGTCAAGTTCGTAAATATACGATAGAAAAACCCTAAGAAATCGTGGGAATTTTTAAAAGTATGAAATCTATCTATTTTTCTCGCAAAACACCGTCCTTGAATGTAAAAACATGTGACATTAATATAAGCCCCATCATCAGGTGTTTGTTATTGCAACTGCAGTAGAATGACAAGAAACAGTTGTTGCAGCGCCACAAATGATTTATTCCAACCATGATAACAGGTACATAAATAGTTCATTTAAAGCCTTCTATACGATCTAAAAAATCTTTTGCTTGTGGTGTCGAACAATAACTTTCCCTCACATGATCCGACCTACCGCTGCCAATGTTTGTAATATGCCTAAAGGTTTAGTTTTAACGTAATCCGACGCAGAATTTCCGAGAAACTCAGCCGGCAGTTTGCAACAGTACAGCCAATTCCCAGTGCAATTACTTATGCAAGCCAATGACAGGAAACACGACGCACATTACGAATGTACGGGTGCGGTCTATTATAGCAGTGTGATGTTCGAGCAACTATCTGAAGGACAATATGTAAGCTCCTGTATACAACTCTCGTTGTAACTACATTACGCTTGGGGTGCTATATCACCATGTACACCCTTTAGCAGACAATGTCATTAATACACCCGTTACTTATACACTCATATACATGACAAACCTCGGATGACATATTCTGAATGGCAGCGTAGTTGGCCGTTTAATGATTTCAGTACTTGAAGCAAGCGATTTTTTATAAATCAACCGTTTCACAGGCTACTCATTTGAGTCCCGCTCTCAAGGGGGCGCTGTGCGCTTTGAGAATGATAGTGAAAGAATATAAGGAAGCTCATATTCATTTGTCCCGATTCTTTAATATAATTGTTGTATATCTCTTTACATAATGCTGTCTGCTTGGACAGTGTGGTTGTGCAATGAGCTAAAAACACGTGTGATTCTAACACGCGTCATAAAATCGTGTTTTTCTGCTTTGCGCTAGCACGGCTATGAAGAGTAACTTTTCGGGAATTTCGCAACGCATATTCTCGTGTAACAAAATTATATTTGATAGTGATGAGGGACTATATTGGCTGATGTACCATTCTATTAGTTTAGACCAAATAAGTTACACCGTAAAGTCGTCATCTGATATGGGCCTCAAGCAATATAAAGCGTCGGATGTGTACCCCGAGCTTAGATAGGTTGTCGTAGTAATACAATAATATAAAGGTTGTAGGTGATTTTGATACTATATAGAAACGTTGGTAAGTAAGTTACTCTCGAATCAATACTTCGCACACCATTGTCCCTGGTCTATAGAATTTGTGCATTTGCACCAATGCTTAAATTGCAAGTCACTTACAGAACATGAACCACAAACGTCGGACCACAAATCAATATATTTGGCTCATCAGATTTGAGAAAGGCACTTAGATCTGTTTGGTGTAGAAATTTGTACTCAATGATATTGTTGAATTTCTGCTGTAGACAAGCCTCTGCTAGAAAATGAGAGGGTGGCGTTGAAATAACAAGTCATAGTATTTATCGTGAAGATTCACGATTTGAACTTTGAATGTCATGCTTAACATTTCTCATTTAATGAGAGTTCTTTCTTATCTCTTAAAAATTAGTACGACCACTTGGTGACACCATTCTTGTCATCAAGAACCATAAAGCATTCCAATTAGATATATATGCTTAATCGATAAGAGAAATTAAGCAGATACTGGTATAGCAATAAGCAGAAAAATACCAAACACTGCTGCGGATTCAAAATATACCTCCTTGCGGGCATTGAGAGAATTAGTTGTTGGTGACAGCGTGGTGGATTCATGTACGATATATGTTCGCGATGTCATATTGCTGAAGACCTAATTGCGCTACTTTGGAACATTACTGGCTTTAGCTGCTGGTTCAATTTCCGTAGCCTTTGTTTTAAGCAACAATTGTCATTGATATATTAATGCTGTTTGTAATAGCTAATACCGCAACGATGTCTCGTCTACTGCTGATGGTCAACAGGATAGTGTACTGTATTACTATACATAAGTACATTATGTGTTATGGTATTGGATGCTGCTTGTATGGGGCTAAGGGTAACAGAAGAGGTCTTTGCGTCATCTACGGTAAACTTGCTGGAGTGTAGTAGTGAACATTTTATGTGAAGATGTCCACGAGCCATGATCACGACTTGTTACTTTGTTAGATTGATTTATTATAAGATTATTTTTATCGCCTTATTTGGTCCAGGAAATAAATAACATAAAGTCTGTGGGCATATTCATTACCTGTCATTAGTGCTAAAACAATGGGGATAGGTAAATACATTCAAACCCATTTTGGGCCATTGTTCTGGTCAACACATTCTTTTTAATGCAGCTTATAAATAGCTATTCGAAACATACAAAAATCGCACAAGACAGCCGACAAATAAATATTGTATCAAGCACATGTGATTTATAATCATGTGGCAATCGCGCTTATGTATGTCAGGAATGCAGGGATTGTGTGCCATTTGCATGAGATGTGATATAGCACCAGATATAGATAAAGAATCGTCAGACATGGAATTCAGTTTGTCATTTGACCGACTTCCATAAAGCGCCAGTCTCGCACATAATTTGGAATAAATAATAATAATGGCAGTGTGAAAAAAAATCATAAACCTTCCATACAGTTGTGTCTCAACTAAAACGTCATCACAAATGCAGTGCAACAAATGATTGTGGGTTCTTAAGTTTAGACCCATGAGCCGACGAATAGTCTTACGCCAAACAACGTAAAACAATTGGCAGTCTCCAGATGAAAAGTCCCATAAATGACAGCCATAGACAGACACGCAATACGATTTAAACAATTTACATTTTACATATACCGACGCATAATAGAACTTGCTTACCGGAAGAGTTCATCAATATAATGAAAACAAAAACCATAATATATTTGAAGGATATCACAGGCGATAACATACCTAAACAGAAGTGTAGTCGTGCGATGTGACAATTACCAAAAAGAAATTATGATTTACAACTCGTTCTGCTTATTTGCAGCCTACATATTGGATGAAATTGCATTTCAGTGCCGGGAGAATATGCACAATGGGGCTATGTTTCATCGAAACGGCCCAGGATTTCATTACGCTGAGCAGGTTACTGATTTACTTGAAATCTGGTATGCATGATAATTGTTTGTCAACTACACTCTTATGGCTCCCTTTGCAGGGTGGTGCCATTTTTTTATTTAACTTGGATGGTGGTAAAATGACCCGTAGAAAACATTAAGATTGACTTTGTTAATTTGTTGACGAAATGCCATTCTTTCAAAACCAATCATATTGCTTTTTTAAGATACGTCTCCCATGCTATCATTTCTGCTTTGGCCTGGACGACGTTTTGCTCCCTCATGTAGGACCGGATCCAAGCTCGCAGCTCTATGCAGTATGTTGTGTTTTTTCAACAGTTGACTGCACACTGCTAACCGGGAATGGCTGCGTTGACAAAACGGTCTATGCTGAATTACTGGCTTGTAGCAAGCGACGCACCTTCCATCACACCCTTCGCTGGTTTATACTAAGCTTGCACGACTTGCGTGATGCGAAGAAATTCTTTTGATATGTGAAGTTCAATATCGCGGTTTATGCTAAATCGTTGATGCCTTGTACCAGCAATAATAGCATAACAATGATAAAAATACCGTTTACGGTTGCGATTAGCGATTTGACCCGTCGTCATCATCTAGATGGTTATACCAGCCCGGGGTAATTGTCCCATTCGGCATAATTTAGATAAGAATGTTATAATTGCTCATCAAACATGGCTGAATGTCAACCCTTCGCGAGCATTCGGTTAATTGACAATGCAACAAGAGCATCAATTCGCATAGCTTAATATCCGCCCAAAAAGTTTAAAAATAGTTAGTTACTAGCTCAATAATTACCTTAATCCAAAAACAGGTTTGTATGTTTAAATCCAAAATAAATAATTGCTGTATGAAAATGTACTAACAAGTACTTAAATTTCCCATGGAAGCCATGAGCTGACAGGTTTGCCCTAATAAAAGAAACAATAGTAAAGGCCATTAACCACTCGGCAGTAGGGTGAAAAATAAACTTAGGATAAATTGATAACTTAATCAGGCGAACCATAATACGCACGTACAAAAATTTGAATCTCTCTCTCTCTCTCTCTCTCTCTCCATATATATATATATTTATACATATATTTATAAACATATATATACATATATATGTATATATATATGTATATATGCATATATATATAAATATATATATATATATGTGTTTATATATGTAAACATATATATATTTGTAAACATACAAACATGTATATATATATATATATATATATATATATAATATATATATATATATATATATATATATATATATATATATGTATATATACACACTGTCCAATCAAATCACCATTAGAGCAAAATAACATTATCATACCGTACACCCTCCTCATTTGTCCTACTGCTTGCTGCATGAATCCTCATTGTGGATGCCGATTTAGTTATATCGGGGTTTCACCTATAGTGACATATGTCGCGAGGTTCCGGAGGTATGGAAGTTTCGAATTTCTCGTGAGGAATCAGAATACTCAATATGGACGGCGGTGATAACACTGTGAGCTTGCCAGAGGTCGACACGCTTAACGCAAGGTCAGAGATTTTAACGCATATCATAGAGCGAGTAGCAAGGAATGCCCGTGGGATTTTCTGACACACGACATGATTAGTTTCATTCTGTATAGCATACTGACTTTTTTTAATATCTTTCTAGAAATATGACAATTGGTTGCGCTTCAATTATGCATATTTGTATGTTAAACGGCCTTGTAACAAATGATTCGTACAGTTTATACCTGGTTGTTGAGTCACAATGGAACATAGAATTTGACATATTTAATCGCATCACCACGGAGGCGTCACGTTAACCGAAAGCAAATAATAACATGCTGGTAATAGGCCATTTTACTTTCACAAACGTAATGTCACAATAGTTTTATATTGGAAGTGGTTTGGCACAACAACAACGGCTGAATCAAGATTATTGCAGCCATGCAATAGGTTTTGCTACGAAATATAGCAAATGGTGATAACAGAGATTCATATACCCGTCCAAACCGACATTAATGATTTAGTTAATCAGTTGGAACTTAGACCATCATTCATAGTCGCAACACATAACTTGCGTTCGGGCTAGGTCACATCATTCTTGGTACATCTGCGTTGAATTATTCAATCCGCGGAAATGATATTTTCCGTTTTCACAGAACACTCATCTGTTTTATATGATTCATTGCAAGGGGTTTTGCAAGCATTGGGAAGGTAAATGATGCTCCCATAGAGCCTCGTCTCAAACAACTTATGATGATGTATTAATGTCCTAAACTATTCGTTTCCTTGCATTTGTACATTTATCACCCCGTCATTTAAAATGACAACAGTAGTAATTCTAGTGAGCATTGTCAACAGCGTATGTTTGTTATATATGTCATTAGTTTTAAATATAACACAGACGCAAATTTATTTGTCCCCACGAAGAAATCCTGCCAAATACTATTTGAAATTATTTGCAGGAACTGTCTGTAAATATCCCGCCTCCTTATCCAACACATATATGCAAACATCCATCAATCCTTCAGTGTACTTTTGAAGAACAGGTTAATACGTCTGCAGAGTCTAGCCATAAATCCGACTTTTTGTAATGGTACGATGACTTAATTCACCTTTTGGAATGATTCACAACAGCTGTTTTTGGAATTACATATCAGTTTATGGAATTGTGTCCAGCGTGTTTTCCGTGGGTTTTATGATTATTTGTATAATAATATCATTTGATCGGGTACTATGAAGTATTAATATTCTTCATGGTATATGTTAAGTTAATCGAATAATGGCAACTAAATAATTGCATTGTAACAGAACGAATCGAAGCACGAATGCTTACCTTCTACGCGCAAAAGCTTGACTTACAAAAGTTATTCAAGTGTGCATTTGAACTTTCGCAACTCACTAAAGCTATCGGTTTAAAGCATATTGGTACCAATGATGAGCATCGGGGAAAATTTACTGTAAATTTAGCTGTCGAGTAGACCTCGAAGAATTTGAGTTCATTTTATGTCACTATAACTTACTTCTATTTGCTGAAGTATAACTGTCAAAAACACTGTCAAACTTTCACAACTGTACACATTCGTCAACTTGTTGTCGAAAGTGACGTAAAATACGTTATTATCTTATTTTGTTCCTTACTTCGTAGTGTTGATTTCTTGGACTGTCGATTTCTTGGACTGTTAAAAGTAGGTGCAGTAGCCATGAGAAACGAGCATTTAAGTTAATCAGCTTTGTCGACGGGGAAGCATTACAAATTGAGTCCTTCTTTATTTGCTTGGATCGTGTCCAACTCTTGACCAGCGCCCCACATATCATGCAATTTATGTTCTCGAAATCTACTTCTACGTTCCTCGATCTTGTAATACAGAATTTAGAATTGCATTTGCACTTCAAAACGATCGTAATGTGACGACAGCATTGCCGTAAATCGCTAAACAGCTACCTTTTTTGACATGCCGCGGACATTAAAGCTCTTATTATGATGTAAATGGACAAGGTGTCATATGGCCCATGGAGTTTTGTTTAGCATTGCAAGTACAAAGGTTTGAGGCATGCAACATGTTGATTAGGGTCAATGTACAATCAAATGGCCATTCTTAAGTTTCCACGCCTGTACCAACTCTAGGGGGAGCCACTCAAAATATCCCAAATTTAGATTTGATTAGCATAACTGAGTACATGTATGAAACCAATGCTGAAATGTTCATTTTTAGGTTGTAAATGAAGATCCATCTTTCTTAACCTGCAACTCCTGTACTTAAATCCATTTAAGAAAGCCACTAATTATCGCTAATTAGCAATTTAATTAGCATAATTGAGTACATCAACGAAACCTTCGCTAATGGATTTGGTAGGTTCACCCAACTAAGAAAAGTGGATTCTTAAGTGCCAAAACCTGTACCGTGACCCCTTAAGAAGGGGTCAAAGGTCAGGGTCAGTTCAACCAGGGCTATAATTAGCATAACTGAGTACATGTATGAAACCAATGCTGAAATGTTCAGTTTTAGGTTGTAAATGAAGATCCATATTTCTTAACCTGCAACTCCTGTACTTAATCCATTTAAGAAAGCCACTAATTATCGCTAATTAGCAATTTAATTAGCATAATTGAGTACATCAACGAAACATTCGCTAATGGATTTGGTAGGTTCACCCAACTAAGAAAAGTGGATTCTTAAGTCCCAAAACCTGTACCGTGACCCCTTAAGAAGTCTTTAGATCCCCATCTGTACATTGTAAACCTATGGACATGAAGCATACTTGTAGGCCTACATGTGGCTTCATTATAAATCAGAACTTTGCAGGGGCTAGTACAAGCAGTTTTTATCCCTTGGTATTACTCATCGCATTCTCAATAAAGGAAAAACCTGTGATTAGTTAACAGGGTGGTAACTGAAACCAAAGCCTACAGATTATCACATGACCTACTTAAATGCATCCCGACCCCCAGACCTCTCACGGTTCATGCCTACGTTACTCCCGTTCAAGCCCTGTCTATTCCCGAGCCATTCAGTGAACTTTTATTGTTGATCCATAAATTGCTCTTGTCCACTGGCCCGATGTCATCCTATATAATTTCTACCTTCAAAGATGCAATGAAATATCCACCAAAAGCCACCTATTACATCCATTTATTACAATATTCTTTTTTTTCATCGTAACCATGTACAAATATCGCTCACTAATCCCAGAAATGAGCGCAGTATATATAAATAACGAATGGAGAAGTACCATGGATGGAATAGCTACAAACATCGATGCTTCCTTGTATAACACTGTCAGGTCTAAAAATAACAACCTATCAGTTACACGATGATGACTCTACTACGGCCATCGCAACATTGTTTATCTTGAGGTGCCCTCCCCTTGTTAGTACAACTCTGATATTTATGCAGTAATTGAGCGATGAGCGCTCTGATTGGACACATTTAGTATCTCCGGCTGTCAGTTCACCGATTGGCGTGGGATTGGCCAGGGCTGAAACTGGAGTAACAGAGGCATGAACAGTGAGAGGACTGGGGGCCAGGATGACTTAAATGTAGCATAATTATGAATCCATACTGTATTGGAGCCAGTGCCAGCTAAAGATAAACATTGGAAACGTGTGGTCAGTGCATCTGGATGGTTTTATGTGGAGAACACTTGTGTCCTATGAAACTGTGTCCGCAATTTTCTTGCCAAATTTCCTCGATAGATATCCATTTGTGACTCCATTTGTGATTTTAAACAGTTGTGAAAGGTGAGTACATAATGTGTAATATTTCATCAAGGCCTAATGTCTCTGATTTGAGGCCCCTTACTCTTCCCCCTGTCCCGTGGAATGACTACATGCAGGGGCCAATTAACAGGCATGCAAGAAGTTAAGCTTCATGTAAAGGAGCATCCCTGAAATGGGACCTGAAAAACAAATAATTACATTACCAGGAAACTGCATTTATGATGCCGTAATTCAGTTTTATACCTCATACTGTGACAACTGCCTTGTGGTTCTGCCGCCATCCTCTACACACTGATGCAGGGGTAGCTATGTATGTTGGCCCTGTAGCCAGCTGTTACTGAATTGTACTGCCTGTCACCCTTTAAAACATACAGGTCTCGTCCCCGAGTCCCAGGTTTGTATCAGTTGGACCTGCACGATATTACAGTACCAAAAGACTAATGAATGCGTGGCATCATTTTCAGGGTCCTCAACATGGAGAACGCTACTGATCCTGAATGGCTTCCCAGAAACCACACGTTCTGACACAACAACGAATCATCCACGACGTTGCATGCTATGTAAGCCTCAGCAGAACCCTGCCAAGCGGATTCGCTCAGACCATTGGCCAAGTTGGAAAAGAACAAGGAAGCCCAAAAAGCTTTCCACAGCCTAGCAACAGACAAACAACAGAGTCTAAGAACCCAGATGACCCTTCAAACATTCACCACAACTATGTACGGAGCCAAGGAAAACACCAAGTTGACATTAAATGAACATAGGTACAAGATGTTTGAAAAAGGCTATAGACCAAAGTCCTTGTCAAAGAATCCATTGGAAAAGTTGAAAGGAATAAATGCTAGTGCCATTCCCCCTTGTGAGGCAGAGCTGAATGTGCATTTGAAACGAGCTGCATTTGTTGCACAAATGTGGGCAAAGGCAGATTCTGCTGAAATCCAACAACACCCAGATGCATCAAATGGTTGGGATCTCGAAAATGGATGTTACATGCCAATATGGCATGAAGGACCCCAGATGCCAGGTACCCTTATTCCGGAACAAAGCGAGGTCGTCAATGATGATGATGAAAACGCTGAAGATGTAGACATGACAATCTCTTCTGATTAGGAGTCAGACTGGACAGAAGAAGAGGATTAGGTGCAAGTGGGGAAAAACCTTATGCTGCCTGTGACCTTTAACACCTTGCTCGTTATTTACATGATACACAAAAAATAATCTGTAGTTCTTAGTGATGAGGCTAGCCATGTATTTCAGAAGCATGGCTTTGCATCATTTTCTTTGACCGCATTCAACCAAAAGGAAATATTCAGTGATAAAAATGATGTTTCAGGGAAATGCTTGCCTTCCTAGTGATATTTGGGGAAAATGGAATAATTCTTTTCGTTACTTTGTATGCCACAATCATTGTCTTTTGGCATAGACCTTACTTTAAATATACACTATTTATCCAACTTAAAATGAGTACAATTATGTAGATGAAGCACTTGAGATGTTTCTCTGTACTGGTGATGAGCACTGCATGCCCTGTTCTCCTGTTTGTTGAAGACATAGGCCAACAATATGTATATAGCCAAATTTTTCAAAGACAATAAATTCGATGTAGCATGTATGTAACTGGATAATGTTTGGGTTAATATTCAAAATATGGTGCATTGCTAATCAACACTGTGGAATCAGCTCGGCCTGCAATGAAGAAAATAAGGCGAATTTCTGCATTTTTCTGGTTGAAATTTCGAATCATTGAGAATTTTAATTTCAAACTGAAAAGCAGAACTTGGCATATTACTCCATAGTCTATCAATGCAATCAAAACATGCAAAATGTTTTAAGGGGACAAGAATTCAGTCATTAGCATGGGAGATGCAAGTTTCTCTATTTCAGGAAGTCACTTCATGTGTGTGTATACCCCAATCACCCTTCATTATGGTCAAAATCGATCAGCAAGTCCAACAACTTACAGTATGTTGCATGAGTCACTAGTGATGCAGTTTCTCATTGTTTGTCTTTTCAGTAAAAAAAATCATAGATACTAGAATTTTAATTAAAATCTATGTACCTGAACACAAAACTCGAGTCTTTCGAGTTCTTTCGATCTAAAAGGTCCTTTTTGGCACTTAAGAATCCACTTTTCTTAGTTGGGTGAACCTACCAAATCCATTAGCGAAGGTTTCGTTGATGTACTCAATTATGCTAATTAAATTGCTAATTAGCGCTAATTAGTGGCTTTCTTAAATGGATTTAAGTACAGGAGTTGCAGGTTAAGAAAGATGGATCTTCATTTACAACCTAAAAATGAACATTTCAGCATTGGTTTCATACATGTACTCAATTATGCTAATTATAGCCCTGGTTGAACTGACCCTGACCTTTGACCCCTTCTTAAGGGGTCACGGTACAGGTTTTGGCACTTAAGAATCCACTTTTCTTAGTTGGGTGAACCTACCAAATCCATAAGCGAAGGTTTCGTTGATGTACTCAATTATGTTAATTAAATTGCTAATTAGCGATAATTAGTGGCTTTCTTAAATGGATTAAGTACAGGAGTTGAGGGTTAAGAAAGATGGATCTTTATTTAGACCCTAAAAATGAACATTTTATCATTGGTTTCATACATGTACTCAGTTATGCTAATTAAATCTAAATTTAGGATATTTTGAGTGGCTCCCCCTAGAGTTGGTACAGGCGTGGAAACTTAAGAATGGCCATTTGATTGTACATTGACCCTAATCAACATGTTGCATGCCTCGAACCTTTTGTACTTGCAATGCTAAACAAAACTCCATGGGCTCCTGGACTAATATGCCTCGGGGGACCAAAGTTAATATGGATTATGATAATTGAGCTGCCAGAGGTACTGACGTGAAGCGACACGTTGCGAGACTAAACGCACATTATTGATCATTAGGTGCATGGAGTGTTCTTCAGTTAATCATGTAACAAACAAAGTTCTGCATACGCATGTAGTGCACGCATCAAATTCACGTTCTGCCTCTTGTAACCGTGTCGATTTACTTAACTAAATATCGTGTCAAATTTTTGATACCAATGGTTAGTCTAAATTCTGTTATCCAACAGTAATATTTGTCTCATCTCATCAACGCCTAGCAGATTACAAATTGAACCGGATTAACAGCACTCACTTGTCTCTGTGACAGTCGGTGGCATATTAAATCGATTATGCTTGTCAATGTGTATTTGTGTTGTTTGCTATCGTTGCATATCAGACAACGTCGTCTAACCCAAACCCCCCCCCCCCCCTCCCTGCCACTATTTTTTAACACAGCCATATCATGCGTGAAACGCTCTGCCGATACATTACAATCTTAATGTGGGGAAGACAAATGCTTTGTCTTTTGTGTAGTGACTTCTCTTAGCTGACGGAAGACAAAACAAGACCAAATGGACATCAATAGAAAGCATTTTCTGCTGCGCTAAATACTCTAGAACCATACTTGATGTTGCGGGTTAGCGGACATGTGAATTTTGTGTATTTGTGATCCAATGTATCATAGCAGTGGCTGATTAACAAGATATCCTAAATTGCCTCGTGGCCAAAGTGAGATGGGAAATCAAATGCAATTTTCGTAGCTACGTACAACCAGCAGTATTGAGACAGTAAACATATATCTTTTAAGAAGCATATTTGAATTGGCAATTGGCATTTACCACGCAATAAATTGAGATTCATATTAAATAAGCATGTTCCATCTAAATTAACTGTCATTTCAAAAAGCATTAAGTAATTTCTTCTAACAATTATACTTTGTATCTAATACAAACTATTTCTAAATGTATAAGCACCTGGAGCTTTGACGGATAATAGCAGTACTCTTCTGTAAGTACATAAACCTGTAGAATTGTATGCTAATCCAATAACGCCTAAATAGGTATTGAGTGGTTTTTGATGGCCTACATGTGGCTTACGTGGTGTTTTCAGGTCATAAATATCTTAAAGAATTGTGGCCGGGAAATAGAAGCTGGCGACTGAGTGTTCTCGAAAGGAAGCATGTCAATCGTGTTACCATATGAAAAATCATTTCTACTTGGACTGACTGTTTGATCGGACTGTTGCATGTTTGTTGTACAATTCGCTATTAAACTGACCGTTGTACCCTAATAGCCAGAATGGTAATATTTTATGTGGACTGCAGTGTGTGTACAGGACTTGTTATCATCAATGTGTGGCATTGAGTAATGTCGCGATTAATGCTCCATTACGATCATGTTTATCCAAGATACGCAAAATGTATGATGAACGAAAATGACCCTAAAAGAGAATTATTGTGCAAATATAAATTGACTAAATAGGTTCGATCAGTACGTGTGACACCTTTCATGGAAAATATTTAGCAGACCAAAAATACATACACGGAATAAAAATCGATTAAACATTTTGTTTTGCATTAAGCTAGTTCGAGTGGTAATTCGAATGTGCACAATAAATATTCAAGGATAAATGATAGAAAAGCGCAATATTGTGCATACTACTGACTCACCGACTAAGGTAGTACAGTAGTACTTCGGAAGAGCTTGCTAATTCCTTATTTTGTTTACACGGAAATGATATGGCATTTATTGACAAATCATTATAATCTAATTTTTCCATTTGTTCGAAGTACAAATGACATTTGATGTTAAACAAAAGTTATTATATTTTGTGATCGTTCAATCCGCTTGAATGGGCTTTGGTGAAATGCGGCGTTTGCCTGAGAAACAGTCAATGTCATAATTTGATGGTAGTTAATTGACGGTTTGGTTCCTGTACTTTCGGAATGTTTTGTGTGAGGTCAAATTGTACATGATGAGAGATGCTGTGAGGTTGAAACGTAATATAATGAGTGCCAACATTGAACCTTCCTGTTTATTCACTATCCTGGATCATGTCATCACCGCTCAAGTATCAATCCATTACCACCAATTATTTCAAAATAGATATACCGGTCAGGGCTAAACATATTTGCCAATTAGACATGTGTTGCATTTTCATCGCCAACATGATACCTAAATGCTGTTGAATGCAATGTAAATCCCTATACAGCACATATTGCATGAAATTGTAAGCAGGGCATCCCGACTTGGGGTAAAAGGGTTTGTACAATGCGGTATGACGGTATGCTTCTTTTCATATTTTATATAGAGCTTGTCAAATGTTCTGAGTGAGTATTTCAAACACAGCATGTGACACTCCTATGATGCCGCATCCTCCATCTCACATCAATCATTGAGGCACTCATTATTTAATCAATCGTGTACACTTCTGAATCTTATCCGAGACAAAGAGCCAGATAGTGTTTGCGTCCAAATTCCCGAGCTCCAAATACTCGCTATGATGCCTAAGCAGCCATTCCATATTTATAACGGGCGAAATGTATTACTGGAACAAATCACTCTTTGTATACACAGCGAAATTAAACACATCCACGGCAACTGCAGTAGAAAAGCGAGGTATCGTCTATATTATATCTATTAATGCTCGTGTCATTATTTGCACCAACCATGAAGCGCGCAGTGTATCCCACAGGCACTCCGCTGCCACCCGCCTTATGATGAGCAAGCAAAGCGCACAGCGCTTCATGAAGCGTTAAGACCTCTGGCAAGCTAACAGTGGTATCACCACCTTCCATATTCCTCGAGAGAAATTCAGACCATTCAGGTTTCCAAACTAGCCAGCTATTCATCCGAGAGCGTCTCAGGCTAGAACATACATCATAATAATTGATGCCTTGATGTAATGCAATATGCATTATGTTTCTGCGGAGCCACGCAACCTTCTTTTATATATATGGTATTATGATATATATATATATATATATACACGCACGCACACACACACACACATATAACACATATATATATATACATATATATATATATATATATATATATATAAAATATATATATATATAGAATATATGTATATATATATATGTACATATATATATATAATAATATATATATATATATATATATATATATCTCTATATATATATATATATATATATATATATATATATGTATATGTATGTGTGTGTATGTGTGTGTGCGTGTGTATAAGGTAAGACCAAAAGGTCCTGAGTTTGATCTCATTCTTTGATAATTGAAAGTACCAAAATAACGGCTTACGCCTAGTCTTTATCTTGTATCATTGCATTTTCTGCGGCATCATTTCTCATCTAACCGCGGCATATGTTTCTAATAATGGGATCCTTCCGGCGCCACCCCGGACCTTTCTGTGATTGAGCAAGGCAGTGGTTAGTATAAACTTCCAAAATATCATCAATCGGAGCATGAATTGTTAGCAGCGGGTCTGTTTTATATCACACACAAACGCTGTGAGGCATTTATCACAACCTTGTAAGAAGCTTCACAAGTAGTGGACAATTATTTCAGGATGTAATTGTTTAGACAAAAACATTATGAACAGCTCGATTAACAATCGGAGGCATTCTATATGCTTTAAAACAAATTTGAAACGTAAATGCACAAATGGTTTCTCAAACTAGACGACAGTGGCGTTAATGTTGCTGATAATTCAAAAGTGGAACAGTTTTGCGGATTAACCTGCGAACCGGAATTGGACAAAATAACTAGTCCAGGTCCCTTACAAATCTTGTAGATTGGCTTACAATCCAAAGTAAGCACTATTGTCTTGATCTGAACTGATTTGTTTTGTCGATGCCCTTTATGGCATCCATAATCACATCAACATGTGACAATCCCCACTATTTCAACATCTTAATAAACCCAAACGTGGTTTATAGTTAGAGTATAAATTTGAGTTGACATCACTCTGAGAAGGT
>CM067350.1:39161050-39163150 GCA_034190875.2 Urechis unicinctus | reverse complement strand
CGATGCATTCCGTTCTGTGCGCACTTGTTCCTCTTTGGTTTTTCACAGAGGTTTTTCGCCGATTATGATTATGACTAAAGTGACCAATGTAATATCTTTCTGGACTCGTAAACAAACCATCGACAATTTATCATTTTAGGCGCATTGGAAACAGTGGCTAAGCCGGTTAGCAAACATTTGCAAAATAGTATATTGTTGAACAATTATGCATGTCCAATTTCATTATTCTCCATTATTATCGCTGAAAATGTTAGTGTTTACAATACTGAGTGGTAAATATTGTCGATCAGTGGTCTACGTGGTCTTTGTATCACACCCGTTATAAAATGAGACATGATATAACTGATTAAACTCGCCATTGCCGATATCATCCATAAACGTAGTGGGTATTCAGTCTATTTAACTCTTTTTGCAAAACAGAATTTATATTGTTGTTGATTAAATGGACCTTTACTTAAGTTATTGAAAGTTTTCATTATTTAACCAAACTATCCGTAACTGGGTGAACAAAAGTTACTGCAAAAAGTGAACATAATCTGCTGATGCTGATAACATAACGATACAGATCACACCTTTGTAACTGATCATAGAAGAGCTTTAAGCACTAGAACTACTAGCGGCATTGTTTGCATTAGTCGTTCCAATAAGCGTTACATAAAATATATCATTACTAGAGGTTCCAGTTAAAATCCTTGACTAACATTTATAATGCTGCTCAGCAGACTAGAATTGCAGCTAGGCCGTCTCCAGTTGAATTTTATGAAGCTGGCCAACACACAGCTCATGTGATTTGAACATTTACTCTACGTGTGTTCGACCTTAACTTTCCGTATAGGCAAAATTTATGACCGGTTCTTCTGTTTTACAATACGTACTTTCGTTGATCTTGTAGCTACACATGAGAGCATTTAAACTCTTCACATGGATAAATTATTGATAATATGTGAAACAAAAATTATTCTTCTTTAAAAATGATTTGACATATAACACACTTGTTCCATTGTTAGTCTTTCTCAAGTTATCACGCTTGAATAACACTTTAATGTATTTTGTGAGAGCTATTTGCGATAATCCAGTTGAATGCAGTCTTATTAACTGTGCAAAATTTAGGCTAATGAATACTGTATATGCAAAGTTTGCCACAATATCCTATGAAACGTATTGTACTGGGGGAGTAAATTTAAATAACCGCGGAGAAAAAACATTATTCGTAATATTTTTCTGGAATAAAGATTTAAAGAGGCACCGTAACATAGCATATGGGATTTAATGAGTCTGAAAGGATTTCAGTAGAATAACCCTATTTATAGTGATAGTTATGCTCGGTGATTATTTGTGAGTTTGCATTGTCATACTGCATCTGATAGCTTTGAAATTTACGTCGTTTTGCTTGATGTTATGTACTTTCCAGGAATTCAATTAATTTCACAATTAAAATAAACCATAGCATTTACCGTGACAATTATTTATATGCCGTGGCAGTAAATCGTACGTGTCTTAGTTCCATTGGAATCCATGATAGTATTACCCTTCAAGCGATAACTAAATAAACACCTGCACTCTGCTTATTAGATACTGATATCCGTCTAATACAGCTTTCGTGTACTGCATGCATGAAAGAATCCTAGTCAAAGAAGATTTTTCTGGAAATCTACTTAAGATAGCACACTTAAATATGTAAATGCTATGTGCCGAATTTCACCTTGTCTAAATCCGCTAAATGAAAACCGGATCCATGATAGAAACACATGCTTGTTGTTGCAATTTGTACAATGACTAACTAACAACACATTTTCAGTCGGTTTCTTCTTAACTACACATAATGTGGCCAGACCAGTTTTAATATCATCAAACATATTCCAGAGGTATTGCATCGTCCGGACATGTTAGACGACGTATATTCAATGTGTGGTCATATAGATGTGCATGCTTAAGTAATGCGTTTTTATTGTGATTAATTTGTAGATTTTACAAAATATATCATTATGCAGTTGTTTGGATTAATCAATGTGATTTTAAACGTTCATGCAACGTTAAGATTTCTAGTGACTGGGTCATGCATATGCTTTACGTCAACTCCTGTTCTAAGATCGGGAGGAC
>CM067350.1:39146050-39156050 GCA_034190875.2 Urechis unicinctus | reverse complement strand
ATACAGAAAATGAGCCAGCCTGCGGTGCTAGCCCACTTACACTTACTATACTACAGTGTCAGCCAGCCCTTCCAGCCGATTTTCTCCAGAGCCACACCAGTAGTTAGTCAGCATAGAGGTCATTGAGTGAGAAATATCTGCGACCGTCGCTGTAAGTTCCCTTCTTCATCCGGTCTAGGTCCTCCATGAACTGAGACACCTTAGGTTTGTTCTTCTCAATAAAGCCGGTATCTAGGCGAATTGTTGTCACTCTCATCGTAAAGAGTTTTCAGCAGAAGAAAGCTCCAGTCAGTCTTTCTGGAATCTTTGTTAGCCTGTCCATCCAGGGGCCATGGTGATTCAGATAGCAGTCGAGGATGGTGTCAAACTTACCGTTTGCGGAGTAGTCCCCCTCATCATCTATGTCTTGGATAGTTGTGAACACTCAAGCAACCGTCTCCTTGTACTTCTTCCTGTCCTTATGGTGGTACTCCAAGTTGTACGCTCCAGCTCTCCCCAGGTCCTCGTAGGCGCACACCCACAAAACACAGTCCACAAACACCCCGATGGTCGTCGGCGGACTGTGGTGAAGCCCAAGCAGAATCTGAGGTTTGTACTGGGGCGGGATAATCCTCCCAGGGATACGAGTGTAAGGACACTTTTCTTCAAGCAGCGCAATCTCCTCCTGACTTGGGTCCCCAGGACGACACAGGAGGTCACCACCAGACTGGACCAGGAGGACACGAAATCCGTCTGGAGAATAAGCCGTGTTCTCTCAGCCGTGGTGGAGGTTAATGTTGTTTCCGTAAATATTTGTGTTGTATATGCTCTCGATGACTGTAATTGCAACCTCCTCGAAGAGCTGGCCCCAGATGAAGGCGACGCTCTTGTGGCCGCCCTCGTTGCTAGTTTTATCGGTCAGCTTCTTATTATAGCTGTTGAAGTAGTCCTGACAAATAATCGCGGAGAAGTCGCTTCCACCAATGCAGTGCTTTCTTTTATTCTCTCACTGAGTTGTCTTTTGTCTGATCCCGTCATGCTTTATACAGAACGACTTAATCACTTGCTCCATTACCAAGCTGTACCTTGTACTCTTCACTGTTTAAATAGATCGGTACAGACCATAGATGTCTGCGCACACTGGGTTTATTCTATGTATTGAGGTGGGTCAATATCATTCACAGTCTGCCAAATGGTATAGAAGCACCCAATTTATACCTTCCAATGCTTCGTCTTTTCCTCGCTGGATCAGCGCGTTTTTTTCATCAATTGAAACAATCTGGTGCGCTTTTACAGATTAATTTCGCTCTTCATTTGGGTATATTTTGTGACCTCGGCTAAAACGAGTTAAAACTCATGATCCGAGATATTACCATCTTTAAGTGCTGTCGACACAATGTCAGCAATGGTATTCAAGTGCTCTGCGCTAGAATGCGGATCTGATCATGTTTTTTCACCTTGATGGTCAGTCGGCGACTGACGAATTTTCCAGCAATTCCAAGTAGCCCACATGTGGCTCCAGTAACACCCAAGACTGTGGCAATAGGAATGGCAACTATTGTGAACATTATACCTGCAACACTTGCGCCAAGACACATACCAACAGTAACTAACCCAGTGTCTACTGCATCCACTGAGTTCACTGCACGTCTATATTTCTTGTACATAGCACAATATTTTTCAATCTCTTTCTCAAAGTATTGCTTCTTGAGGCTGATCTCATTCAACCGATAGGAGTGCACTGGATTCTCATCAGGCAGCTGCGGATATAACGGTGCCGTTGGAATGGTTGGTTGTTGTCTCATACTGCTGTTTTATACGTAAGTCTACAGGTCAAGTTCTATTAGGAGTGATGCTACAGACCAAGTCGCCCCTCTGTTTTGAGTGGTTGTATAAAAGTTAATAACATTGCCTTGTTCTAGCTGTAAAGGCTGGTCTAAAGATATTGCAACAGTCCATTGGTTAGCAGGCTTACTTATTCCTACCACTTGGTTCGTTCCATTAATAACAGGAACGACTGCTATAGGGCCAGTATGAGCACCAACAACCCCAAACAAATGATCTTACCATTCGATAACATGGTATATCCACAGCTTGAGTCTCGTGAGTCTTGACCCCTGGCCCCATGGCCAAACGACTACTCATATCCTGTCCGAAGGGGGCCACTTGCTTCTGCCCAAATACGGGAGTTTCGTCAAGGTTGCTTGTCGAAACGTTCGTTATGATCCTACACGGATGGCCTTTGAGATGGAAAAGGATAAAAAGCAGGGCTTTGCCCATGCCAGCAACCAACAATCCTTTCCGGAGAAAATGGGTGCTGTTCTACATCTTGCACAGGGACCTCAAGCAGACTAGGCCTGGAGTACATTCATACTGGACACGTCTGAGGGCTTTACACAAACCAGCGTTGAGCGAATTAACGACAGCATCAGGACCTATGTATGGGCCATTCTTGGTGCTCAGGCTCAGACCCGCTCGGAGATACTGGGTGTTGGAACGTTCTTTGATGCCCAAAAGTAATTTAAGGCCGACATTGAGGATGCCATCAAATCCCCAGTGGTCATTTCGTCATCTATCCGCCGGTATCAGAACGTCCTCCAGAATGCTTCCTCAAAGGTTGATTATGTGTTTCGGATATGACCCTCGCAATTGGCGATATTGCTGGGTACAACAATATGATTACCATCTCGACTGGGAAACAGCTTATCGGCAGCAATGCGGGGGGGGGGGGGGGTGGTCAACTCTGCTCCAGTGGTTCCAGATAGAGCAAGCTTTGAGCCGCCGCCAGATACAGATATGGGAGTCCCCTCTCCAGTCGTTTCAAGCAGCGTGGCCGATATACCTGTAGGAAAGGCGCACTAGGATGAGAAAACCGCTCTTATTGTAGGCGGAATCGCTGTAGGCTTAGCTGCTCTTTGGTTTGCTACGTAGTAAGTCACGGAGTATCAGAAGGATAACTCCCCCCACCACAGCAGCTTCGGCCCATACATGTTCTGCCATCCAACCAGCCACCTTTGCAGCTGACTTCATCACCCATGATACGATGGAGCCAATAATTCCTGGAAGAGCAGCTGCTGCCTTACCGGCTAGGCCCTACAGGACGTTTGCCAAGGAGTTCAGCTGTTTTTTAATCCATTCCTTTACCTCGGGCTTATCAGCTGGCGTCGGTGTTGGTGCCGGGGTTGCACTAGTGCTCCCTCTGCCCGTCAAAGCAAGTACCAGGGTCGAGATTGCCAATCCAATCGCAGTGAGGATGGAGGCGATTGTTATGCCCTGCTCCCGGAATGGGGTGCGTACACGTTCTACTAGCGTTGTGTCCTCGTTAAAAAGTCTTTTGATCGTTTTCCTGATGCGGTTAATTTGGGTTCGCAGACGTTCTGAGAAGCAGCCTCAACACGGACAAGCCGCAGGTCCTACAGCTCTGCAAGCTCATTTGCTTGGAATTTCCATGCTCGACTATAACCCCTCCCTTCCTCCTCCAGGCTTGCCATTTTAGCTTCCTGATGTTTTATATCCCTTTCTATCTCAGTTATATTAGCTAGGTTATTGACCAGCTCACCCCTCTGGGTCTTAATAGCCTTATCAAGCCCAATAAGCTCTCTGAGTGGTAGTTCGTTGTCTGTTTGTATACCTAGGTCATGTAATGGTGTTATGAATGTCCTCTATGAAGCTTGTTTCTTCTGTGCCACCTTGCTCTGTCACGGCTTCAGGGCCGCTCATTTCTAGCCTCTCTGGAAGTGCAGATTCCGCCTTAACAGCAGCTTGGTCAACGCCTTGTAGGGCTTTTGCTGCTTTTGTGGATAGTTCAGGGGTCACTCCAAGAGCCCGAGCAAGCTGTGTACCACCGTAATCTAGGATACTTCTAGGAGATAGGAATTTGTTGGGATTGCTCTTCCATGTCAGAAGCTTCCAGTCTTGCCCCCACCTAACCCAAAGGTCACTTTGTTTAGACGATCTAAAATCCATATTGGCCTGCAGCCCATGCTTAGACACTGTGAAGTTCGTCTTATCCTCTCTTCCAGCGTCGTGCCAATCCTCCTCCACTGCGTCGTCAAATGCTGGGTTAAGTCCATGTCTGTGTGTTAAAGATATTACTGTAATTAAGCATTCGACATGTCGAGTACTTACGGACGCAAACTAAATCCACACCGCCGGATACGTGAGCAACTCGTGGTAAAGGGAGTGCGACAGTCTGTAGTCATTACAAACAATCCAAGCACTATTGATCAGAACCACCTACTGCTTGTTCGCTTCCTCAATCTAGGCGCAGACGACGTCATTGTTCCAGGATCAGCACGGCTGGCCTTTAGAATCACGCTGACCTCGACTGATGTTAACCACAGCGTTGTGCAAAATCTGGGACGCACAGTGGTTAAGAAAATGAAAATCAATATTTCTGGCAATGAGGTCATGTCTATTGATGACAGTGATGTGTACCACTGTTACCACGACTTGTGGTGGACTGCACAGGAGAGACAGGGCCTCCAGTACCAGGGCATTGACACGTCATATGACAGAAACACAACTAAGAGTGGGGTCAGAAGACAAGGATGAGACCGAGGAAGAGGACAAGGCCGTAGCCGATGTGTATGGTAACAGGTTGTACGTTCTGCTTGACTTTGAACTCCTTGAGAGCCGCAAGCCATTCTACCAGTGCGCGCTTAATAACAGACTGGAATACAAGCTCACGTTCAACGACTACAATCGCGTGATTCACGCAATAGGCGAAATCGCTGCCAGCTATTAAATTGATGGCATCTCCCTAGAGTCGTTCTACAACCCAAAGATTACAAAAGTTGAGGTGACCATTGAGGGCATCCCCAATCATCTCTATGCCCAGGGCATGCGTGGCTACCAGCAGTGGAATGAGGTGAAGAAGGCCTTTGCAGCAACGAGTAAACGAGATCCCAGTGTAGCAATAACTGTAAAAGACTTGGCATTGTCGCACGTTTTCCCAGGAGAGTACCTAACCACCAAGTATGCTCTGTGGCTCGACTTAAGGACGAGTGATGACGACCAACTGCACGGTAGTGGCAGGGCCATGGAGAATGAGTCTGAGGGTGTCACCATACGGATCACAAAAAAAGCAGAGGCAGGCATTACCCAATGGGGGTTACCCAGACTGCGTGAAATGCAAATAGTTCGTTTCAAAGCAGTTCATCGTATCAAACCAGGCAATCATTCGTTATCTTTACATTAATCCCAACGGAAAGCAACTTTTATTTCCAATTGTGTATATAAGTGAGCTCCTCTGGAGACCATACATCGGACAATAAGGTAATAAATTTCATCCGATAGCACTATCAGGAGTCAAGTAGATAGGTATTCTACGACACGTAAAGCGACAACTTTTGACGCAGATCAATATATAGCTCCAGTGGAAGTAGTATCTATGTTGTGGCCAGCCAAAGCTTTATTGGTTTTACCTATGCATTTCTAAAAGATAACATAGAACTAGATAGTTGAATCGACCGCAGTAAAAAACTCAATGATGCCTTGTGTTTTAAATGACCTCATGTATAGCGACTAGATATATACGGTAGCCAAGCGCAATGCCATATGGAGTGTCATGTAAGGGGAATTGTATGATTAAGCGTTTTAAGACTACGGTGCTTCTAAGTATTTGAAACCATTGTATTGTTCACTCTGTCTAATTGTCGGATTTATTAAATTTACTAAATTCCATTCATCTGACACTACCGACATTACTCCGAGAGCATAACAGCACATGTTGGTCATTATATGTCTAATTGTATTATTCAATCTAAATGAGCAAACTCAGTGGTTCACAATAGCAAAATAGACCAGCAGCTCCTGCGCATATGTTTGGTATTGTGGCCATATCGCTTTATATGATATTTGTAGATACAGTCGACAATAAGCACAAGGACAGAACCTTGAGGAACACGGCTAATTGTGGTTATTCGTATCTGATTCGGCTTCATTTGCCACACCTTTCTACCATTTATTAATTAGCCATCTGAATATCCGTGCCAAACCTTTTCCGGTTATGTCACCCGCCATAATGATTAATGCATACCGCTGGTTGGGCACCTTATCGAGCGATAATAGGAAGGTAAAATGAATGGACATCGATTGGACACATAAAGTATCAAATAAACTGACATATTTAATACATATAAACATTGCGTTGCGTGCTAACAGACTGACACAATTTCGCAGTGAAAGTTTTAACCTCAATTTATTAATCAATGGCGCGAGAGCAAATTTGACACTACAAATATTCGCTGCTGTGTCACCAATAGGCTCAAATCATTGCAAAGAGGAAGGTTTTTTTTATTCTGTTATTGCGCAAAAACGATGTTAAGATGGTGTGACTAAGGAACGTCAAAAGTAATGATATTTCAGACTGCAACATATCGCAGCGTTCATCACACGCTTGGTGGTCGAACTATTGAATTTCCATAGGTATTTAGGTGCATTAAAAAAATAAATTCATTATCATTACCTTCACTATCGATGTCGCCATTGTAGCATCAAAATTACCATCATCATTTTTATCCATTTTATCATCATCATCATATTCACCACAATTATTTTCTGAATCATTATCATCTTCACCGTTACCACCACTATTACCATCGTCATGATCATCATCATTGGCAGCCGCAGCAATAACAACATCAATAACTGAGGTAGAATAACCCAGCTTGGTTTGGAATAAGATAATGACATCATGAGAATATCTATGCAAAATGTCACACCAGCTTAACACCCAAGCAATCATACATGACATCGCACTAGACAGCGACAGTAATAGTACCAAAGCACTCAAATGCAGGCAATCTCGAGTTTAATTAACTAAACTGATTGTATTGATATCTTACGCAGTTTCTCGCGTTGACAATGTGGAGAAGAATTAATCAAAGTGAGTCCGATGAACCTGTGTTTAAGCTCACACAATTGTTCAAAGACAATATTTATAAGATGCATTTTTATGCGTGTCCTGTGTGTGCGTTCATACGACAGCTAGCTAGTAAACGTGGCATGTCTGTCACTCATCGCACACATTACATAGCTATCCAGGGAATTGTTTTATGTTTAATGGGTAAAAGTTTGGTAAATGTAGGGTGTAAGTGAGGTTATACACGAATTAATTACGATGTGAGTGTTCATGATAAGGCCTTGCATTGTAAAGTAGCTCTTTGGGTAAGGGAGGTGGGTTGATATGTGTTGTGCATGCAGACAGTGAGGAAAACGTTGCTCCCATTTCAGAACCAATCTGAGTAGAGCAGTAACCAGTCAGTTGAGACAACTAAGACTGGCGTTTTAGTTAAGAGAATATCATTATCACCCAAACAAACCTGAATTTAATACATTCTCCAAGTGGCATACAAACAGGCGGTGAACTTAGAGGCACGCACGTGTGCCGCATCATCCAGGTCCTCACATAGGTTTATAAACCAATGGCTCTGAAAGACAAAAACATGTTGTGATTGGCAAAACTCGAAGGACCTATATTGGTTGTGAGCTGGTCCTGTCTTTTTAACTGTTCAATTTTCATGATTGATTATGATAAGGCACAGAACTTGAGGGCAGCAGCGCCAGTTAGCGCTCAGGTGCAAGTTCTAACTCCTCCAGTGTATACCAATCTGTGTCATGCCTCCTATGTTTCAACGTAGATGTTATGTATTCAGCATCGGTCTAGTGTAAAACTCCCTGCATTACTATTCGTGTTTGCAAATATTTTCTGCCATATGTCATGTGTCAATGACAACTGTAATTAATTTCTAGTTGGACAAAAATAACCCCCATAAACTACGACAAGGCTTATCCATTATTTTCATCACGTCTTCAATGTTAAGTTCTTCCCATATGATTTTTAGTACCATGTAATATCGTATTTCATGAGTAATGTAATCACATACATGCATACATTACATACATAAAGAGCCTCTGTTAAGAAATTGTGTTAATGATCCAAAATGAAGAGCCAAATTGTTCTTATGATCTCTTAGTTGACGATACTCACATATTGTCTCGATATTGGTCAACCAAGACGGCAATCTAATCACCAATTAAAGCATCTCAATGAACAAACCTTTCATATCAATCAGGTTATGCATTGCAATAACAAATTATTTCAATACATCTCTGATATTGAAGATGGGGCCGCTTATCACTCTTTTGACTTTCATCGACCTTCTCAGTCACACGTCTTATTCAACACTGGAAACGTATTAGAAGTGCGATGATCATCACAGCTCTCTTATAATACTGATGAATCTGTGTTTAATTGGCAAATATGTGACAAATTTGATTGAATATCTTATATTGTCACATTAATATTCCTACAGACAAAGCATTAGCACATAAAGGATGATGATGTGAAAATATTCACATGATAAATTCAAATAAGTTTCTAAAATAACAATTACAGTCATTGACCTTTTTTATGTTCTGGTCACGTGTACAATTCGTGCTTGTTAGCATGGATAGATTGGCGGATAAACAATATTCCTATTGTAATGTGAAATCAATTATTGACCACTATCTCTAAAATGCAATGAACAGAAATCGACTGTAGCCATTCTTTTCCATGGTGTGAACCTTTTAACTAGTCGTTATTTGACCTCAACAGCACAAAATAGCAAGAGTGTCTTCATGTGGCGTACCGAGCCTCGCAATGCTATTTGACACACTAGACACAATCCTTGTCCGAAGTCACAATACCTAAGACAACACAATTTAATATTGCTCTGCCATGTTATATTCAAATAAATGTCAGGATTTGTCATGGTATTATTGATGTGTATAAAACCATCAGTGATGAGTAACAGTCCATCGCACCATTTAGTGCCACATATTTCCATGCATTGTTGCTGTGGAATATAGCATTCTGGTGACTAGATTATTTAATGTTTGTTGTTACTCTGATAACAGTTGCCAATGGACCCATCAATTAAATAACATAACCACAAAATGGTGTCCTTGTAGCACAGAGAAGGGGCGTGTACATACAGCATTATTTGTACATAAAAAGATATGTTTGCATATAAATGTGCATAGGGGTAGCTATTGCTACACTAATTCTAAGTTCAAAGCAGTCAGTCATAGATAAGCGGATATTGGGGCGCCCTAATCGCTACTTAATCAATCATTTCGACATTGAATACAATTTGCCACAAATACACAGGAGTGTATGTGTTTAGATGAACGGCACATTCACTTCATTCAATTGATAGGTCATGTTTGTCAGTGCGGTATTTTAACAGTTCATTCCGTCCGTACGCTGTCGTTATGAACAACGTCCTGGCAAGCGACATTATATTGTGAAGGATCAATAGTACATCACTTCCTGCCATGAGACATATCCCACCACATAAGTTCTACTTGGAATATACAATTGCAATAAATTGCAGTGTTATTGAACGCCGTGGGCAGATGGATGAACCTGCCGCGTTCATCCTCATCGCTCTCACATGAATCACAAGGTGCCGTCGCCAGGTTCTATAATGCATGAGGGGCGCAATATAACTGCCGAACTAATTTTCTTAGGTTTATTTAAACAAGACCATTATCCGTGGGAAAACGTAATTACTTTGATTTTTATTGCTCCATTAAACTCTTATGTGTATGTTACTCTAGTAAAGAAATGTATGCCTGACAGCATTTAGCAGCTAGGAGGGTCTCTTGTCTAAGTGATGCTTCGCAGTTCTACTCATGCTTGCCTTTTTTCGGCGCAAAATTTAATATGGTTATTGTCCGCCCATAAAGATGTCGTTGATTCAGACTGAACTGCATGGGGTGATTACCCACATACATATCTCATCTCTGGTGTTCCCATGGTGCTGACAGATTATTACGAATAAAAACGTAGGTCATTAAAATGTTTCACCTATTCGCTGAAAAAGATAACGCATAAGCAATCATCTTCAATGTGCTGCAACAAAATCGTATTTATATATATATATATATATATATATATAGATATATATATATATATATATATATGTATATATATATATATATACACATTTCTGGCGAAAGTCAGCTAACG
>CM067350.1:39034140-39145950 GCA_034190875.2 Urechis unicinctus | reverse complement strand
TCAACATATTCATCTATAACTTAACAGAGATGCTGTGTATTGAGGGAGGGTATGGAATAATAGGATTTGACCACTACTATAAAAGCACACCTTTAATTGTAAAAGCGCACACAGTAATTCAACATACGCTATAAAGAACGTATTTCAGGGTTGCGTATGCCGCTTCAATGTGACAGCGGCGTGAACAATCGACGTAAGATGTATCTAAGTCAGCTTATTTTCATCATTTTGCTCAGGCCCTACAAATACACAGACTGGTGAAGTAATAGAGTGGTCGTGGTGACGTTATATCTAAACCGATTTCCCAATTATGTAGGAACCATTCGACGTACCATATACAATACGTATGTAATTGTGTCTTACACAATGAATCAATAACCGCACAGCCAATATCAGCAAAAACCATTGTGGAGCTTGATGGCTATAATATAGAATATATCCCCTTTGAATACGATCCATCCTTGTTGCAGCGATGAACAAAATGGCATTTTGTACGGCGTTTTCTCAGTATCAACTTGCTTCATGCATTTGTCAACATGCATTTGAGCTGATCAACAGCAATGACTGCTGCTGCGTGAGTTTTATAACGTTATTAAGGTATATACATTGACAGCATAATACGTGATCTAATAATTAATTTTACTAAAAATAACTCTTACGAATACCAAGATACCCACAAGCTTTTTAATGTGGCTAAACGAGTTAGAAAGACATAAAATATATTGTTCTTCATAACAACTCTCATTCGATGCTGCTCCAATATTAAGGTACCGGGCGAAAAACAGGACTGCTGTATACCATCAACCATCAAACAAGAAATTCCCCATCTGACACACGTCTACAGCGACTGCCATACTAAGTTTGAACATGATGACAATAAATTAGAGCTGGTGGTTGGTTTTCTAGCGTGGCTGTTTATATGAAGCCCTGGAGGAAAGTACTTACGATCTTCTTGAGCTTGGCGTCAGAGTCAGGGCTAATCTGACCATGTGTACGGATGGTGTCGAGAAAAGCCTGGTGAGAGCCTTGAATATGGATGGGGAAGTCAACCTCTTATGAATACCAGGACAGCCACAATCCTTTTTATGTGACTAAACGACCATTATCGTGCCAGTATGCCTTATGCAAACATCCCATTAATAACACGCAAACGGCGCATAAACTAGTCAGTTTACGCTTAAGACCCTAATGGCAAACCATACAATTAATATGATAATGTCGTTGTAATTGTGATAAAAACTCAGAGTGGGCCGACGTCAGTGTCATGGTTGGACTAGAAGACTGTCCTGTTGTTATTCTCGGTAAGTTGTCATAACGCATATTGACAGTGTTTCCCGTTTTCTTCATTCCGTGAACATGGTGTATGCCTCCAACAACCAGCTGTCTGTATCAATGACCAGTCAAATAATTAGTCAATATTATCTCTTCCGTTTGGTTACTGCTCTGCTTTGATCCAGATTCGTTGCTTTCATTGTATCCCCGAATAGAGGTTATCAAGTGATATTCCAGTGATTCCCTCGTCAGCAACAGCGCAAACTATAGTTTTATAGGAAAGAATTACATGGTATGATTAAGCTCTTTGTTCCTATAAGACATTTTAGGACTTAGTTTGTTGCTTTATGCAGCGAGTGTTCTGAGCTTAATGGTAATGATTATAATCGATTACACATTATTGCATAGTTACACTCTACTAGGCAATATTTGTAATTGAAACGCGCAGCTGTCGTACATTTTTCTGTTGCATGCGACCAAAGTTATTGGAACTGCACCAAATCAGCAACGCAGCGGAATTACAGACATCTGAAATAATGCATTTGTAGTTTAAAGTACATTGTGGACAGAACTATGGGGTTGGAATAAAAAACGTAGGGATGGACTGAGTTTGTAGAAGGTTGCTTATGCAACATTTGTATTATACGGCGCATTATAATCATCAGCATCATTAAACGTCTGATTGATTGGACGTTTGCATAGAATGCATGCCTGAATGTCATGAAATCATGTATTTTAATGAAGCAATAGTCGCGCAACCGGAATTAATCGGCATTTAAGACTTGCATGTTTAACACTGAATGGCAATATTATCCATACAATAACCTTCTACAAGGTATACACCATGTAGAAAGAATCGGTGTAGATATTGACACGTAGTGGACAGCACATTTGGACATGATTTACCTTCTCTGTGAGCTTGTGATTGTCCAACTGTAGGAGGCAGACAAGAGTGCAACGATGGTATTGATGCCAATAATGAGTAGACATACGAGGCCAGCCCATTTTTCCGAGAAGTGTCGTTATTAAAGCGAGATGACAGAGGGCGCGACAGGGCATACCAGGTCATACGTAAAAACACAGGGCGTATACCAATGCACTCATATATCGACGAGGTTCTGCAAAGAGAATGACTCTTGTAGGTATCATTATCATTTGAACGCGAAACATTAAAGGTCTCTACATTAATGGCTACAAATAAAACACGAATACCTGGACAAAGAAGTTATTAGACTATTTTCATCATTTGGCAATTATTTGCTCTGATTCAAAGACTACGCTACGCCAATTGTCGTGTCCTCACGGACATAAAATATTCCTCAAACATATGTCAATAGTCTCCCTATTGTAACTTGTTGACACGAACGTTATGACAAGCGGCACTATACAAATCAAAACAGCTTAACATTTGTCTTGTGCAATGAAATGTTGTATCATGTGTTCAAAATCAAATACAAAAAGTGGGTTGCTGGTTGCACTTCAGTTTTCCTTTAAGTTTAGGTTGAACAATGCCCAATTTAGGTTTGCGTAAAATACCATTGGTGAATATGACAACTGTGGTACAAAAGTGTGTTTCTATTATGGCACCAAAGGATGTACCGATACTTTTGTAAAAGTCGCATAGACTGTTTTAGATACAATGGGTGAAGAAGGGCCCTAGAATAGTCAAAATGTTAATTAAAACTCTGTTACTTCCTACTGGTACTTACAAAATTATTTTGGGTGTTATATTTTAATATTTTGCCCACTTTGGGGAGCTGTAATCAACTTCACAAGGCGAGCAAAAAGCTAATTCCTACCCCATTTACGCTTGTGGCACAACATGTGCATGAGTTCTTGCTTACTGCAACTGTCGAGTGTAGTCATTATTTACGCAAAATACCCATTCCGGCTTGGTATCAACCACAGTGTCTGATTTTATTTTCTCTGTGTGGATGCTATTGGGGCAGGTTGGTATCAATTAACTTGTTCGCTATCTATCTTTATCGTTGTGATTGAGGAAAAGTGGTTGAATGTGCCACTAGCAGCCATCCTAAGGTATTAAGGTTGCTATACCATACCTCTTGTTACCCGCATTCGCTTTTGCCAAATTTGTCAATCATATTTTGCAGATATGTTTCACTTATAAACAATAGTTTCTAACGATGGTTAATATCAGTTATAATAGGCTTTTCTGTGGTAGATGTATGTTCTATGCAGATAATTATATTTGTGCTGCTTCTCTTAACTCAAATCTATCACAATTATACTGACACATTAATTAATCAGGTGGATAAAAAACAAGCATCTGTCTCACTGTCACCATGTCACCCGTCGTATTTGTATCCTTGAGTGTAGAGGGTTGGAAACGGGATAATCCGGTTTAAGCCCTCAAATTCAATGCAGTATTGACATTGGCAATTAATCGGTGACAATAAAAGAGAAATGATCCTGGTCACTCAGATAAAGGCGGAATGCAAGATAGGCATCACGTGCATATGTCATACCTACCCTGTACTCAATTAGAAATTCTGCTCTGGCATAACAAGAGATACATCTGTGTATCCATTATGTTTCATTCCTACCTCCGATATCGTTTATGATGTGCATGACATCAATTATGCAGCCGTTAACCCCAACAACAGATAATGCTGACAACACCAGATCAGAAGCCTTAGGGAACATCTGAATGTATACCAAAACGAACAAATGTGCATACATCGTAAATTGATGAACATAAAATACCAGTTAAATTTGTTGAACCGCAAAAAAGGCATTTTTCATGTCCGACTACAATCGATGTGGCGAATCGATCTTAACTAGATGCGTTTAAGATTTAATGACTCACCAACACCAGTGTGGATAAAGCTCAGAATGGCTGCTTTGTAACGATGTCGCATAACGAACTGACTGTCATGGATGCATAAAAAACAAAATGAGGGTAATCGAGCAGTTACATTATCATTGTAAATAATACCAATGGCAATATTCACACTATAAAATTTTCTAAATTGATAAGTGCAATCAGTATATTAAATAGAAAGCGCACTGGTCTACGGTATGCACTATTATAGACTAGCACACGACACACGACAGATATCGCATATGTGTTTAAAGAAGGCGAACAAAAACATGGATTATTCTTTATACTAAAATGATATTTATGAGTACAGGTTTTCATTCCTGCGATGTTGAGAAATGCTTATACATAAACTCGCTATTATAAAATGCTTTGATTTATCATTCCATTTTCAGCTCAACATATAACCTTCATATCTTCTCAGCAACAAAGGTGCATACCAAAGAGCGTACATATTAGTATATAACTAGTATCATATAATGTGGACAATATAATCGCCCCTCGTATATCAGATGATATGACGAGTGGAGTGGCTAATGCTATATTTTGCTGATGATTAAGGCCCTTTCTTGTACGATTCACACTCAGGTACTGACCACGAAGCGAACCGTAATAGGGCATTTGGAGCATTGATCGATGCAATTAATTTACGAACTTCAATCAACAAGAGGTTATAAATTATGCACACCATCCGAAAATTACAATCTTATGAAACGCGAAAATGATACACCAGCATTTTGTGGGGGAAAGACGGCATAAGAGCTCTTCGGTGTGCCCTAGATTGCAGTAACATTTAGCTGGACGTGACATTGGATGCTTAAAACTCACAACGAAGTGACAAAATCAATATCATACCAGGCTTGTGGCCACTCATAATTAATGACCATGTTATGCACCATCAGCAAACCGACTAGAAACACCTGGTGGTATGTCAATTACACCAAGAAACAAATGGTCACAAATGTATCTGCGTTATTCCAAACATGGTAATTACGAAATTCGGGAGTGTTAGGTGCATGCATTATTCAATTAATCTCCTCTATTCGATCTAGAAAATTATGTCATGATTGTACCATTGCATTTAGGTATCAAAGAATAACCTTTCTTCGCACAAAGTTCAATTTACACAATCCATTGCAATGATTCCGAGTTATTCAGTCGGCAGTTTCCAAACGTACAATCCTTGTGCATTCATATTTTTAAAGCTAATGTCAGGTAACACGATGTTCATTACCAATGACGATGATGTCACTTATGATTGTGATGCTGCTGCAGCTGATGATGATAATGGTGATGCTGACGAATGAATGGCTGCTTGCCGCGGCCATTTGTATCAGTGTGTGTTTATGGCAACTGTCTGATGGAAGCTCTTTCATTCAACTCCAATTAAAGCAACAATGCGCTTGTTATGTCATCTTGTGCTCTACAACGATAGCAGGAAATGTCAATGTAACATCCGTTCTATAGACACTGGACCTGGATGACATTTGTTAGATGGCAGCGTGGCTGTTCGTGTAACTAGAACATTATTTCAGCATAAGTTGTCGTGACTTTATAGGTCTATTAACAGGCTACCCGTATCATCACCGCTCACTGGTGGGCGTTGTGCTCTTAGCAAAAGACAGTGACAGTGTATCAGCAACGTTTCAATGCATTTGATGTCAAACAAGTTGCAGGTTTACGAAACGGTCAATACCTTTAAATGGTTCATTGTGTGTCAATTGCAGCATAAGCCCAATAAGACATTGCGAAGATGAGTGTCAACTATTGGAAAATGTCATTTGGTTTAATGGAAGGGCGCCGTTGGCACTATTACCATTACTTCATCTGCCGTGTTGGTTTCAGATGTTTTGATGTGCCGTTTGTTTGCCCTGGATGGATCCCCATACTATTGCACAAGTGTCTTTGATTTATGTTAATTGTCTGATTATGCGAGTCCAACAAACGTTTCGCAGCCTGTATATTACTACGAATTGGAACGATTGATATTATGTGCACGTTTATCGTACAAATTATTCGAATCTCGGAGAATACTGGTAGAATGGAAGCACAATACCCTAACCATTGTGTAATTACAATCCGTTGAATATTAATATACTGCCGATGATAATAATATGAGTACGGGTATCAGTTAGAGTGAATATTATTCATACAAATATCATATTTCCATGGAATAGCCTTTGATATTGTGTATGTAAGCATGCTTAAAGCAATGTCCCTGTACATATCACCTAATATGCCGACGGCAACCATCACTTGACAACATTACTTCTCGTGGAACCGTCATATCACACAACCGACCAAGATTACATCTAAATGCCCCAAGGACTGCAGTCTCGTATATGTTATTGCGGCATTAGCTCGCTGGTAGCTCTCTTTCTTACTAAGCCAGAAATAGGTTTAGGAAATATGATATGCTACGTATGATGCTTGATGGTGTTCGTAGTATGCATAATAGCCTGTTTTAGCCTGTACAGTACTAAGTTATCATTTGATAATGAAAATGTCGATACCTTATAGAGGTATTGCATGGAGTAGATATTTGTGGTTACTTTTATTTGCAATCAAAATGAATGTAAAGTCCTTCTCAATCACATCACCAATGTAATGTGGTACGGACAACCAACGCAATGGTACATGTTGCAAAGTAACAAAAATGAAGAGACAGTTCGTTTCAATATCAACACAAATTTTTGCATATCATTTGGTTATGTTTTTCGTGGAACAAGAACAGATAAATTACATGATCCTTTGTAGTGTCATATTAGCAAGTGAATAAGTGAATGCTTTCACTCGATAGTGAAGTGCGAAACATTAAAAACACCAATAAATATATTATCTTAGTATTCGCTCGCTATTTAAAACCAATCTACCATTTAGGTAAAACAAATAAATATATCTGTTAACAGGCATTTCCTGTTGGGACGGTAGCTGACTAAACAGCCCATCAGAGACAAGTGGAACGCTCTTGGTAAGCATGGTCACAAAGTCGATGAGATAATGCTGTAAATTGGTGATGATTTATAATATTACGCTGTCTGCAACCTCTTTTGCATACTCGGGCTGATTGGTAATAACAACATCGATCAGGGAGTCTTTCTGAGGAATTATCAATTTACAACGTACAAATGTTCACCTTATCAGCTTCTTGATTTCTTCCCATTTGTGACAAAATACAAGCAAAATACTCATTTGACACGTACGACGTATGTCGATACTTACTAAAAATTGCTGCTTAAATAATATATACAGTGTTAACATCACATCGTCTAAACAGGCAATTCAGCTCTCTTGCTCAGGACGGCCGTTGGCAATGGTAATGGTGGTATCGGATTTTACGTCACTTTCAACAATGATGTGATGTCGCGATGGTGATGGATGAGAATGCTCGTGATGCATTGGCAGCTCCACTTATATTATATGAATAGCTAGTGCCACTAATCTGATTCGACATGGGGTGACAATTCCTCCAATATTATTTGCTTCTAGTAGTAATTGACGGAAGATACATATAAGATTCCAGATGGCGATACACCATGACCCTGATCTGGCTTGCGCCCTGTGTACTAGCTCTGGGCGATGTCTCGGTAGTCCACTCGTAATATATGCTGGTAATCGCCTTTGTAGCCGTCATATGACTTGACCGTAGGAGACCCGGATTAGCTCTTAATGCTTCCCTGGAGAAACGTCCAAAAGCCTTTATTACTCTGTCATGTCCTACTCCTAAAAGCATGGAAATTGACATTGGAATTATGCCACGCATAGGTTCCTGACTATTCATTCATGTTATATGTATATTTAGCTTATAATGGCGTGTACGCTAATACAATGCATCACCATTGGCAATGATGAACGAGCAACTCTACCTTATTTGTTTTTATCGTCATAGCGTAAGAGAGAATGCTAGTGAAAGTTGGCAAAACATGGATATTTTCATTCCATTTTATTCGGCTTTTACCGTACAATATACTCTTATGTCCGTAATCCGTTAGTGAGTTGCCTGTTCTTTACTTACACTTGCTATACTAGGTACAGATCATCCCTTTTATTAACATGACAACGCAACTGTGTACCTTGAAGGTTGTTGGCCGACTAATGGTTTGGTCAAGACATGAGGGAAGAGTGCGTTGAGGTCACGCTTAGAACCAGCACCGAATAATATGTGCAACTCCCCTCAATCAGATACCAACCTGTTGTAAATCATGAATGTACCGATTCGGCGCGGTAAATATTTAGACTATGTCAATTTGTCTTACTGGATCGTGAAGACTCTGGAAAACGTCATTTCTTACGATTGGCTTAGATTATCTTTTATATTTCCCGAGAAAATATAAAAGATAATCAGTCTCATAGATTGCATGTCAACGTTAGATTGCCATCAGTTTCTTTTCTCAGGGCCAGAAATGGACGTTGGCGTTATGTCACACTAAATATGACACTTGCAACTTACCGTTCCATGTATGGTTGCCTTTAATGGCATGTACATCATCAGCTGGTAGCGTCAAACACCAAATCATAATTACATAGTTTGTCTTAAATATAAAATCTCATTAAGCATGCAGGTTGGTCGAGTACAAACAAATGAAACGATAGATATACAGGCAGATGATTGAAGAATACCTGTAATGGTATTGAACGCATCAAAAAACAACATTTATGTGCACAAACGATGAAGTGGGATATAGGGAACCACTGTATGACGATTATCATACTAACAAGAATTGCGCATATCTTTGAACTATTTATGCCCGATCCGAATTAGCTGATGATGCAGTTAAGCTACAAAACGATTACACATAACGCCAGCATTAAAATATGCCGCTTTCAATGCTCAAAATGTCGATCCTTTCATCCACGCATGGCGCCTGGAATCCGATGTCACATACACATGTGTGAAGTAGTTACCATTAGTCCCTGTGTAATTGTCGATAACATTCTGAAGGACGGTATGCATGTTTTTCCCGTCTAACGATTGTTACAACGGTATAACTCTCGATATATCACCTGATGCGTTGAAGATGCATTTTTCGGCGATTTGGTGAAAGAATTATTTTGCTTATTTTTTCAAATAGTTGATTTGTGATGAAATGCACCTTTTAAATTATGCTTTGTCATAATCTCATCTGATTCATATCCATTCCAGAAGTGGGAACATTTCAAAGATCGGCTGATGGCTGTCTGACAGATTTATCACTCTTGGTTTTCCGTCTTGTCATATGACACGTGTAGGCGGCATACGATTTTAGGTTTTGGTGCACTGATGACGACTGTTTGTAATGCCACCAATGATTGGCTGGCAACAGATGACAAAGACAGGACTGATTTAGTAAGAGCGATTGCTTTTAATCTATTTTTAAATGGATTGCAGGAAAAGCATGCACATTCTGCCGGTGTTGCTATAGGCCAAGCAGAAGATAAGCTTGTTATGGTGAAACAATCATCCAAATGAGATCAATATCGATGCGACAGTCTTTGCACATAGACGAAACTGCTGGTTGGCTTGAATGTGTCAGGGGCGCCTCAAATCGGTCTGAAAAGAGAACATGTTTTTCTTGAGCTTGTTATGCAGCTCCGCACGGTATCGAAGCTACAACTGAGATGAAGAAAGCATCAAAAACGCCACATGTTATGGACAAATGTGGAGATCACCGCTAGCTATAGACAGCAGATAGCTAGCTGTCTACAGACAGATTTTATTTACTATGGACTGCATTATGTCCTGTAACAAGTACTGTTGTTTTTAGTCTTTGTTTACTGCCTTAAGTTAAATATTTGCAAATTAACAATTAAAACACAAACTTTTATTGATATGCACAGTGTATGCATAATATGTTTTGTCAATGATGTTCAACGGATCTAACTTGACAGCTTTCAGCAAAGCATTCCTCAGTCCAAATTAGCCATCGTTTCGCTATAAATGGTATGCTAGTGTCCATGTTTTGTCATAATTCTTAGATATACAATGCAATTAAAACCACGAAAACAAAATGCAACAAAGAATATCATTACCACTGTGAATTATGACTGACCACGTTGAAGACATAATATGAGATGGGAATTAAAACATTTGAAAAACGAATAATCTTGGGAGCTTTTTTATACCTTGCGTTCAAAAAATCTGTAACATGCTTGCATTGTCATATTGTGCTATGAACAATGTAACCTGAGAACAGTGACTGTAGTCGGCATAGTAAAACCTGCAACCCATTATCTCGTCATCCAAATGTGTGCTTTATTTACTCTCGAATCAATATTTCGCCCTTCATTGTTCCTATTCCTTAGACATATTAAAGCATTCATGACGCATTTATGACTCATCCAGTCTGACAGTGGCAAAAGGGGATTTGTGTATTTGTACCAATGTTTTAAAACGCAAATCGCCAGCGGAACATGAAATTGTTTTACGTAATCCTATTTTGGTGACCCACGTTTCATGTGAAACAGCACAACATACCCCAAGGCGCACACTAACTCATAAAATCACTCGCACGCATAAACACGCGCATATATTGGTGTGTAAATCCGTTTGCATTGTTGCATCGCCTTATGCTGAGCATAACCCATTCACTTGGTTAAGGATGATATGAACAATTTCGCTTCACGACCACCAATGGGTGCGCATAAACGCAATTTGTGCTATAAACAGCAGCGGCAATGATGTCCTACTTCATTCGGCTAAATAACATCAATGTATATAAGACGATCAAATGTGATTTACTGCAAAGTGTGTCAGTACTTGATATGAACTAGACATTACTGTGCATGGCTACAATTTGCTCAATTCTACACAAAAACAGACGCTGAAGACTCTTGATTGATGCACAAACGAAAAGAAGCTGCTCATTAACAACAGCAAGTTGATGAAATGCTATAAAACAGTTTATAAATATTGAAATCGCACTTCATTGATAGCCTGGGTACGAGCTACACCTTATGTCAGCACAAACAAGCTTCAGACGTTAGGTTCTGTTATCACATCGAATATAAATTATAATAGCTATTGCATAAATGAAATGAGGAAATTGCACCATGCACAACTAGCTACTAGCATTTAAATTCATGATATTACATTCGCACAGGGTCATTTTACAGCAACATGAATAATGCGGTGTGTGGTGTCAGTGAGTCTGTGTCATTATAACTTTAGGGTCTGCGATACTATCTCGCTAAACAGCACAACCAAACTGGAATAATTATAGTCCCGTTCATTAAATTACACTTTTCATCATCACGATCATGATCATCGTCATGATCATCATGATCTTGATCATCATTATCATCATAACATTGTCATCATCATCATCTTCATTATCATCCTCATCATTGTGATGATCAGTTGATTGGCACTGAACATGAATGAAACGGAAAGCAACTATATAGGTCGCAAGTTTAGCACAATATTTTCATTCGAATTCTAACACTGTTGGAAAAAAAACGTTGACTTTGCATTATTAATGTTTTCGACGTGTCTGTTATTCATATGTGATGACACGTGTCTTGAAGAGTTATGGAATGGTGAATTCAGCCTAACAATAACCTCTCTCTTGAATAAACATCTAACATGTTCACATTGTCGCTGGAAGAGCGTAAAAGGCTATATATACAGCTAGCTACTTATTATTTATGTCTTCACATCACTATTTTCGTGAATGTATCTTTGTATTGCGGTTATGCAGCACTGCTTTGTATTCCTACCATAAAGTGGTCGACGAAATAACATCAATTATATAAATGATAATCACCGGAAATGGTCCTCCATGCCATGAATAAGTAACGTCTCTTACACAAATTTGGTATGATTTGGTAATCCGATTTCACGTGTGTGTAATACATTCTCTTGTTGTGTTTGACAGTTAATAAATGCATTTTTCAGGCTTTGTACATCGCCTTTAAACCGTAACCTGTTGCATTGCTTATATGGTGAAGATAGCAAGGTAGTTATGGTATCGCAATTGTATATGCTGCTAGGCGTAATATAATCATGAATGCACTTTTCTGATAGCAATGTATCTGTAATTGTTTCTAGAGCTGAAATGCATTATTCGCTTGCCCTTGCTATAGCACGCACCTTTTATAGACAGTGTCAATTATTTGTGCTCGAGAATATACTATATTGCCATGAGAGAAATGAGCTCAGCTCAAGCAATTTTTCCCATAAATGTAAATATATTCCACCCCAAAAGATGTCGTTTTGAATCAAACGCACGAGTTTCGCGATGTGTCGGCGATGTTGAATACAACGGATGCAATCGTTTCCATTACCATTTTGTCACCATGTAATACATGAATGGACTGTCTGGGCCGATTGCGGATATATAAAGTGGGGAGTTCAGTCTCCGTGTTCTGGAGCATTCCCGCATAGACATTAGGCATCCCAATCTAATAGGAGTTTATCTGTTATCCCCAGGTGTTCTAACAAAATGAAATAGCTGATACACTTTGATGATATCGTGAAAGACAAGGGCTGGGAATGCAAAGTGTTGAATAACATTTTAATTCCTTAATATAACAACAGTTGTATTTAAACCCAGCCACTACTTCAGTGCAGTAAATATAATTCCTGTTATCCTATAATGTGAATTATCGTATTGAGATTGTGCCTGCAAAAAAAGCATACTAATTTAGCAGATGTGATTCAATTATTTACCAAAACCAAACACACAACAGACGAGCATCAAATAGATATAAATCGACTTAACATGGTCTCATTAATCGTGGTAGGAGTGCATTATTATGCATACAAAGCATACCATACTAACTGGGTTGTACAATTGATATTTTGATCATACATATAATGACAGCAATAGGTTATATTCTAAGTAAGGTGTAGATAGAATGATAAGTACGACCTTGATGCTTCATAATGACAAGTAAGGCCAGGAAGACAAATCAAATATGATTTGATTTGCGTTAATTTACGCTTATGTGCCGCAAGGCAAGGGCGAAGATGGCCACCATACAAGTTTGCGCGTTACAAAATAACAGACTTTTCCGAGTCGTACCGGGCAAGTGTACATGTGACATGAAATATTAACGAAAAATGGCGAGCAATGACCTCTGCCCTGTGCAATCGCTTACAATCTTCTTAAGGCCAACAACAGGTTTGTTGCAACACCAGTTACCAGATGGTCAAAATGAGCGCAACATGTTGGTTAATCACCATCATTCAAAGTGTACCATGACTATATTGACTCTGATTCCCCCACTTATTTACATTCAATTTAGATACCTATAAATCAGATATCGTAGAAAATACAAAAGTTTCAGTTCAACAGATTTTATTTTGCTGTCGCATTAAAAACACAAGCGGTAATAATCAGGCAAAATTACCATTCATTTGGATCAGACGTTTAAATTTGGCAGGTTAAGGCTCAGAGTTGCCACATTAAAACACCGATATAAGCACAAGAATATTCTATGAACGTGAGATAATTAATGGTTAAAATGGTGACAACTTACTTGACACAAAGATCCATGATAAGAGCTGGTTCAGTAACCACTGCTACCAAGTTCAATCGCTGGTTCTCTTTACTGGATAAGTGATGTCCCTCTACCACCTACCCTCTACCTGTCTCTTTTCTGAGGGTCTTCTTATTATAGTTGTCCTGTATTCATTTATGTTTGCAATGCTTTAAATTGTTGCAGTCTAAACTACCACGAATGTGTTGCTGGGGGTATCATTCGTTTGCTCAAAGTACTTACCAAGTTTAGCATTTTTATCAGTAAAAGGTACCCGAATTAACCCCGGTGATTATCAACGCATGATCCATTGATTATTCTTATGCTTATCTTCACAATGCTTCCACAATGGGAATCAGGTTTGTCAAATGACCTTAAATCGGTGATATATATGTGAAATAAGGTATTTGAACGCATGTGATGAATTTAACATGGGTGTGCATTATATAAGTTATATACCTTTCCTTTAACGAATGATTCATAACGTACTACATTTTCCGAATGACTGTTTCAATCAAATCTAGTTTCAACCGTACTATACAAAGTTGAGTATCATAAATACAACACCAAAAGAAATAAAATAATATCCAGTGTGTCTATGGTTTAAAGCATGATATAGCATCTTGCTCTTGGTTTCAAAATGTCTCACTAGTAATTAATCGTAATATATTCCCGAGCAGAAATGATGATATTTCCTTGACAACAAATGACCAAGTGAGCTCTGAAACAATTGTTGTCACCATTTATATTGCTAACATGGTGTACAACGCCTAATAAATAGTCTCATGTTTATTGATAATCCTTATTCATGCTGCAGTGGTATGGGCACTGGAACGACGAAATGATTTTGATTCGTATGTTATAGCGCATCGTATTTCCATTGATGATACAGTAAATAAACTGTCAAGAAAGACACGCTGTTCTGCAGATCAACATAAAAGCTGGTAATTGCATGGCTTCTGTTTTCATGGCTATTTCAAGGAATCTGCGCCAGTACCTTATGCATTTCATAGCATCAGGTGTGTGTTAATTGTTTGTATATTTGGGTTTTTGCAGTTCCGTTTCACAATGGTTATGGAGACGATTAGATACATTGCATTCCATATTTCCAACTAGTTTCACAATGATGGCACAGATTCCTTAAACTGATCAAATGTTCCTCATAGAAATACAGCAATCCATCGAGCACAAAATGTCTATCAATGGAGCCTGCTATGGTAAAAGCAAGGGAATAGTGGCTATCAAAGAAAAATGACATATGCGTATGTATAAAAGCCCATATATGTGTAACCCTGACGACTGCTGCGGCTTCCATCACGTATGGTTACAATATCATTCCTTAAATAGGGCCAATACAGCGTGTTCCATTTGTCCACCATTCAAGCAACTGATATAGATGGCCACAGTTATTGCAACAATGTGTCTCCCATTACATCGCATTATTGTACATCGATGACATGAGACTGTCGGGTTATCATTTGTATGAAAAGTTCTATCGAGACAGCGCTGTAAAATCACAGTGAAAAGACGCCTTCACAAAAACGTGTAATGTTGTTATTGTAAAGGCAAAAATGTCCAGTAGGTAGCAGTGCTTTATTGACATTCACCAACATCCGCTATTTTTTGGTGCATTAGGCAAGCGTAATGATCTTTCATTCGGGGCATATTGTTGAGCATATTGTAGCTGTGGCAGATCCAGCAGAAAGTTCTAATTCACAAAACTCACAGACAAACTTTGCACTGAATCAAACTGGATTGTCTAGCATCATTGTTTGTTGGCGATATGAAGTGAAACATTGTGCTTGTCGTTTATAATACAAATGACATCGATATGTCACCATGGGTGGTCGTTAAGAGAAATTATTCATTTCATCCCCGACCAAGTGAAAGGGCAATGAACACCATAGTTCATTATATTTTAGAAACACAGCCATGCCCATAGACACCAGTGTGTTTTGTCGCTTATGTTTATGTTTTTCATACGTGTGTGCACGACTACGTTAAATGAACGTGTGGGACAATATCTGTGCTTTCTCATCACACCTTGGGTTCAGTGGATCATGTATGTAAAAGTTTGAGATTCTTTGCTTACTTTCAAGAAGCAAAGAAATATTTTTTTTTCGCGCTGATGGCATTTCACACTCATGGTGTTATTTTAAGGTTTACAATAATATCCCTTTCAACATACCATGACATCATAAGACCTAAATTCATTCTATATTGTATGTCAATGTCGAGCAGGATGATGAGTGTTTGTCAAAGAGCCCCATCAATGCGACACACCCGCACGCTTTCCATCGTCTCCATCCATGGTATCGAATTTTGTGCGCTTGTATTTTGCCGTTGACGTTTCAGTTGCTAACAAATGAAAATATAACATTTATTGTGTGGTTAGTCGATTATATAAATCAATGCATATCTAATACATTTTTTGGACTGGCAATAACCACGACAGCATTTTGCAAAAATATTTCTGATTTGCTCACACCTGAAACTCTGATGCTTAAATAAAAATAAACAAGATACATCTGAGAACATTGAGTCTTGTTATGTTTTGTAAAGCAATATCAATATCCGATGTAATCAATGACAGGCACATTGCTGTTAGTGGTGATGTTTGACATTGTATATGCTATTGGGTTCTAGAACGAGTTTTACGAGCCAAATATATGTCAGACAGAGAGAAATTGCCTGTTATAGAGGCAATTTGAATATCGATTAAGCGTATATTTCTAATCCGAATGCTTTATGGTTGTTGATGACAAGAAGGATTACACGCTTTTTTAAGCGATCGGACAAGATCTCTAATTACACGCGAAATAAAAAGCATGATACTCAACGATCAAATCGTGAATTTTCATGATGAAATATATGACTGATATTTCAACGCCACGTCGTCCTGATACCTTGCAGAGACCAATGTGTCTCTAGCAACAATTTAACGAACATCATTTAAATACAAAATTCTACATAAAACAGGTCGATGTGCGTTCTTCAATCCCGAAGAGCCAAATATATTGATTTGTGATCTGATGTTTGTGGTTCATGTTCTGCAAGCCATTTTTGATTTAAACATCGGTGCATATGCGCAAATGTTCCCTTTGTCACTCTCTGACTAGATATGTCTTATGTGTCAATGGATCAGGAAAAATTAAGTATTGATTCAAGAGTTAACAGAATGCATATTTGGATGACGAGATAAAGATCTGCAGGTTGCTTCTTTGCCGAGAAGTTACGTTGCTCATAGCACAATACGACCCAAAAAGTTGAGTAAGGTGAACAGCCCAGTTCTCGTTGTAGGTCATTATACTTGCAACATTCTATTGTTTACTGACCGCATCATCAAAGCAAGCTCAACATTGGTATGGCGTTTAGCAACGCTGGCAGAATGTGTGCCCTCCGTGAGATCCATTTGAAAACAAAATGAAAAGTGTTCACTCTGGCCAAAAACATATTGTCTTTGTCATTAGGTCCCATCGACGTCATTTATTAGAAACAGCAAGACTTATTACAAACATGATGTATTCTGATAGCATCATTAACCAACTTCTTGCAGGATGAGCCTTGTGGTTATCACCCGATGATGTTTGCCGTGCAAACTACCGCCGTCCCGCTTTATCACTCCCCGAAAGTAACCTCTGCTATTTTCCAGCCGCTTCACGCTGAATTACTATGTTTCCTGACCTTGAACCCCCCTTCCGGTGGACGGGTTATCCGCTAGAGTTGGTACAAATACACTGTACGGGATTTTGCCAGATAAGCTAGATTGAACCATTCCAGGAAGTTATTGGTGATCAGACCTTCTGTTGATCTTCGATTGTGAGGCACTGTGAGCTGTGGACCGTGAGTGCGTAGCTAATACGCCAATTGTCTGTTTTGATGGCGGTCGCTGGGGCCCTCGATGGTAACCCCCACGATATCATTGAAGACGATTCTTAGGAAGAGTAGGTGTCAGAAATCCGGACATCAATGTTTTGTCTACGGCTGTTCTTATGCAGCAGCGATGCCAGCACGTCTTGGTAGCATTCTTATGTCTCCGCAGTATCAGCTCCTATTCCCTGTTACGCCCTTTTTTGGCCACTAGTGAGTATGAGATCAGGCAGTGGCATCCATGTTGGGAGTCTTCCGCGTAGAACAAACCTTAACAGCGCCACCATCCTCAGACTCGATCTGGGCGTTATCCAACATTTCGACCAACGGTTCGTGGGGTGGGTGGTCATTCTCTGCTTTGATTTCATACCTGGGGAAACGCTGCGCAAATTTCGTCGTTTCTAGGAAAAAGTAGGCAATTAACAAAGAAGCGCCGTATCTTGTTGTGCAGATGTTTCCAACGAGATACCTCTGGAAGCGTCGTTACGTTTTCATTATAGCAATTTGTTGGAATTGGATACAAGCTTTATGTGTTTAGCTGTACATCCTATTTATTTATACGACAAAAGATCAGTGTTGTGATTATGTACGGAATTTAACGTCTAATGCATATCACGACACGACAAACAACAATGCCTTTCCATAAGGACTATTAAGATAAAGCTCAAGCAGATGGATAACTTTTAAATGATTAATTACCAAAAGTACGCCCATAGCACCCTCCAATTACCTTTATTCATTTAATTCAGTATACAAATTGAGCTGTTATTATACGTATTTGAGTGAAATTTGTTTGGCTATACTTGTATTGGTAGTATTTGTAAATTGTAAACCGCCTGGTCTCCTTTATCTGTGTTCTATTCGCCATGGATTCCGTGTCGTTGATCTAATACTCAGTGTGAGGTATTGGCTTGTGTCAATGGGGTGATAGCACCAATGATCCTAGCACTTCTTCGTCGGTCTGGCCTATCATTGTGGACACATGACCTCTGTGGTGGACTGGAAATTGAATCGCATCTGTTAAAATGTTTATAGTCCTGAGATAGCAACGAATAAATATGGCGGATCAAACAGCACACTGATGAGATCATCCCTCTTCTAGTTTCAAAGCCATCACGAAAAAAAAAATTTCTTTGCTTCTTGAAAGTAAGCAAAGTCAAACTTTTACATGATCCACTGAACCCCCTCCCAAAGTGGAAGGTTCCGTAGCGGGACGTATGAGAAAACATTAAACATAGCGCTATCATGGCTGTGTTTATAAAATATAATGGGATGTTGGTGAATGTTAATAAAGCACTGCTACCTACTGGACATTTTTGCCTTTACAATAACAACATTACACGTTTTTGTGAAGGCGTCTTTTCACTGTGATTTTACAGCGCTGTCTCGTACATAAAACTACATCATTCATACAAATGATAACTCGACAGTCAATCTTGCTCATCGACGATGTGTGGCAATAATGCGATGTAATGGGAGAGACATTGTTGCAATAACTGTGGCCATCTAATATCAGTTGCTTGAATGGTGGACACATGCAACACGCTGTATTGGCCCTATCTTGGTAAGGAATGATATTGTAACCATACGTGCTGGAAGTCGGCGCAGCAGTCGTCAGGGTTACACATATATGGGCTTTATCGAAGTATACAACGCATATGTCATTTTTCTAAAGTTGGAAGCCACTATTCACTTGCTTTTACCATAGCAGGCTTCATTGATAGACATTTTGTGCTTGATGGATTGCTATATTTACATTAGGAACATTTGATTAGTTTAAGGAATCTGTGTTTGGAATCTATCATTGTGAAACTAGTTGGAAATATGGAATGCAATGTATCTAATCGTCTCCATAACCATTGTGAAACGGAACTCCAAAACCCCAAACAAGCGAACAATTAACACACACCTGATGCTATGAAATGCATAAGGTACTGGCGCAGATTCCTTGAAATAGCCATGAAAACAGAAGCCATGCAATTACCAGCTTTTATGTTGATCTGCGGAACAGCGTGTCTTTCTGTATGATCAATGGAAATACGATGCGCTATAGATTACGAATCAAAATCATTTCGTCGTTCCAGTGCCCATACCACTGCAGCATGAATTAGGATTATCAATAAACATGAGACTATTTATTAGGCTTTGTACACCATGTTAGCAGAATAAATGGTGAGAACAATTGTTTCAGCGCTCACTTGGTCATTTGTTGTCAAGGAAATATCATCATTTCTGCTCGGGAATATATTACGATTAATTACTAGTGAGACATTTTGAAACCAAGAGCAAGAGGCTATATCATGCTTTAAACCATAGACACACTGGATATTTTTTTATTTCTTTTGGTGTTGTATTTATGATACTCAACTTTGTATAGTACGGTTGAAACTAGATTTGATTGAAACAGTCATTCGGAAAATGTAGTACGTTATGAATCATTCGTTAAAGGAAAGGTATATAACTTATATAATGCACACCCATGTTAAATTCATCACATGCGTTCAAATACCTTATTTCACATATATATCACCGATTTAAGGTCATTTGACAAACCTGATTCCCATTGTGGAAGCATTGTGAAGATAAGCATAAGAATAACCAACCTAATGGATCATGCGTTGATAATCACTGGGGTTTATTCGGGTACCTTTCACTTATAAAAAATTTCATCTTGGTAAGTACTTTAAGCAATCGAATGATACCCCAGCAACACATTCGTGGTAGTTTAGACTGCATCAATTTAAAGCATTGCAAACATAAATTAATACAGGAAAACTATCATAAGAAGACCCTCAGAAAAGAGACAGGTAGAGGGTAGAGGGACATCACTTATCCAGTAAAGAGAACCAGCGATTGAACTTGGTAGCAGTGATTACTGAACCAGCTCTCATCATGGATCTTTGTGTCAAGTAAGTTGTTCCCATTTTAACCATTAATTATCTCACGTTCATAGAATATTCTTGTGCTTATATCGGTGTTTTAATGTGGCAACTGAGCCTTAACCTGCCAAATTTAAACGACTGATCCAAATGAATGGTAATTTTGCCTGATTATTACCGCTTGTGTTTTTAATGCGACAGCAAAATAAAATCTGTTGAACTGAAACTTTTGTATTTTCTACGATATCTGATTTATAGGTATCTAAATTGAATGTAAATAAGTGGGGGAATCAGAGTCATTATAGTCAAGGTACACTTTGAATGATGGTGATTAACCAACATGTTGCGCTCATTTTGACCATCTGGTAACTGGTGTTGCAACAAACCAGTTGTTGGCCTTAAGAAGATTGTAAGCGATTGCACAGGGCAGAGGTCATTGCTCGCCATTTTTCGTTAATATTTCATGTCACATGTACACTTGCCCGGTACGAAGGGACCATAATAATTCCCGTTTGGTTGTGCTGTTTAGCGAGATAGTATCGCAGACCCTAAAGTTATAATGACACAGACTCACTGACACCATACACCGCATTATTCATGTTGCTGTAAACTGACCCTGTGCGAATGTAATATCATGAATTAAAATGCTAGTAGCTAGTTGTGCATGGTGCAATTTCCTCATTTCATTTATGCAATAGCTATTATAATTTATAATCGATGTGATAACAGAACCTAACGTCTGTAGCTTGTTTGTGCTGAAATAAGGTGTAGCTCGTACCCAGGCTAATTGTTGTGGATTGGCATGAATCAATGAAGTGCGATTTCAATATTTATAAACTGTTTTATAGCATTTCATCAACTTGCTGTTGTTAATGAGCAGCTTCTTTTCGTTATTGCATCAATCAAGAGTCTTCACCGTCTGTTTTTTTGCGTAGAATTGAGCAAATTGTAGCTATGCACAGTAATGTCTAGTTCATATCAAGTACTGACACACTTTGCAGTAAATCGAATTGGATCGTCTTATATACATTGATGTTATTTAGCCGAATGAAGTAGGACATCATTGCCGCTGCTGTTTATAGCACAAATTGCGTTTATGCGCCCCCATTGGTGGTCGTGAAGCGAAATTGTTCATATCATCCTTAACCAAGTGAATGGGTTATGCTCAGCATAAGGCGATGCAACAATGCAAACGGATTTACACACCAATATATGCGCGTGTTTATGCGTGCGACTGATTTTATGAGTTAGTGTGCGCCTTGGGGTATGTTGTGCTGTTTCAGATGAAACGTGGGTCACCAAAATAGGATTACGTAAAACAATTTCATGTTCCGCTGGCGATTTGTGTTTTAAAACATTGGTACAAATACACAAATCCCCTTTTGCCACTGTCAGACTAGATGAGTCATAAATGCGTCATGAATGCTTTAATATGTCTAAGGAATAGGAACAATGAAGGGCGAAATATTGATTCGAGAGTAAATAAAGCACACATTTGGATGACGAGATTATGGGTTGCAGGTTTTACTATGCCGACTACAGTCGCTGTTCACAGGTTACATTGTTCATAGCACAATATGACCGGTCGATTATTGAACAAAACGTAGGGTGAAGTAATTATCAATGCAAGCATGTTACAGATTTGTTGAACGCAAGGTATAAAAAAGCTCTCAAGATTATTCGTTTTTCAAATGTTTTAATTCCCAACGTGGTCAGCCATAATTCACGGTGGTAATGATATTCTTTGTTGCATTTTGTTTTCGTGGTTTTAATTGCATTGTATATCCAAGAATTATGACAAAACATGGACACTAGCATACCATTTATAGCGAAACAATGGATAACTTGGACTGAGGAAGGCTTTGCTGAAAGCTGGCAAGTTAGATCCGTTGAACATCATTTACAAAACATATTATGCATACACTGTGCATATCAATAAAAGTTTGTGTTTTAATTGTTAATTTGCAAATATTTAACTTAAGGCAGTAAACACATAACTAAAAACAACAGGTCTTGTTACAGGACATAATGCAGTCCATAGTAAATAAAATCTGTCTGTAGACAGCTAGCTATCTGCTGTCTATAGCTAGCGGCGATCTGCACATTTGTCGATAACACGTGGCGTGTTGATGCTTTCTTCATCTCAGTTGTAGCTTCGATACCGTGCGGAGCTGCATAACGAGCTCAAGAAAAACATGTTCTCTTTTTAGACTGATTTGAGGCGCCCCTGACACATTCAAGCCAACCAGCTGTTTTGTCTATGTGCAAAGACTGTCGCATCGATATTGATCTCATTTGGATGATTGTTTCACCATAGCAAACTTATATTCTGCTTGGCCTATTGCAACACCGGCAGAATGTGCATGCTTTGCCTGCAATCCATTTAAAAATAAATGCAAAGCAATCGCTCTTACTCAATCAGTCCTGTCTTTGTCATCAATTGCCAGCCAATTATTGGTGGCATTACAAACAGCCGTCATCAGTGCACCAAACCCTAAAATCGTATGCCGCCTACACGTGTCATATGACAAGACGGACAACCAAGAGTGATAAATCTGTCAGACAGCCATCAGCCGATCTTTGAAATGTTCTCATTTTCTGGAATGGATATGAATCAAATGAGATTATGACAAAGCATCATTTAAAAGGTGCATTTCATCAAAAATCAACTATTTGAAAAAATAAGCAAAATAATTCTTTCACCAAATCGCCGAAAAATGCATCTTCAACACATCAGGTGATATATCGAGAGTTATACCGTTGTAACAATCGTTAGACGGGAAAAACATGCATACCGTCCTTCAGAAAGTTATCGACAATTACAGAGGGACTAATGGTAACTACTTCACACATGTGTATGTGACATCGGATTCCAGGCGCCATGCGTGGATGAAAGGGTCGACATTTTGAGCATTGAAAGCGGCATATTTTAATGCTGGCGTTATGTGTAATCGTTTTGTAGCTTAACTGCATCATCAGCTAATTCGGATCGGGCATAAATAGTTCAAAGATATGCGCAATTCTTGTTAGTATGATAATCGTCATACAGTGGTTCCCTATATCCCACTTCATCGTTTGTGCACATAGATGTTGTTTTTTGATGCGTTCAATACCTATATTACAGGTATTCTTCAATCATCTGCCTGTATATCTATCGTTTCATTTGATTGTACTCGACCAACCTGCATGCTTAATGAGATTTTATATTTAAGACAAACTATGTAATTATGGTTTGGTGTTTGTCGCTACCAGCTGATGATGTACATGCCATTAAAAGCAACCATACATGGAACGGTAAGTTGCAAGTTTCATATTTAGTGTGACATAACGCCAACGTCCATTTCTAGCCCTGAGAAAAGAAACTGGTGGCAATCTAAAGTTGACATACAATCTATGAGACTGTGATTATCTTTCATATTTTCTCGGGAAATATAAAAGATAACCCAAGCCAATCGTAAGAAATGACGTTTTCCAGAGTCTTCTCGATCCAGTAAGACAAATTGACATAGTCTAAATATTTACCGCGCCGAATCGGTACATTCATGATTTACAACAGGTTGGTATCTGATTGAGGGGAGTTGCACATATTATTCGGTGCTGGTTCTAAGCGTGACCTCAACGCACTGTTCCCTCATGTCTTGACCAAACCATTAGTCGGCCAACAACCTTCAAGGTACACAGTTTCGTTGTCATGTTAATAAAAGGGATGATCTGTACCTAGTATAGCAAGTATAAGTAAAGAACATGCAACTCACTAACGGATTACGGACATAAGAGTATATTGTACGGTAAAAGCCGATTAAAATGGAATGAAAATATCCATGTTTTGCCAACTTTCACTAGCATTCTCTCTTACGCTATGACGATAAAAACAAATAAGGTAGAGTTGCTCGTTCATCATTGCCAATGGTGATGCATTGTATTAGCGTACACGCCATTATAAGCTAAATATACATATAACATGAATGAATAGTCAGGAACCTATGCGTGGCATAATTCCAATGTCAATTTCCATGCTTTTAGGAGTAGGACATGACAGAGTAATAAAGGCTTTTGGACGTTTCTCCAGGGAAGCATTAAGAGCTAATCCGGGTCTCCTACGGTCAAGTCATATGACGGCTACAAAGGCGATTACCAGCATATATTACGAGTGGACTACCGAGACATCGCCCAGAGCTAGTTCACAGGGCGCAAGCCAGATCAGGGTCATGGTGTATCGCCATCTGGAATCTTATATGTATCTTCCGTCAATTACTACTGGAAGCAAATAATATTGGAGGAATTGTCACCCCATGTCGAATCAGATTAGTGGCACTAGCTATTCATATAATATAATTTGAGCTGCCAATGCATCACGAGCATTCTCATCCATCACCATCGCGACATCACCTCATTGTTGAAAGTGACGTAAAACCCCGATACCACCATTACCATTGCCAACGGCCGTCCTGAGCAAGAGAGCTGAATTGGCTGTTTAGACGATGTGATGTTAACACTGTATATATTATTTAAGCAGCAATTTTTATTAAGTATCGACATACGTCGTACGTGTCAAATGAGTATTTTGCTTGTATTTTGTCACAAATGGGAAGAAATCAAGAAGCTGATAAGGTGAACATTTGTACGTTGTAAATTGATAATTCCTCAGAAAGACTCCCTGATCGATGTTGTTATTACCAATCAGCCCGAGTATGCAAAAGAGGTTGCAGACAGCGTAATATTATAAATCTAGTCAGTTCATAGCAAATGGTAGATAATGAGTCCCAAATCCCAGAGCGCCATCGGCGCGAATGCATCACCAATTTACAGCATTATCTCATCGACTTTGTGACCATGCTTACCAAGAGCGTTCCACTTGTCTCTGATGGGCTGTTTAGTCAGCTACCGTCCCAACAGGAAATGCCTGTTAACAGATATATTTATTTGTTTTACCTAAATGGTAGATTGGTTTTAAATAGCGAGCGAATACTAAGATAATATATTTATTGGTGTTTTTAATGTTTCGCACTTCACTATCGAGTGAAAGCATTCACTTATTCACTTGCTAATATGACACTACAAAGGATCATGTAATTTATCTGTTCTTGTTCCACGAAAAACATAACCAAATGATATGCAAAAATTTGTGTTGATATTGAAACGAACTGTCTCTTCATTTTTCTTACTTTGCAACATGTACCATTGCGTTGGTTGTCCGTACCACATTACATTGGTGATGTGATTGAGAAGGACATTCATTTTGATTGCAAATAAAAGTAACCACAAATATCTACTCCATGCAATACCTCTATAAGGTATCGACATTTTCATTATCAAAAGATAACTTAGTACTGTACAGGCTAAAACAGGCTATTATGCATACTACGAACACCATTAAGCATCATACGTAGCATATCATATTTCCTAAACCTATTTCTGGCTTAGTAAGAAAGAGAGCTACCAGCGAGCTAATGCCGCAATAACATATATGAGACTGCAGTCCTTGGGGCATTTAGATGTAATCTTGGTCGGTTGTGTGATATGACGGTTCCACGAGAAGTAATGTTGTCAAGTGATGGTTGCCGTCGGCATATTAGGTGATATGTACAGGGACATTGCTTTAAGCATGCTTACATACACAATATCAAAGGCTATTCCATGGAAATATGATATTTGTATGAATAATATTCACTCAAACTGATACCCGTACTCATATTATTATCATCGGCAGTATATTAATATTCAACGGATTGTAATTACACAATTGTTAGGGTATTGTGCTTCCATTCTACCAGTATTCTCCGTGATTCGAATAATATGTACGATAAACGTGCACATAATATCAATCGTTCCAACTCGTAGTAATATACAGGCTGCGAAACGTTTGTTGGACTCGCATAATCAGACAATTAACATAAATCAAAGACACTTGTGCAATAGTATGGGGATCCATCCAGGGCAAACAAACGGCACATCAAAACATCTGAAACCAACACGGCAGATGAAGTAATGGTAATAGTGCCAACGGCGCCCTTCCATTAAACCAAATGACATTTTCCAATAGTTGACACTCATCTTCGCAATGTCTTATTGGGCTTATGCTGCAATTGACACACAATGAACCATTTAAAGGTATTGACCGTTTCGTAAACCTGCAACTTTTTTGACATCAAATGCATTGAAACGTTGCTGATACACTGTCACTGTCTTTTGCTAAGAGCACAACGCCCACCAGCGAGCGGTGATGATACGGGTAGCCTGTTAATAGACCTATAAAGTCACGCCAACTTAAAGTGCTGAAATAATGTTCTAGTTACACGAACAGCCACGCTGCCGTTTAGCAAATGCCATCCAGGTCCAGTGTCTATAGAACGGATGTTACATTGACATTTCCTGCTATCATTGTAGAGCACAAGATGACATAACAAGCGCATTGTTGCTTTAATTGGAGTTGAATGAAAGAGCTTCCATCAGACAGTTGCCATAAACACACACTGATACAAATGGCCGCGGCAAGCAGCCATTCATTCGTCAGCATCACCATTATCATCATCAGCTGCAGCAGCATCACAATCATAAGTGACATCATCGTCATTGGTAATGTACATCGTGTTACCTGACATTAGCTTTGAAAATATGAATGCACAAGGATTGTACGTTTGGAAACTGCCGACTGAATAACTCGGAATCATTGCAATGGATTGTGTAAATTGAACTTTGTGTGAAGAAAGGTTATTCTTTGATACCTAAATGCAATGGTACAATCATGACATAATTTTCTAGATCGAATAGAGGAGATTAATTGAATAATTCATGCACCTAACACTCCCGAATTTCGTAATTACCATGTTTGGAATAACGCAGATACATTTGTGACCATTTGTTTGTTGGTGTAATTGACATACCACCAGGTGTTTCTAGTCGGTTTGCTGATGGTGCATAACATGGTCATTAATTATGAGTGGCCACAAGCCTGGTATGATATTGATTTTGTCACTTCGTTGTGAGTTTTAAGCATCCAATGTCACGTCCAGCTAAATGTTACTGCAATCTAGGGCGGACCGAAGAGCTCTTATGCCGTCTTTCCCCCACAAAATGCTGGTGTATCATTTTCGCGTTTCATAAGATTGTAATTTTCGGATGGTGCGCATAATTTATAACCTCTTGTTGATTGAAGTTCGTAAATTAATTGCATCGATCAATGCTCCAAATGCCCTATTACGGTTCGCTTCGTGGTCAGTACCTGAGTGTGAATCGTACAAGAAAGGGCCTTAATCATCAGCAAAATATAGCATTAGCCACTCCACTCGTCATATCATCTGATATACGAGGGGCGATTATATTGTCCACATTATATGATACTAGTTATATACTAATATGTACGCTCTTTGGTATGCACCTTTGTTGCTGAGAAGATATGAAGGTTATATGTTGAGCTGAAAATGGAATGATAAATCAAAGCATTTTATAATAGCGAGTTTCTGTATAAGCGTTTCTCAACATCGCAGGAATGAAAACCTGTACTCATAAATAACATTTTAGTATAAAGAATAATCCATGTTTTTGTTCGCCTTCTTTAAACACATATGCGATATCTGTCGTGTGCTAGTCTATAATAGTGCATACCGTAGACCAGTGCGCTTTCTATTTAATATACTGATTGCACTTATCAATTTAGAAAATTTTATAGTGTGAATATTGCCATTGGTATTATTTACAATGATAATGTAACTGCTCGATTACCCTCATTTTGTTTTTTATGCATCCATGACAGTCAGTTCGTTATGCGACATCGTTACAAAGCAGCCATTCTGAGCTTTATCCAGGTACTGTATAACACACTGGTGTTGGTGAGTCATTAAATCTTAAACGCATCTAGTTAAGGTCGATTCGTTACATCGATTGTAGTCGGACATGAAAAATGCCTTTTTTGCGGTTCAACAAATTAAACTGGTATTTTATGTTCATCAATTTACGATGTATGCACATTTGATATTTTTTGGTGTACATTCAGATGTTCCCTAAAGCTTCTGAATCTTGTTGCCAGCATTATCTTTTGTTGGGGTTATAAGGCTGCATAATTGATGTCATGCACATCATAAACGGTATCGGATGTAGGAATGAAACATAATGGATACACAGATGTATCTCTTGATTTGCCAGAGCAGTATTTCTAATTGAGTACAGGGTAGGTATGACATATGCACTCGATGCCTGTCTTGCATTCCGCCTTTATCTGAGTGACCCATGATCATTTCTCTTTTATTGCCACCGATTAATTGCCAAAGTCAATACACCATTGAATTTGAGGGCTTAAACCGGATTATCCCGTTTCCAACCCTCTACACTCGAGGACACATATACGACGGGTGACATGGTGACAGTGAGACAGATGCTTGTTTTTCATCCACCTGATTAATTAATGTGTTAGTATAATTGTGATAGATTTGAGTTAAGAGAAGCAGCACAAATATAATTATCTGCATAGAACATACATCTACCACAGAAGAGCCTATTATAACTGATATTAACCATCGTTAGAAACTATTGTTTATAAGTGAAACATATCTGCAAAATACGATTGACAAATTTGGCAAAAGCGAATGCGGGTAACAAGAGGTATGGTATAGCAACCTTAATAGCTTAGGATGGCTGCTAGTGGCACATTCAACCACTTTTCCCCAATCAAAACGATAACGATAGATAGCGAACAAGTTAATTGATACCAACCTGCCCCAATAGCATCCACACAGAAAAAGTAAAATCAGACCCTGTAGTTGATACCAAGCCGGAATGGGTATTTTGCGTAAATAATGCTCTACACTCGACAGTTGCAGTAAGCCAGAACTCATGCACATGTTGTGCCACAAGCGTAAATGGGGTAGGAATCAGCTTTTTGCTCGCCTGGTGAAGTTGATAACCAATGATAGCACCTCAAAGCGGGCAAAACATTTAAATATAACACCCAAAATAATTTTGTAAGTACCAGTGGCAGTAACAGAGTTTTAATTAACATTTTGACTACTCTAGTGCTCTTCCCCCATTGTATCTAAAACAGTCTATGCGACTTTTACAAAAGTATCGGTACATCCTTTGGTGCCATAATAGAAACACACTTTTGTACCACAGTTGTCATATTCACCAATGGTATTTTACGCAAACCAAAATTGGGCATTGTTCAACCTAAACTTAAAGGAAACTGAAGTGCAACCAACAACCCACTTTTTGTATTTGATTTTAAACACATGATACAACATTTCATTGCACAAGACAAATGTTAAGCTGTTTTGATTTGTATAGTGCCGCTTGTTATAACATTCGTGTCAACAAGTTACAATAGGGAGACTATTGACATATGTTTGAGGAAATATATTTATGTCCTGAGGACACGACAATTGGCGTAGCGTAGTCTTTGAATCAGAGCAAATAATTGCCAAATGATTAAAATGGTCTAATAACTTCTTTGTCCAGGTATTCGTGTTTTATTTGTAGCCATTCATGTAGAGACCTTTAATGTTTCGCGTTCAAATGATAATGATACCTACAAGAGTCATTCTCCTTGCAGAACCTCGTCAATATATGAGTGCATTGGTATACGCCCTGTGTTTTTACGTATGACCTGGTATGCCCTGTCGAGCCCTCTGTCATCTCGCTTTAATAACGACACTTCGCGGAAAAATGGGCTGGCCTCGTATGTCTACTCAATACCATCGTTGCACTCTTGTCTGCCTCCTACAGTTGGACAATCACAGGCTCACAGAGAAGGTAAATCATGTCCAAATGTGCTGTGCACTACGTGTCAATATCTACACCGATTCTTTCTACATGGTGTATACCTTGTAGAGGGTTATTGTATGGATAATATTGCAATTCAGTGTTAAACATGCAAGTCTTAAATGCTGATTAATTCCGGTTGCGCGACTATTTCTTTAAAATATATGATTTCATGACATTCATGCATGCATTCTATGCAAACGTCCAATAAATCAGACGTTTAATGATGCTGATGATTATAATGCGCCGTATAATTCAAATGTTGCATAAGCAACCTTCTACAAACTCAGTTCATCCCTACGTTTTTTATTCCAACCCCATAGTTCAGTCCACAATGTACTTTAAACTACAAATGCATTATTTCAGATGTCTGTGATTCCGCTGCGTCGCTGATTTTGTGCGTTTCCAATAACTTGTCGCATGCAACAGAAAAATGTACGACAGCTGCGCGTTTCAAATACAAATATTGCCTAGTAGAGTGTAACTATGCAATAATGTGTAATCGATTATAATCATTACCATTAAGCTCAGAACACTCGTTGCATAAAGCAACAAACTAAGTCCTAAAATGTCTTATAGGGACAAAGAGCTTAATCATACCATGTAATTCTTTCCTATAAAACTATAGTTTGCGCTGTTGCTGACGAGGGAATCACGGGAATGACCTTAAATAACCTCTACAATGAAAGCAACGAATCTCGATCAAAGCGGAGCAGTAACCAAACGGATTGATTTGATAAGATTGACCATATTGACTGGTTATTTGACTATGACAGGTGGTTGATGGAGACATACACATGTTGGAGGAATGAAAAAGAAACGGGGAACACTGTCAATATGCGTTATGACAAGTTACCGAGAATAACAACAGGGCAGTCTTCTAGTCCAACCATGACATTGACGTCGGCCCACTCTGAGTTTTTATCACAATTACAACGACATTAACATATTAATTGTATGGTTTGCCATTAAGGTCTTAAGCGTAAACTGACTAGTTTATGCGCCGTTTGCGTGTTATTAATTGGCTGTTTGCATAAGACATACTGGCACGATAATGGTCGTTTAGTCACATTCAAATATATTGTCATCATGTTCAAACTCACCAGTATGACAGTCGCTGTAGACGTGTGTCTGACGGGGAATTTCTTGTTTGATGGTTGATATGTAGACGTGTGTCTGACGGGGAATTTCTTGTTTGATGGTTGATATACAGCAGTCCTGATTCGCCCGGTACCTTAAGATTGGAGCAGCATTAAATGAGAGTTATTATGAAGAACAATATATTTTATGTCTTTCTAACTCGTTTAGCCACATTAAAACGCTTGTGGGTATCTTGGTATTCGTAAGAGTAATTTTGAGTAAAATGAATTATTAGATCACGTATTATGCTGTCAATTTATATACCTTAATAACGTTATGAAACTCACGCAGCAGCAGTCATTGCTGTTGATCAGCTCAAATGCATGTTGAAAAATGCATGAAGCAAGTTGATACTGAGAAAACACCGTACAAAATGCCATTTTGTTCATCGCTGCAACAAAGATGGATCGAATTCAAAGGGGATATATTCTATATTATAGCCATCAAGCCCCACAATGGTTATTGCTGATATTGGCTGTGCGGTTATTGATTCATTGTGTAAGACACAATTACATACGTATTGCATATGGTATGTCGAATGGTTCCTACATAATTGGGAAATCGGTTTGACTGTAATGATTATTTAGATATAACGTCACCACGACCACTCTATTACTTCACCAGTCTGTGTAATTAATAGGGCCTGAGCAAAATGATGAAAATAAGCTGACTTAGATACATCTTACCTCGATTGTTTACGCCGCTGTCATATTGAAGCGGCATACGCAAACCTGAAATCAGTTCTTTATAGCGTATGTTGAATTACTGTGTGCGCTTTTGCAATAAAAGATGTGCTTTTATAGCAGTGGTCAAATCCTATTATTCCATACCCTCCCTCAATACACAACATCTGTTAAGTTATAGATGAATATGTTGACCAGCCGATTTAGTGTCTACTTCCTATGCGCAACTTGATATTCATTCATCATTCATTTCAAATGTTATTCACAACATCAAATAATATTATTTCGATTAATAGAGCTTGTACGATCATGTCTACCTAATGAGTATAAAAAATATAATATTATTCCCCTATGATACGACGATGAAAATGAGCTTTACGATCATATTGAACCTAATGAGTTTATGGAAATACCAGCCAACAGTAGGAGCGTCATACGAACATTGTTTATGGAGATATTTGATGTTCTGAAGTTAGGATTCATACTAACAACAGAATATATATATAATATAATAGATAGCATATACTCCTGAGAGAGAACGAGATAGAGAGAGATATATATAGATATATATATATATATATATATATATATATATATATATATATATATATAGATATATATATATATATATATATATATATATATATATATATATCTATATATATCTATATATATATATATATCTATATCTAGATATTATTATATATATATATATATATTATATATATATATAATGTAGATATGATGTATTGTATTTCATGCCTGTTGATATGGATTGTAATGCGCAATTATGCACGATGAGTATCCGTTGTATGATTTCAGCATTGGAGTAATCCAATTATGCACGATGAGTATCCGTTCGTCAGCATTGGAGTCCAACCGATGTTTCGGACAGAATGAATATCATTCGTTCTCAGCGAAATATTATTAGTGCTTGAACATGCTGCAAAGACCTTATAGCTACGCTAAGATGGCTCAAGCAATGGTTGATGCAATGAGTATGCTAATGTGTTAAATACGTGACCGTTGTCAGGTGGTTGTACCATAAAATCAACAGAAGCATTTGGAACATTTAAGCATTGTCGTCAAGGTCAGTGCTTTGACTGCAAAGAGACAATAGACTGACGCGTACATTAGATACACATTCAGCACAATACGGACATGCTATGCATAAGAGCACTACTATGTTTTCGTTCAAGTGTCTATTGAGTTTCCAGGATGATGTTGAGATGGCAAGCATAACCAAGAAAGCGCCACCAAAAGGAACATAAAATTTTTTACGGTATTGCTCATTTCCCCAATTTTTCCATCTCTAGTACGAAATACACGCACTGTCATATATAACATTCTTACTGGGTATACAGACTGGCAAGGACGCCACCATTGGGGGTTTATATGACCTTATAATACTAAAAAGGTCGTCAACCTCAGTCAAAGTGCAAAAGTTGAGAGAGCTAGTTGTTATTGCAGTATTAGCAATTCAGGCCTAAGACATACAAAAGGATTACCAGAAATAAAACACATTGTCATTTTACATCCACACGTGTCAATTATAGACAACCAAAATCACTTTCCATTGAGCAAGAAATGTAATTGATGTATTTTTCCAAATATTTGAATAACTCGCCAACCTCAGATACTAAAATACAGGTCAACCTAATCCACTTTCAATGTGTCCGCTGCAATAGCTTTGCTAGGCATTGGAGGTATTGAGAGACTGCACAAGGCTACAATAGTCAAGGTATCTACCGGAAAAGGTGTGGTGCGCAGAACAGTTAGGGGTGAATCAGCTTCTAGGGGTGCATGTCAGTGCTCAGCCATAAGAGGTAAACATCGTTGTAGAGGATGATCACGCGTGAGCTTACGATACTTGCGCGTTTTCCCGTGAGGAGTCATGATCTAGGGGAGGTGACAGAGGTCTCGACTGGGCATAACAAGTCAAATGTCTGACCAGAGAGCGGATACAAATGCTCTCATAAATCGGCAAGCTTTTGTGAAGGTAATGACTGCTGTGGGTGTCATAATCATTGATGCGTACATAGCGTACATAGAGACCTAAATGCTGCTATTATTGACTGCTGCCATAAAATGGAGCGCACATGTCAGAATGAACAGGATTGCTGAATTCGCTTTGTGTTAATCATACAAATATCATTCCATTTTTAAGCAGAGGAATGTGAATCTATTACTATGTAATTGGCAGTTCCATGTGAATATGAACAAAGCAAGTTAATCCTATGGAAAATGCGTTATTGCACCGTTTATGTGGGAAACATTGGACAATTTCTCTCACCTGATGCAGAATGATAATGAATCATTCCACACCAGAACAATGGCCATCGCGTTGTTATTATGAGGAACAATAATGGCCAATAAAAGTTCTGGGGCATACCAGTATTGACTGGTAATGTAGTTGTTCTTGTGCAAATAGACAAAGCTATATGTTACACAAGTGACACATCTCAACAATGCCATCGGCATGAAGTTATGCGAATACGAATATTTGAATCGATGAACAGTTTCATGCTCCATGGTCCTCGGACAGTTTCGTCGCGTATTTGAACAGAGATCCACATTTTCTGAAAACATGCATAGTATTTTATAGTAGTACAATCAAATCCAAGTACACCCACCAAATATGATTCGATTAAAAACGAATAGTTCTGAATTAGAACAGGAGGTGAACTTCACAGTGTTCAGTGTATTGCAGCTTATTTTACAAGCCTTACAAGGTGGCTCGTAGTGTGTGTAAAATATAGCTTAATTATACAGCAATATATTACCCTAAGATAGCAAAATGTTTTTGCTGTACTCAAAACTAATAATACCAATTTGGCTGACTATTATTTCCATCAGGAACGTTTGATGTTCACATAATATTGCCTCAGTCAAAATCAAAACTAGGCACCCATTACCTTAATCACATCAGGTGTCAATAACAATGCTGTGAGCCACACCTCATTTTCAAATATGTTGGCCAAAAATCCCCGAAAGTAGCGTTTGCTTGGTGTTGTACAATACATCAAGATAATGATGTATTGGCAATATTTGTAGCTCCGTGCAGGTTATCTTAATCACCTAATCACAGTGTCGCAAATCCACTACAGCTTTGCTTTTATACCTATGTGCATTTCTGTAGCTCAAATTCAAACGTAAGAACCAAACTCACCCTACGAACGCTATAGCATTAAGAGACAATTTTCCAAAGACAATACATCACCTATGTCTTGATTGAGAGCACATTTCTGCTTTGATATTATGCTGGCACTGCGTAGCCTCGTATTGGTAATATAAACGGGCCACTTTATTCCTGGTGAATATTACTAGGATACGTTGGTGCCCTTCTTGATTAAAACCATAGATACTGAAATCAAATTTGTAATAACGCTGTCGCCACTTCGATATCACAATGAACGGAATCACGCACCAATGATAATCGTAACGTCAATAACAACCGACCATAATGTTATGCTGATCAATATATGTTTCTGTATAAATTATGCTGGTTCATATGTAAGAAAATCCTTTCGTTCATTTGGTCGTTTTATGATTTAAAAGCTGCAATTCAAGGGATAGTTGCTGAATCCATAACAAGACACCAGATTGTGACATGACAGCCTTTGTAGAAGTTAACACCGGATATCCCTTTCCCTCTGGACACCTTCTCGTAGAAACAGGTAATCACCCTCACTTATTAACGCATCCCTTTATGATATTGTCATATCACACGACTATCAATCACTTCTTTATCACTTAATGCTTACCATGAGCAAATTATCAAAGTCTTTTCTACGACGTTAGCAGCCGTCAGTTTCCTTTCATACGAATACAGACATCGACATTGAGATTGAGTTGACTGCATTGAATATTCTGTACAGTTCATGAGTTCATAAAGACAATCTGCTATTGAAAACACATCCAAACTGATATTGCTGTTCTTATTCTTATTCAATAACATCAACATAAGGTTATATTAATCAAATATCCGGTCGTTAAATGATGACATCAATGTGATATCAATAATTTATCACATAAATGACGAATAGTTGCTTAGTGCATGGGGTTAGAGATTGCATGTTCCCTTACGGAAAATAGCGGCATATTTTTCCAGCAATACAACTTGGGGTTGCTGATTTAAGCTCACTGACATGCACCTAGAACAGTTAAACTATATATAAAACAAATGGCACTGGTGCATTAATTGGTACATAAGGAATATATATGATATATTATTAGATGATATTACACTTTTATCATCTTAAAGAGTGGTGGTAAAATATGCTTATTAAAGAGTATTCTATGCATCCTCAACGTTGCGTCATCATTTTTTTACGCCAAGTATCTTAGGATACTAGGATTTAGAATGATTCCTAAGCCCTACCCCATCTATCAGTATTCCCTACCAGTATGGGCATGCATTATCCAATGAAATGACGAATGCAATGGTTATTGCTTCTTTTCTTCTGATGATAAAGGACCTTTATTGTGCAATGCACACTTAGGCATTGACAATGAATAAAACTGGACATTTGCGTTCATTGCCACTTGACCAGCATGTTCATTCTCAATCATTTCATTGATGTTAATTCGGCTATAGCGGCCTAGTATTGTGAGCATTTATGGATGCAATGAAAAGATATTTAGGGACAATTTACGAAATCTTCCGGTAACTTTAGTCAATATGCCAACATATGAGGTATGCTACCAAGTGTACTGCGTTCAATTGCTTTCGATCGACCATCTTCCTTAACTATATAGTTATCCTCTTTAGCATTTTGGTGGCAATCTTTTACATTGACATATTGTTTCGCACCCTGTGAGATGGCGATATCAAATGCACGTAATTGCAACATGGAACCATCAATCAATTCGGAATGCATACTTAAAACTGAAAAACGTTTCGTTATGTTATACCTTCTACTCTCGCATCGAATTGCTCAAAACCAATGATTGTCAGCTCATTCAATAGTGAAGGATCGGCAAACTGATTAAGATTAACCGTCTAGATCATTATGACATATCATGAGAAAGAGTGTGACGTTTGCAATGGCATCTTCTCGTTAATTGTACGATATCAATCTTCTTGTTGTTTTTCCAACTTGAAACTGTTACGAATTAATACACAATGGAAATACTACAGATGGTAAATGGAACAGCCGATTTGGGATACAAAATAGGCCCCAAGCGGTTGTTTCTTACCACCCAAACAGTGACATACAGTGGTGAAGACTTTGACTATCGGAAGCTTAAACGCAATTTGCTGCTATGATGTGTGGGCCTTCTTCGTTATATGTGGCCATCCAAGTGAATACGCCATAACTTCCTCAAACTAATCTACATTGATGGCCCCACACTGTTCATGGGTGATCTTTGACAAGCTGATGCCAACATCGGGCTCTTGTAACTGTCACTTACTGAAGGTAGCAGATGGTGGGGGGGGGGGGGGGGGGGGGCAATGCCAAACATGCACTCAGGTACCAATGGCTCTCTGAATTTGGTGTCGTGATTTTCATATTCTGAGGCAAGCTGATTAGCATTTCTTAGAACATCACTGGGTCCAATCTGATACAATTCATGAAAAGAGCTAAATCTTCAATCAGCAGCTTTCTCAACGGAAGCTCTTATTGCCCAAAGACATGTCTTCGTTACTGCCAGGAATTCACATTATATCTTCTCCTCATACGTCGTCCTCTTTCTCGTCTCCTGTGCCGTCTTCTTTCTCTTCTTCTTCGTCTTCTTCTTTCCCTTCTCTTTCGCCATTTCTCCAAACAGTCTTACTATGGCAAGATCTTTTTCAGCGGTGTTGAACAAGTTGCATTCTTTGCTATTCAAAAGCTTGCAGTTAATGCCTGCTGAGCCAATTGTGGACACCTATATAAACAAAACTCCTAGAATACTATCGAGCCTTGATCTATAGTGATTATTGTTCAATCTTAGAACAGCCGTGTGTAATTCGTGATCAATAGTATGAAATCATCCATAGTCTTGGCTTTCCTGCGATTTACCTTATCATGGAACTATTGTTAGTAACTGTATAATCTATAACCATAGAGTATTCCTAACCCTTACCTAGCAGTACCGCAGGAATGACAACAATTATTCATACAAATATCGTCAAATTCGTAAATATACGATAGAAAAACCCTAAGAAATCATGAATGTAGTAACACGAGACATTTATATAAGCCCCATCATCGGGTGTTTGTGATTTCAACTGCAACGGAATGACAAGAAACAGTTGTTGCAACGTCACAATGATTATTCAGTGTTATTTCAACCATGATAACTAGGAAATTATGAAGTGTCAGGTACATAAATAATTCAATTAAAGCCTTCTATACGATCTAAACCATCTTTTGTTTATATGTCGAACAATAATTTTCCCTCATATGATCCGACCTACCGCTGTCAATGTTTGTAATATGCCTAATGGTTTAGTTTTAACGTAATCCGATGCAGTATTTCCGAGAAACTCCAGCCAAATCCCAGTGCAATTACGTATGCAAGCCAATGACAGGAAACACGACGTACATTACGAATGTACGGGCGCGGTCCATTATAGCAGTGTGATGTTTGAGCAACTATCTGAAGGATGACATGTAAGCTCCTGTATACAACTCTTATTAAAACAATTGTTATTGATATATTAATGCTGTTTGTAAAAGCTAATAACCGCAACGATATCTCGCCTATTGCTAATGGTCAACAGGATAGTTTACTATTATGCTATATATGTTATGGTATTGGATGTTGCTTGTGTGGGGCTTAGGGTAACAGAAGAGGTCTTTGTGTCACCTACTGTAACCTTGCTGTAGTGTAGTAGTGAACATTTTATGTGATGTTGTCCACGACCCTTGATCACGACTTGTAAATTTATTAGATTGTTTTATCATAAGATTATTTTTATCGACTTATTTGTCAAGGAAATAAATAACATAAATTCTGTGGGCATATTCATTACCTGTCATTGGTGCTAAAACAATGGCGACAGGTAAACACATTCAAATCCATTTTGGACCATTGTTTTGGTCGACACAATCTTTTAAATGTAGTTTATAAATTGCTATTCGGAGCATAGAAAAATCGCGAAATACAGATAAAAAATAAATATTGCATCAAGCACGTGTGATTTATAATCATGTGGAAATCGCGCTTATGTATGTCAGGAATGCAGGGATTGTGTGCCATTTGCATGAGATCTGATATAGCACCAAATATAGATAAAGAATCGTCAGAAATGAAATTCATTGTGCCATTTACACTATTTAAAACAGTGGACTATGAACCATTTTCAATATGAAACGTATTTATATCATGCCTTGCGCATATGTATGCAAGACTTTTGCATGCATTTGACCGACTTCCATAAAGCGCCAGTCTACCACATAATATGGAATACATATTTGTAGAACTAATGGCAGTGTGAAAACAAATCACAAACCTTCCATACAGTTGTGTCTCAACTAAAACATCATCACAAATGCAGCGCAACAAATGATTGTGGGTTCTTGAGTTCAGACCCATGAGCCGAACAATGGTCTTACGCCAAGTAACGTAAAATAATTGAAAAGTCCCATAACTGACAGCTATAGGCAGCCATGCAATACGATTTAAACAATTTACATATAACGACGCATAATAGACATCGCTTGCAGGAACAGTTCATCAATATAATGAAAATAAAAACCATAATAGTATTTGAATGATATCACAGGCGATTACAAACCTGAACAGAAGTGTAGCCTTTGAGGCGTGTGTTGTGACAATTACCAAATAGTAATTATGATTTACAACTCTTTTTGCTTATTTGCAGTCCACAAATTGGACGAAATTGCATTTCAGTGCCAGGAGAATATGCACAATTGGGCTATGTTTCATCCAAACGGCCCAGGATTTCATTACGCTGAGCAGGTCACTGATTAACATGACATCTGGTATGCATGATAGCTGGTTGTCAACTACACTTTTATGACTCCCTTAGCAGGGTGGTCCCATTTATTTATTGAACTTGGTTGGTGGTAAAATGACCCGTAGGAAAAATTAAGATTGACTTTGTTAATTTGTTGACGAAATGCCATTCTTCCAAAACCAATCATAATGCTTTTTTAAGATGAAGGCTCCCATGCTATCATTTCTGCTTTGGCCTGGACGACCCTTTGCTCCATCTTGTAGGACCCCATCCAAGCTCGCAGCTCTATGCAGTCTGTTACATATGTTGTGCTTTCTCAACTGTTGCCTGCACACAGCTAAACGGGAATGGCTGCGTTGACGAAACGGTCTATGCTGAAGTACTGGCTCGCAGCAAGCGACACGCCTTCCATCACACTCTTTGATGGGTTATACTTAGCTTGCACGACTTGCGAGAGTCCATGTTATGTCTATGGTGTGATGCGAAGAAATTCTTTTGATATATGAAGTTCAATATTGCGGTTTATGCTAAATCGGTGATGCCTTGTACCAGCAATAATAGCATAACAATGATAAAAATACCGTTTACGGTTACGATTAGCGATTGGACCCATCGTCATCATCTAGATGATTATATCAGCACGGGGTAATTGTTCCATTCGGCATAATGTAGATAAGAATGTTATAATTGCTCGGCAAACATGGCTGAATGTCAACCCTCGCGAGCATTCGGTTAATTGACAATGCAACAAGAGCATCAATTTGCATAGCTTAACATTCGCCCAAAAAGTTAAAAATGGTTAGTTAGTAGCTCAATAATTACATTTATCCAAAAACAGGTTTGTATGTTTAAATCCAAAATAAATAATTGCTGTATGAAAACGTACTAACAAGTACTTAAATTTCCCATGGAAGCCATGAGCTTACAGATTTGCCATAATAAAAGAAACAATAGTATTTATATATGTAAACATATATATATATGTAAACATATCAATATGTATATATATATATACATATATATGTTTATATATATGTTTATATATATATATATACATATATAGATATATATATATATATATATATATATATACAAATATATGTATATATATATATTTATGTATATATGAAATAATATAGAGATACATATACATAGATATATATATATATATATATATATATATAGAATATATATATATATATAGAGAGATATATATATATATATATATATATATATATATATATATATATATATATATATATATATATATATATATATCTCTCTATATATATATATATCTCTATATATATATATATATATATATATATATATATATATCTCTATATCTATCCAATATATATATATATATACTATCTATCCAATCAAATCAATCCCCCATTAGAGCAAAACATTCTCACACCGTACACCCTCCTCATTTGTCCTACTGCTTGATGCATGAATCCTCATTGTGGATGCCGATTTAATTATATCGGGGTTACACCTATAGTGACATATGTCAGCGAGGTGCCAGAGGCATGAAGGTTTCGAATTTCTCGTGAGGAATCAGAATTCTCAATATGGACGGCGGTGATAACACTGTGAGCTTGCCAGAGGTCTAAACGCTTAACGCAAAGTCGTGAGATTGATCGCATATCATAGAGCGAGTGGCAGGGAATGCCCGTGGGATTTTCTGACACACGACATGATTAGTTCCATTCTGCATTGCCCTTCCTCAGTTGGCCATGTTTTTATATTGTTGTCTAGCCAAGTTACATTCGGTTTGCATATCGACTTTTTCATATCTTTCTAGAAATATGACAATTGGTTGCGCTTCAATTATCCATATTTGTATGTTAAACGGCCTTGTAACAAATGACTCGCACAGTTTATACTTGGTTGTTGAGTCACAATGGAACATAGAATTTGACATATTTAATCGCATCACCACAAAAGCAAATTATAACATGCTGGTAAAATGCCATTTTACTTTCAAAAATGTAATGTCGCAATTGTTTTATATCGGAAGTGGTTTGGCACAACAACAACGGCTGAATCAAGATCATTGCAACCATGCAATAGGTTTTGCTACGAAATATAGCTAATGGTACTAACAGAGATTCATATACCCGTCCAAACAGACATTAATTATTTAGTTAATCAGCTGGAACATAGACCATCATTCATAGTCGCAACACATAACTTGCGTTCGGGCTAGATCACATCATTCTAGGTACATCTGCGTTGAATCATTCAATCCGCGGAAATGATATCTGCCGTTTTCACAGAACACTCATTGGTTTAATATGATTCATTGCAAGGGGTTTTGCATGCATCGGGAAGGTAAATGATGCTCCCATAGAGCTTCGTCTAAACAACTTATGATGGTGTATTAATGTCCTAAACTATTCGTTTCCTTGCATTTGTACATTTATCACCCCTTCATTTAAAATGACAACCCCGGATAGTAATAATTGATTTGTCCCCACGAAGAAATCCTGTCAAATACTATTTGACTTAATTTGCAGGAACTGTCAGTAAATATCCCGCCTCGTTATTTAACACATATATGCAAACATCCCTAAGTGTACTTTTGCCTCGGGATACCAAAGTCAATATGGATGAGGATGATCGAGCTGCCAGAAGAACTGACGTGAGGCGACGCGTTCCGAGACTGAACGCACATTATTACACGGAAGACAGAAGAATGCCTGCAGGACCAACTTGGACATAGGGTGATTAGCTACATGTAGCTTATTTCAGCAAATGACAAACTTATAAGTAATGCATACGCATGTAACGCACGCATCAAATTCACGTTCTGCTTTTTGTAACCGTGTCTTAACAAAATATCATATCAACGTTTTGATACCAATGGTTGGTCCAAATTATTTTATCCAACTGTAATATTTATCACATCTCATCAACGCCTAAGAGATTGCAAATTGAACGACGTTAACAGCACTAAAACAAGCGGTTGACTCACTCGTCTCTGTGACAGACGGTGACTTATATCGATTATGCTTGTTAATGCGTTATTTTGTTTTTTTTTGCTATCATTGCATTATAGCCAACATTGCCCCCCCCCTTCGGCCACTGTTTCCTAACACAGCAAGTGGATGGATTAATCGCGGTCTACAAGCGAAACTAATGCATGAAACGCTTTTGTTCAGGCCAATAAATTATAATCGTTATGTTGGGCTGAAACGTGCTTCGACTTTTGTGCAGTGACTTCTCTCAGCTGACGGAAGACAAATCAAGACAAATATATATATATATATATATATATATATATATATAGATATATATAGATATATATATATATATATATATATATATATATATATATAAATAACATATACTATATATATATATATTTATATATATATATATATATATATATATACAGATAGATATATATATAGATATATATATATATATGTATATGTACATATACATATATGTATATATTATATATTTATATATATAAATATATATATTTACATATATATATATATGTATGTATGTATATATATATATAGACATATATATAGATATATATATATATAGAGATATATATATATATATAGAGATATATATATATATATATATATCTCTCTATATATATATATATATATATATATATATATATATATATATATATATATATATATATATATATATATATATTGAACTGCTGTACACATGTTTCGTAGGAAGGATGATTATATCAGCAAGGGGTAATTGTTCGTTTTGGCATAATGTAGATAAGAATGTTATAATTGCTCGGCAAACATGGCTGAATGTCAACCCTCGCGAGCATTCGGTTAATTGACAATGCAACAAGAGCATCAATTTGCATAGCTTAACATTCGCCCATAAAGTTAAAAATGGTTAGTTAGTAGCTCAATAATTACATTTATCCAAAAACAGGTTTGTATGTTTAAATCCAAAATAAATAATTGCTATATGGAAACGTACTAACAAGTTTAAATTTCCCATGGAAGCCATGAGCTTACAGATTTGTCATAATAAAAGAAACAATAGTAATTTATATATGTAAACATATATATATGTAAACATATCAATATGTATATACATATATACATATATATATGTTTATATATATGTTTATATATATATATATGTTTATACATATATATATATATATACAAATATATATGTATATATATATTTATATATGTATATATGAATAAATATATATATACATACATATATATATATTTGTATATATATATACATATAATATATATATATATATATTTAGAGGATATATATATACATATAGATATACATAGATATATGTATGTATATATATATATAAATATAGATATATATATATATATTATATATATATATATATCTCTATATATATATATATATATATATATATATATATCTCTATATATATATATATATATATATATATATATATATATATACTATCTATCCAATCAAATCAAACCACCATTAGAGCAAAATAACATTCTCACACCGTACACCCTCCTCATCTGTCCTACTGCTTGATGCAAGAATCCTCATTGTGGATGCCGATTTAATTATATCGGAGTTACACCTATAGTGACATATGTCAGCGAGGTGCCAGAGGCATGAGGTTTCGAAGGTTTCTTTCTCGTGAGGAATCAGAATTCTCAATATGGACGGCGGTGATAACACTGTGAGCTTGCCAGAGGTCTAAACGCTTAACGCAAAGTCGTGAGATTGATCGCATATCATAGAGCGAGTGGCAGGGAATGCCCGTGGGATTTTCTGACACACGACATGATTAGTTCCATTCTGCATTGCCCTTCCTCAGTTGGTCATGTTTTTATATTGTTGTCTAGCCAAGTTACATTCGGTTTGCATATCGACTTTTTCATATCTTTCTAGAAATATGACAATTGGTTGCGCTTCAATTATCCATATTTGTATGTTAAACGGCCTTGTAACAAATGACTCGCACAGTTTATACTTGGTTGTTGAGTCACAATGGAACATATAATTTGACATATTTAATCGCATCACCACAAAAGCAAATTATAACACGCTGGTAAAATGCCATTTTACTTTCAAAAATGTAAAGTCGCAATTGTTTTATATCGGAAGTGGTTTGGCACAACAACAACGGCTGAATCAAGATCATTGCAACCATGCAATAGGTTTTGCTACGAAATATAGCTAATGGTACTAACAGAGATTCATATACCCGTCCAAACAGACATTGATTATTTAGTTAATCAGCTGGAACATAGACCATCATTCATAGTCGCAACACATAACTTGCGTTAGGGCTAGATCACATCATTCTAGGTACATCTGCGTTGAATCATTCAATCCGCGGAAATGATATCTGCCGTTTTCACAGAACACTCATTGGTTTAATATGATTCATTGCAAGGGGTTTTGCATGCATCGGGAAGGTAAATGATGCTCCCATAGAGCTTCGTCTAAACAACTTATGATGGTGTATTAATGTCCTAAACTATTCGTTTCCTTGCATTTGTACATTTATCACCCCTTCATTTAAAATGACAACCCCGGATAGTAATAATTGATTTGTCCCCACGAAGAAATCCTGTCAAATACTATTTGACTTAATTTGCAGGAACTGTCAGTAAATATCCCGCCTCGTTATTTAACACATATATGCAAACATCCCTAAGAGTACTTTTTGCCTCGGGAGACCAAAGTCAATATGGATGAGGATGATCGAGCTGCCAGAAGTACTGACGTGAGGCGACGCGTTCCGAGACTGAACGCACATTATTACACGGAAGACAGAAGAATGCCTGCAGGACCAACTTGGACATAGGGTGATTAGCTACATGTAGCTTATTTCAGCAAATGACAAACTTATAAGTAATGCATACGCATGTAACGCACGCATCAAATTCACGTTTCTGCTTTTTGTAACCGTGTCTTAACAAAATATCATATCAAACGTTTTGATACCAATGGTTGGTCCAAATTATTTTATCCAACTGTAATATTTATCACATCTCATCAACGCCTAAGAGATTGCAAATTGAACGACGTTAACAGCACTAAAACAAGCGGTTGACTCACTCGTCTCTGTGACAGACGGTGACTTATATCGATTATGCTTGTTAATGCGTTATTTGGGTTTTTTGCTATCATTGCATTATAGCCAACATTGCCCCCCCCCTTCGGCCACTGTTTCCTAACACAGCAAGTGGATGGATTAATCGCGGTCTACAAGCGAAACTAATGCATGAAACGCTTTTGTTCAGGCCAATAAATTATAATCGTTATGTTGGGCTGAAACGTGCTTCGACTTTTGTGCAGTGACTTCTCTCAGCTGACGGAAGACAAATCAAGACAAATATATAGATATATATATATGTATATATATATATATATATATAGAGATATATATAGATATATATAGAGAGAGATATAGATATATATATATATATATATATAAATATACATATAGATATAGATAGATAGGAGGATAGATATATATATATATATATATACAGATAGAGATATATAGAGATATATATATATATATGTATATGTACATATACATATATGTATATATTTATATATTTATATAGATATAAATATATATATTTACATATATATATATATATGGATGTATGGTATATGTATACATATATATATATATATATATCTCTCTATATCTCCTCTCTATATATATATATAGATCTCTATATTCTATCTATCTCTATATATAGATATCTCTCTATATATCTCTCTATATCTCTCTCTATCTCTCTCTATCTCTATATATATATATATATCTATATATATATATATATATATATATTGAACTGCTGTACACATGTTTCGTAGGAAGGATGATTATATCAGCAAGGGGTAATTGTTCGTTTTGGCATAATGTAGATAAGAATGTTATAATTGCTCGGCAAACATGGCTGAATGTCAACCCTCGCGAGCATTCGGTTAATTGACAATGCAACAAGAGCATCAATTTGCATAGCTTAACATTCGCCCATAAAGTTAAAAAATGGTTAGTTAGTAGCTCAATAATTACATTTATCCAAAAAACAGGTTTGTATGTTTAAATCCAAAATAAATAATTGCTATATGGAAACGTACTAACAAGTTTAAATTTCCCATGGAAGCCATGAGCTTACAGATTTGTCATAATAAAAGAAACAATAGTAATTTATATATGTAAACATATATATATGTAAACATATCAATATGTATATACATATATACATATATATGTTTATATATATGTTTATATATATATATATGTTTATACATATATATATATATATACAAATATATATGTATATATATATATTTATATATGTATATATGAATAAATATATAGATATACATACATATATATATATTTGTATATATATATACATAGAAATATATATATATATATTTATATATATATATACATATATATATACAATATATATGTATCTATATATATATATATATATATCTATATATATATCTTATATATATATATATATATATATATATATATATATATATATATATATATATATATATATATATATATATATATACTATCCAATCAAATCACCATTAGAGCAAAATAACATTCTCACACCGTACACCCTCCTCATCTGTCCTACTGCTTGATGCAAGAATCCTCATTGTGGATGCCGATTTAATTATATCGGAGTTACACCTATAGTGACATATGTCAGCGAGGTGCCAGAGGCATGAAGGTTTCGAATTTCTCGTGAGGAATCAGAATTCTCAATATGGACGGCGGTGATAACACTGTGAGCTTGCCAGAGGTCTAAACGCTTAACGCAAAGTCGTGAGATTGATCGCATATCATAGAGCGAGTGGCAGGGAATGCCCGTGGGATTTTCTGACACACGACATGATTAGTTCCATTCTGCATTGCCCTTCCTCAGTTGGTCATGTTTTTATATTGTTGTCTAGCCAAGTTACATTTGGTTTGCATATCGACTTTTTCATATCTTTCTAGAAATATGACAATTGGTTGCGCTTCAATTATCCATATTTGTATGTTAAACGGCCTTGTAACAAATGACTCGCACAGTTTATACTTGGTTGTTGAGTCACAATGGAACATAGAATTTGACATATTTAATCGCATCACCACAAAAGCAAATTATAACACGCTGGTAAAATGCCATTTTACTTTCAAAAATGTAAAGTCGCAATTGTTTTATATCGGAAGTGGTTTGGCACAACAACAACGGCTGAATCAAGATCATTGCAACCATGCAATAGGTTTTGCTACGAAATATAGCTAATGGTACTAACAGAGATTCATATACCCGTCCAAACAGACATTGATTATTTAGTTAATCAGCTGGAACATAGACCATCATTCATAGTCGCAACACATAACTTGCGTTAGGGCTAGATCACATCATTCTAGGTACATCTGCGTTGAATCATTCAATCCGCGGAAATGATATCTGCCGTTTTCACAGAACACTCATTGGTTTAATATGATTCATTGCAAGGGGTTTTGCATGCATCGGGAAGGTAAATGATGCTCCCATAGAGCTTCGTCTAAAACAACTTATGATGGTGTATTAATGTCCTAAACTATTCGTTTCCTTGCATTTGTACATTTATATCACCCCTTCATTTAAAATGACAACCCCGGATAGTAATAATTGATTTGTCCCCACGAAGAAATCCTGTCAAATACTATTTGACTTAATTTGCAGGAACTGTCAGTAAATATCCCGCCTCGTTATTTAACACATATATGCAAACATCCCTAAGTGTACTTTTGCCTCGGGAGACCAAAGTCAATATGGATGAGGATGATCGAGCTGCCAGAAGTACTGACGTGAGGCGACGCGTTCCGAGACTGAACGCACATTATTACACGGAAGACAGAAGAATGCCTGCAGGACCAACTTGGACATAGGGTGATTAGCTACATGTAGCTTATTTCAGCAAATGACAAACTTATAAGTAATGCATACGCATGTAACGCACGCATCAAATTCACGTTCTGCTTTTTGTAACCGTGTCTTAACAAAATATCATATCAACGTTTTGATACCAATGGTTGGTCCAAATTATTTTATCCAACTGTAATATTTATCACATCTCATCAACGCCTAAGAGATTGCAAATTGAACGACGTTAACAGCACTAAAACAAGCGGTTGACTCACTCGTCTCTGTGACAGACGGTGACTTATATCGATTATGCTTGTTAATGCGTTATTTGGGTTTTTTGCTATCATTGCATTATAGCCAACATTGCCCCCCCCCCCCTTCGGCCACTGTTTCCTAACACAGCAAGTGGATGGATTAATCGCGGTCTACAAGCGAAACTAATGCATGAAACGCTTTTGTTCAGGCCAATAAATTATAATCGTTATGTTGGGCTGAAACGTGCTTCGACTTTTGTGTAGTGACTTCTCTCAGCTGACGGAAGACAAATCAAGAAATATATATATATAGATATATATATATATATATATATATATATATATATATATATATATATAGATATATATAGGATAAGATATATATATATATATAGAAATATACATATATATATATATATTTATATATATATATATATATACAGATAGATATATATATAGATATATATATATATGTATATGTACATATACATATATGTATATATCTTATATATTTATATATATAATATGGTCTCGACCCCAAGTTCAGTCAACCCATATATATATTTACATATATATATATATGTATGTATGTATATAGATATAGAGATATCTCTATGTCTATCTCTCTATATCTATATATCTATCTCTATCTCTATCTATCTATATATATCTCTATCTATCTCTATCTATCTATCTATATCTCTATCTATATATATATATATATATATATATATATCTATATATATTGAACTGCTGTACACATGTTTCGTAGGAAGGATGGCCGATGGTTTATTCAAACGTAGTGATCGGTACATGCATCAAATGAACATCTTTATAATCTGTGATTATCAGTTAAATCGAAATTACATCTTCGCGTACATTTATTAGACACCTCAAATATTGCTACACAGGGCCAGTTAGCAAGGCCATTTATTTGCGTTCGCTAAGACCAAAAACATACGTAGTTTGATCTCAGTCTTTGATAATTGCAGTACCTTAATAACGGCTTACGTATAGTCTTTATCTTGTATCATTTTACTTTCTCCGGTATCATTTTTCATGTAACCGCGGCATATGTTTCTAACAATGGGACCTTTGCGGCGCCACCCAAGGCCTTTCAAGCGCCATGTCATTGAGCAAGGCAGTGGTTAATATGAACTTCCAAAATATCATCAATCGAAGCTTAAATTGTTTGCAGCGGGTCTGATTTATACCACACACGCACGCCGTGGGGCATTTATCACGGCCCTGTAAGAAGCTTCAAAAATAATGGACAATATTATATAACAAACTATTTACGTAACAGTTATTTCAGGATGTAGTTGTTGGGACAAAACATTATGAGCAGCTCTGTTAACAATCAGAAGCGTTCTAAATGCTATAAAACAAATTTTAAAAATTAAGAATAGGGTGTTTCTCGTGACACTGGATGCCACTGCGGTGGTTCCGTCTTTATGCGATGACGTTTCCCGATGCATCCCCTCAACTTGTTTGTTTTTTCCAACGGTATTAAGTTTCATTTTGCGGCTATTATTTAAAAATAATTCGTTTCCACTTCAGGTTGTTCCATAACACGGCATGTTTCCAGGTGTCGACTGACAAAACCTTAATAGTTCAATGCCGAATGATTATTATATGTACGCGACAATAACAAAATGATTTATAAATATAGACGGTTTAAGCATGTGGAGTGCCAACCTAGTTGACATCAACGACAACCCTACATAGATATCATTTTCGCATGCGCGTTATTGTACACAGCAGTGCATTGCGGGATAGGAACCTAATGCACAAATAGTTTCTCAAATTGGACGACAGTGACTTTAATGCTGTCGATGATTTACGGAAATGTTTCCTTACTTTAAAAGTGGAACAGTTTTAGCGTGTACAAGAACTACCTGTGAACTGGTTTACAATACAAAGTAAGTACTATCGTCTTCATCTGTTCACGTGTTTTGTTTTGTCGATGTGTGTGATGGTTAGCAAATGCATTAAAAGGCAATATGATTAATTATCATACTGTATCGAATTTGTACTGCTCATGTGTTAAGGCATGGCACCCAAGTCTTTGACTTTGACTGGCGTCTGTCCTTGCTATTGTATGTGCCATACAAGGAAATTAACTTTTCAGATGATTTTGTCAAATCAGATGGAAGAGGTCTGTGTTGAGCCTATCAGCAACCCCGCTACAGTTGCAGACGCACAAGAAAAGGCTAACAATGTCAAGGATTTAGTTTGAAACATGTCAGCGCCCTAAACTTCTTCAAACAGGTCCATTTGGACACATTACTCAAACCTAAGTCGACCAAGTGGTGGGAATTGGGAAGGGGTCGAATTACAGCCTCTATATGCTTTAAAGGCTAAAGGAGAGTATGCCAACCTCAGACCCACTTCAGTTATCTAAGCCATAAAGGGCTGAATGAAAGCGGTATCGACAAAATATTTGTCTTTGGTCGAGGAAATTTGTATGGTCTGTAAAGTTGAAGTCAAACCACCCATACTCTGCCCAACTTCAAATACATATGAGGGTATCTGGTACAATGGAATATCTTCCTACCACATTCTCAATTCCTGAATTTGACCCATACTCCAATAGTACTGTGGCACAGTGCAAATGCACAATTCTTTTAAATACGCGACCAATCAACTCTGTGAAACAAACTGTTATTTTATCATCCATCTTATGAGCTATATTAGCTTAAAGAAAACTGATTAAAAGACATACGACATCCGGATATTACCATATCTAATGGAAATTAGTGGCATAATATTGATGCTGCACAGTAATTATACGGGCACGCTTCTGATTGGTAGCTATTTGACTCGATGCATCGTACCCTTTGTTTTAAACTGGTACGTGTAACATACCTCCACTGTTTTTACCCACTGGGTCTGGTGAAGCACTTATCGCTAAATGTGGAAACTTCTAGAACGTTACTGTAAGTCAAATACATCGCTCCCTGTATGACGGGGCTTATTACCTTTCAATGTGTTTACTGATTCATATTGATCAACTGTATGTTTGCATCCTAGCGTAAACAAATTATTCAAATGGTTAGCAGTGTTGATTATTAGTATTTACAAAGAACGTAGATTTGAAAACGTTGCTTTCAATGAGTGCAACCTGTCAGTGGCGGGCTAAAAGTGGAAGTAATGTAAACCCATCCACAGTTACTTTGATCGCTTGCAAATGTACACCATTTGGAACAGGGCATGTACACAGTGAAAGAGACACATTGTGAATATCATGTGAATAATGCCAACAACGAAATGGTGCTCCTTTTATTGGCAAATTTATTATAATGCCAGTTCCCATGCAGCCAGTTTGTATTATGCAGAGTGTGCATTGAATGGTCCCAGTGGAGAATTTGCTCTGGTTTGCATTGGCAGTAGAAGTACTGCGCTTCAAGACCATGCGTAAATGGTCCTAAATGGAAAAAAAGCGAATCGCTCGGCCTCTTTTTATACAATGAACGATGATAACGAAAGAAGTAACTCCCCCGTGCTTTGTGGGCAGTTGGATTACAAAGCGAATGTTGCATTATGATATTTTGGTAAGTGAGGTACGGTTAATGTTGTGACGGTTAACACATTTCCAGAGCAGGTGGGAAGATCACAATTTCTGAGTGTAAACCTACACGAGAAGGGTTGGACTAGATCAATAATTCATTCAAATGAAAAGCACGCCCACGATTATTTTACCCATACCTTTGTCAAACGGCTGTAACAAGGCAATATAGAACAGATGGGGACTTTTTCGGACTGCTTAAAACATCAAACTGACAATTCAACTAAGTCGGGAAGCACCGGTAATTACGAAACGAATATGGTGATATATCGTAATATATGTTACCTGTTGTGTCAAATGTATTTCTAAAACACTACAGACGACCATAGGGTAACTTACTTGTGGTTAATATGACACAACTGCCCAATAGTGGTATGAAATAAATATTCATACGAAGACATATAACTATTCTCTGTAAAATCACAAAAACAAACTGCATCGATATCGTATGCCATATATTGTGGCGGGCGCGAAGGATATATTGTGCAACTTGTGTTGTGTATAAACCGTATTGAAAGAATAGCAAAATGATTGCACTAGATTGCATAATGGATGAAAAAGACGATATAAATAATGTTAACATCAACCAAATGAGCCTCATGGCAAGGCAATACATCATCCAACACAAAACAGAGACAAAACCAATGGATGGGTCCTTTTGTTGTAAGCGTTATTGTAAATTCCTTACAACCTTCGAAACTGTAGATGATGCGCTGGTGATTTTTTTTCTAGTCCATAATGTAGTGCAGCTCCGCAATGGAATGGGGCTTTCGTGAAAAGGTTGATGTCATTGTCATGAAAGCCGAAATACCAAGTAGATAGCTACTAGCTATAAACACAGAAATTGTCTTCCATACGGTTCACGCGGAAATGCGACGATCGTAAAACGTTAAGAGGGAAAGGGAATACCATACTAAATTCACCATTCTGATATGTCTTGACAGCGTGTCATAAAATATAAATAATAATAAGAATGTGATAGCGTCGGGCCAGCCGCTAACAATAGTGGCGCATTGTCAGCCATCCTACCTATAACGCGCAAACTCTATTCAAATTCATGTCGCTCACATCACCAAAAATGTTACAACGCGCCACTGATTTGAGATCATCTTAACGCAAATGGAAGAATAATTAATCGAATCAGTACGGTATGAGGTCAAATTCCATAATGACAATGGTGAATATGCTGCTTATGGCGATAATGATATGGAAATTAACGTGACCGTGACTTTAAAGCATTTATTATATATTTTTGTATTCGTAGTTTCCATACGTGAACAATGCTGTGCATGGCTTATTCGTATAGACATGTATATGTCATTTTGTTCTTACATTACAGCATTTCATTTCTGACGTTAATGGACGTGATACTTATATACTTTTTAACCAGAAAAGGGTGGATGTATTATGTGCTTTTCTGTTTTAAGGCATTCTTACAGCCATAGACTGAACCATAATAGGTCTGACGTAAATGCACTTTTCCAAGTTTGTGCGATTAAAAAGCTATTTGATTTTTCTTTGGATGTTTCGGCATTTATTAATGCGCGAATAGCATGGAATGGAATAGTAGGCGATGCAGATTGTGTTACTTACCACCGCATTATTCACATTGGCTCGGCCCAGTAAACGTGCGTAACATACAGAGAGTAAGAGACATCGCGAGCAATGAATGCAATTTGCATGACACTTTACCCGTCAAACAGAAATCTCAAACCAGTAAATTCCGTCTAATAATGAGAAGAATAGTAACTGCCCGATATTTTAATAACTTGTGGCATTTACTGTGACAATGTCCTATAAAAGATTCCATCAGCACTTTGATGAATACGAGAATAATGCTTTGCTTTAGGCGTTCTCGATATGAATAGGCATTTGAGTAGGCGGGGTTGCGTTGAAAACCACAAATACCACAGTCGGTCAAGATATCAACATTAATGGATGTGGATGTTCAATTTAAACCACTTGGTTGTATTCCTACTCGGGCAAATATAATCCATACGACCGCAGTTTATATAATGTAATCCGTAAGTTGGTTATAAAATGATTACGGTAAAGCGGAAGCTAATTTGTTTCATTCTAACGATGTTTAATTGCCTAAGTGAGAAATCCACACTCTTCGGCATACATTGCAATCATTATCAACCAGGGTGAATGTAGTGCAACTTGATTTGCTTGATTGCAGCACACAAATATTATGTTATTACATTCTGGTGCCAGCACAATATGCACAACGAGGCTGTACGTCACCAAAACAGCCCATGACTTCACTATTCCGACATCTGCTATGGCGTGACAAACGGCTGGAAACAGTCGTTAGATTCCTCAGCAGTGTAGTTATATTAATTAAACATATATATATATATATATATATATATATATATATATATATATATATATATATATATATATATATATATATATATATGATAAACCTTCCAAGCAGCTGTGTCTCAACTGAAAAATCATCACAAATGCAATGGAACAAATGATTGAGGGTTCTTGAGTACAGAACCATGAGCCTACGAATGGCATTACGCCAAGCAGCGTAAAACAATTGATGAAAAATCCCATAACTGACATCCATAGCCAGACATGCAATACAATTTGAACAATTTATATTTTACAGATACAGATGCATAAGAGAACTTGTTTGCAGGAACAAATCATCAATATATGCACAAAAACCCTATGATATCATAGGCGCTAAGATTACTAAACAGAAATGTAGACCTTGAGTCGTGTGTGGTGACAATTACTAAATAGAAATAATGATTTACAACTCTATTTGCTTATTTGCAGTCCACAAATCGGATAAGATTGCATTTCAGTGCCCGGAGAATATGCACAATGGGGCTATGTTTCATCAAAACGGCCCAGGATTTCATTACGCTGAGCAGGTATCTGGTATGACGTGATAGCTGGTTGTCAACTACACTTTTATGGCTCCCTTAGCAGGATGTTCGCATTTTTATTGAAATTTGTTGGTGGTAAAATGACCCGTAGCAAACATGATGTTTGTTTTTGTTAATTTGTTGACAAAATGCCATTCTTTCAAAACCAATCATTATGCTGTTTTAAGATGATGGCTCCCATGCTATCATTCCTGTGTTTGCGTGGACGACTTTTTCCTTAATCTTGTAGGTCCCGATCCTATGCAGTCTGTAACATATGCTCGGCAAAACATGGCTGAATGTCATCCCTTCGTGAGCATTCGGTTAATTGGCAATGCAACAAGAGCACCCATTTGCTTAGCTTAAAATCCGACTGAAAGTTAAAAATGGTAAGTTAGTAGCTCAATTATTACCTTTATCCAAGAATAGGTTAGTTCGTTTAAATTCGAAAAAAATAATTTGTTCATGAAAAAGTACTTAATTTTCATGTGGAAGTTAAAATAAAAGAAATAACAGTAACGACAATAAACCACTTGGCAGTAGATTGACAAATGAACTTAGTATAAATAAATAACTTAATCAGGCGAACTATAACACTCACGTCCATATATAAATCGCTCTCTCTCCCTCAATTTCTCTCTCTCTCTCTCTCTCTCTCTCTCTCTCTCTCTCTCTCTACATCTATATATATATATATATATGCTTGCACTTATATATATATATATATATATATATATACATATATATATATCGGGGCTTCACCTATAGTGACATATGTCCGTGAGGTGCCAGAGGCTTTTCACGGTCAACAGGATAGTTAAGAAGCATGAAAGTTTCGAATTTCTCGTGAGGAATCGGTACACTCAATATGGACGCTAGTGATAGCACTGTGAGCTTGCCAGAGATCTACACGCTTAACGTAAGGTTGTGAGATTGAACGCATATCATAGAGCGAGTGGCAGTGGAATGCTCGTGGGATTTCTTGACACACGGCATGATTAGTTCCATTCTGCATAACCCTTCCTCATTTGGCCATGTTTTAATATTTGTCGTCTAGTTAAGATTCATTAGGTTTGCATATCGACTTTTTCATATGTTTCTCGAAATATGACAATTGATTGCGCTTCAATTATGTATATTGGGATTCACACCGGCCATGTAACAAATGACTCGTACAGTTTATACTTGGTTTTTGAGTCAAAATGGAATATAGAATTTGACATATTGTATCGCATCAACCCTAAGGCGTCACGTTAACCAAATGAAAACAATAACATGCTGGTAGTAGGCCATTTTACTTTCACAAATGTAATGTCGCAATTGTTTTATATCGGAAGTGGTTTGACACGTCAACAACGGCTGAATCAATGCATTGCCTTAACGCACATGATCATTAGCCATGCAATAGGTTTTGCTGCGACAATTAGCAAATGTTTCTAACAGAGATTCATATACCTGTCCAAACCGATATTAATGATTTAGTTAATCAGCTGGAACATAGACCATTATTCATAGTCGAAACACATTACTTGCATTCGGACTAGGTCATATCTTTCTTGGTACATCTACGTTGAATTATGCAATCCGCGGAAATGATATCTGCCGATTTCATAGAACACTCATTGGTTTGATATGATTCATTGCAAGGGGTTTTGCATGCATCTTGAAGGTAAATGATGCTCCCATAGATGATGATGATGATGGTGTGTAATAATGTCTTGAACTATTAGTTTCCCTGCATTTGTACATTTATCATTCCTTCATTGAAAAATAAAACACCGGATAGTGGTAATTCTAGTGAGCATTGTCAACAGCGTATTTTTTTCATACATGTCAATAGTTAAAAATATAACGCCGACTCAAATTGATTTGTCCCCACGAAGATATCCTGTCAAATACTTTTTAACTTTATTTGTAGGAACTGTCTGTAAATATCCCGCCTCTTTATCCAACACATACATGCAAACATCCATCAATCCTAAAGTATACTTTTGAAGAACACGATAATACGTCTGAAAAGTTTAGACATTAGGCTAACCTTTTGTTATGGTACGATGACTTATTTCAGCTTTTGGAATAATTCCCAACATCGGTATTTCGAATTACATATCAGAATGTGGAATTGTGTTCCGCATGTTTGCCGTGGGTTTTATGATTATTTGTATAATGGCATAATTTGATCGAATACTATGAAGTATAAATATAGCAGGTATATGTTAAGTTAATCGAATAATAGACACTTACTATTAGCATTGTAACACAACGAATCGAAGAACGAATGCTTACCTTCAATGCACAAAAGCTTGACTTACATAAGTTATTCAAGTATGCATTAGCACTTTCGCATCTCACTGAAGCTCTCGGTTTGAAGCATATCGGGACCAATTATGAGAATGGGGGAGAGGGGAATTTACTGTAAATTTACATGTCGATTAGAGCTCTAAGAATAAGAGTTCATTTTATGCCACTATAACTTACTTCTATTGGCTGGATTATAACTTTCAAAAACACTGTCCAAACGTCACAACTGTACTCTTTCTACAACTTGCTGTCGAAAGTGACGTAAAACACGTTACTACCTTACTTTTAACCACATGATCACTTCAAATGTAAGAGGTAGAGAATTTGTTTATCTAAGAACTTTTTATTTTACCCCCGCCCCATATATCATGCCATTTATGTTCTCGAAATCTACTTCTACGTTCTTCGTTCTTGTGGTACAGAATTATGAATTGCATTTGCACTTCAGAACGATCGTTATGTGACGACAGCATTGCCATAAATCGCTAAACATCTACCTTTTTTTGACATGCCGCGGACATTAAAGTGGTGATATTCGCTACAGGGAGCTCTTATTATGATGTAAACGGACAAGGTGTCATATGCTCGGAATGATGCAGCCGTTTATTCAGAGAACCTACATGCCCCCGGGGACCAAAGTCAATATGGATTAGAATGATTGAGCTGCAAGAGGTACTGACGTGAAGCGACGCGTCCCGAGACTGAACGCACATTATTGCTCGGAAGACAGAATAATGCCTGAAAATCCATCTTGCACCATTAGGTGCATGGAGTGTTCTTCAGCAAATCATGTAAAAAACAAAGTTCTACATACGCATGTAGTGCACGCATCAAATTTACGTTCTGCCTCTTGTGACCGTGTGGATTTACTTAACTAAGCATCATGTCAAATTGTTGATACCAATGGTTTGTCCAATTTTTTTTATCTAACTGTTATATTTGTCACATCTCACCAACGCCTAGTAGATTGTAAATTGAACAGGATTAACAGATGTAACACAAGCAGTTGACTAACTTGTCTCTGTGACAGTCGGTGGAATACTTAAATCGATTAAGCTTGTCAATGTGTATTTGTGTTGTTTGCTATTGTTGCATTATAGATAACATTGTCTCCCCCCCCCCCCCCCCACACACACACATTATTTTCTAACACAGTCATCTAATGCGTGAAACGCTCTGTTTTTAACGCCGATACATTACAATCGTAATGAGGGGTAGAAAAATGCTTCGTCTTTTGTGTAGCGACTTCTCTAAGCTGACGGAAGACAGAACAAGACCAAATGGACATCAATACAAAGCATTTACTGCTGCGCTAAATACTCTAGAACCATACTTGATGTTGCTCGTTAGCGGACGTGTGAATTATGTGTATTTATGATCCGATGTATCATAGCAGTGCTTTGTATCTAATACAAACTAGTTCTAAATGTATAAGCACCTGGAGCTTTGACGGATAATAGCAGTACACTTCTGTAAGTACGTAAACCTGTTGAATTGTATGCTAATCCAATAACACCTAAATAGGTATTGAGTGGTTTTTGATGGCCTACATGTGGCTTACGTGGTGTGTTCAGGTCATAAATATCTTAAAGAATTGCGGCCGGAAAATAGAAGCTGGCTAAGGTAGTACAGTAGTACTTCGGAAGAGTTTGCTAATTACTTATTTTGTTCACACAGAAATGATATGGCACTTATTGATAAATCATTATAATATTCTTTTTCCATTTGGTCGAAGTACAAATGATATTTGATGTTGCACAAAAGTTATTATATGATGTGGTCGTTCAATCCCCTTGAATGGGCTTGCGTGTCGTTCCGCTGAGAAATTTGGTGAAATGCGGCGTTTGCCTGAGAAATAGTCAATGTCATAATTGATGGTAGTTTATTGACGGTTTGGTTCCTGTACTTTCGGAATGTTTTGTGTGAGGTCAAATTGTACATGCTGAGAGATGCTGTGAGGTTAAAATGTAAAATAATGAGTGCCAACATTGAACCCTCCTGTTAATTCACTATCCTGGATCATGTCATCACCGCTCAAGCAACAATCCATTACCACCAATTATTTCAAAATAGATATACCGGTCAGGGCTACAAATATTTGCCAATTAGACATGTGTTGCATTTTCATCGCCAACATGATACCTAAATGCTGTTGAATGCAATGTAAATCCCTATACAGCACATATTGCATGAAATTGTAAGCAAGGGCATCCCGACTTGGGGTAAAAGGGTTTGTACAATGCGGTATGACGGTATGCTCCTTTTCATATTTTATATAGAGCTTGTCAAATGTTCTGAGTAAGTATTTCAAACACAGCATGTGACACTCCTATGATGCCGCATCCTCCATGTGACATCAATCATTGAGGCACTAATTATTTAATCAATCGTTTACACTTCTGAATCTCTTCCGAGACAAAGGGCCAGATAGTGTTTGCGTCCAAAATCCCGAGCTCCACAATACTCGCTATGATGCCTAAGCAGCTATTCCATATTTATAACGGGCGAAATATATTACTGAAACAAATCACTCTTTGCATACACAGCGAAATTAAACACATCCACGGCAACTGCAGTACAATAGCGTGGTCTCGTCTATATTATATCTATTAATGCTCGTGTCATTATTTGCACCAACCATGCAGCGCGTCAGTGTATCCCACAGGCACTCCGCTGCCACCCGCCTTATGATGAGCAAGCAAAGCGCATGGCGCTTTGTGACGCGTTAAGACCTCTGGCAAGCTTACAGTGGTATCACCACCTTCCATATTCCTCGCGAGAAATTCAGACCATTCAGGTTTCCAAACTAGCCAGCTAATCATCCGAGAGCGTCTCAGGCTAGAACATACATCGTAATAATTGCTGCCTTGATGTAATGCAATCTGCATTATGTTTTTGCGGAGCCACGCAACCGTCTGCATAATATGTTTATTGCGGAGCCATATATATACCGTCTTGATATATATATATATATATATATATATATATATATATATATATATATATATATATATATATATATATATATATATATATATATATATATATATATATATATATATATATATATATATATATATATATATGTATGGGTAAGACCAAAAAGGTCCTGAGTTTGATCTCATTCTTTGATTATTGAAGTACTATAATAACGGCTTACGCCTAGTCTTTATCTTGTTTCATTGTATTTTCTGCAGCATCATTTCTCATCTAACCGCGGCATATGCTTCTAATAATGGGATCCTTCCGGCGCCACCCCGGACCTTTCTGGCGCCATGTGATTGAGCAAAGCAGTGGTTAATATAAACTTCGAAAATATCATCAATCGGAGCATGAATTGTTAGCAGCGGGTCTGTTTTGTATCACACACAAACGCCGTGAGGCATTTATCACAGCCATGTAAGAAGCTTCACTAATAATGGACAATTATTTCAGGATGTAATTGTTTGGACAAACACATTATGAACAGCACGATTAACAATCGGAAGCATTCTATATGTTATAAAACAAATTTGAAACGTAAAAGTACAAATGGTTTCTCAAACTAGACGACAGTGCCGTAAATGTTGCTGATAATTCAAAAGTGGAACAGTTTTTGCGGAATAACCTGCGAACCGGAATTGGACAAAAGAACTAGTCCAGGTTGCCGACCTATCTTGTAGATTGGCTTACAATCCAAAGTAAGCACTATTGTCTTGATCTGAACTTGTTTTGTCGATGCTTGTCAAGGATGTTATCTGAAACATGCCAGCGTCACCAAAATGCTTCAAACAGGTCTATATGGACACAATACTCCAAAATGAGTAGACCAAATGGTGGGAATTCGGAAAGTGTCGAATTACAGCCTCTATATGCTTTGAAGGCTAAAGGAGAGCAAGAAAGTGGCTTCGACAAAATCTTTGTCTTTGGGGAGGAATGTTGAAGGTACTGTAAAATCGTAGTCAAACCATCCATACACTGCCTTACTTCAAATACAATTGAGGGTATCTGGTACAATGGGATATCTTCCTACAACATTCTAAATTCCTGAATTCGACCCATACATATTTCCGCGTGGATTCGTGCACTCGATACAACCGTGATTCTCATATTGGTTAATTCACTGCAGGTTACTCGTTTCTTACTGAACGATGGTATGACGAGACTCTCCTTAAAACCTTTATGGCAGCCATAATCACATCCACATCTGACAATCCCCACTATTTCAACATCTTAAAAACCGTAACGTGGTTTGTAGTTGGAGTACAAATTTGAGTTGACATCACTCTGAGAAGGTCGCTGTGTTTGTTTAGTCAATGACTGCTTTTTGCGATGCAGGAAGTGCGGTCATACTATGTAGAGTAGGCCAGAGAATCAGGAAACGCAATTCTGCTGCGACAAAAGGCAGAAGATTAGAAACGAAAGCTGAGGCCACTGATAAGCCATCCATAACATTCAATCACAGTTTCATGAATACAAGTAAAAGTTTGTTTTCAGTAGAAAGAAGGCTTTTTTGTACAGGCCTGACAGTTACTGTCCCTTGCCGCCTCTTGGCTCTTATGGCTTAAAGCTTCTATAAATATCGAGCCCTGACATCTTCTCCTTCACCTGGTGCAGAATCCATGAAAATATATCGTAGGAAATAACTCTAATTTACTCTTACTTATTGCAGGGGGGGGGGGGGAGACCAGTGGTCCTTTGGTATGAAATTATTCAGTAAGACACATGATATGTATGGTCGCATGAGTCAAACTCACATGTATCTTCCTTTGTCGAGTTTACATTGATATTCTGCTGTAAATCATACAGAGTATTTCAGCTATCCGCAGATTGACAATTGTGAAAGCTATGTTATAAGCACCTCTAAGAAAGCGGTCTCTCTACACGTGTAAACACAGTTAATGGAACGTTGGGATGTGATTGGCTTGTTCGTTTGAGACTCCGGTTGTATGTTTGCACCATTAGGTGTCAACAATAAGTCATGATTTACCAATATGGTTTTATATTGCAAATGACTATAAGGCACCTTCATTTGACCGACATTTTGTTTTTAAATACCCACATTTCGGCTTGCATAAATATAAACTCTACACTTGTTACTGGTGGTCTTGATCGTATTTGATATGGCAATTAACAAAACATCAGTGAAATATCTTAGTTAAAAGTAAATCGGCAACTGCCCTTAAAAAAATTGGTGTCGTTTACCACAGACACGAGACCGACTCAATCCCATAACTTATTTTCAATCACTTAACTTAGTATCTTTTCTAGAAGAGGATACATCCGTAGATGAGATTCTCCAACCACTCTTCTCATATTTCGCAGTCTAAGGAAACTGGATGGTCGGTTTATCTTCATGTTCTCGTGAAGACAAAAAGGCAAGTTTCAAATTTGTATAGTATTGAATTTAAACTATCCAATAGTTTTGAAGCCTCTGAGTAAATCCCAGGTTCAAGGCATTTTAATTGTGGTATTATACTTATACGGCAACTGCATGTACCAAGCATGTCCCAATATAGAGACTGGAACATGCACCTATAAAGACATAATATACGCACATCTAACTACATGTAATTGACTCGCTCAAATGACAGTTGGTTATTACTTTTATTTTGCGAGCCCTTGCAATGACTAGTGTCGGTGTGATTCTTGACGACGCGCTGCAGGTTTTCCAGGCGGCTTATATGGCTATGACATAATGGGGATTCAATATGGACGGCGTTGATATCATTAAAGCCACCAAAGCTCTTTACGCAAAGCAAAGCAGTGCCTAGTATTTCTCACACATCACTGCGAATGTTCGCGAGACGAGCTTTGCAACTAACAGAATGAACGATTTGTGCATTATACAAACCGTTGAAATTATGACTTTGTGTGACGAGGAGGTGCAAAACAACAACTGCATTCGCAGCATTTTCCCTGCATGCTATGTGACAACGCTAAGAGTTATGGTTTTGCAATAGTTAGTATTCCCTAGTATAAGACACATGGCATACGATTCGTTTGTGTTGATATTTCTCTCGATTGGAATACTGTTTTCTCTTCATCAGTATTTTTAGGAGCCTTTGGTTTGATGAGGCATCATCGTTGTTATTCCGAGCTTTTTATATCCTTGCTCATCAATTATCGTACTGACCAGGCTCGGTTTAAATCTTCTCAAACCTCATTCACCACAATGGCAGGAACAGCTACGTTAATCACAGCTGATTAATGCGCATCTTACTATAATGGATGTAATGCTTAAATGCAATATTGATTAGGGCTGTCGTTATCTTATATGGTGGGCTGGTCCACGCTAGTTGTTCTGGATAGTCTTAGATGTTACTTGACTTGTCTATCTCGTTTGGCTTATATTCTGTTGTCATGGTCATATATTTACGTTGCTTGCTTAGCTGAAACCTAGCTATCAATGCACGATAACTTACAAGCAAATGTTAAAGCTTATTTCATATGTTTTGTAATGCTCAGTTGCCATCATCAGAGGAGGCCCGACAAGCCTGTTTCTTACAGTAGACGGTTTGCAAGAGTGGCATAATACAGAGAATGCATAGACGCTAAATTTAGACAATATAATTGGCAAGGGAAGGTGTTGCTGAAGCAATAAGAATAATGATCCCTGTGGCCTATATTTTTACTTCTCAGTAACTTCAATGTTAAGTAGTGCACGACACATTGTCGTATGTCGTATTCACATAGTTGCAGCAGCATATGATGTTTAGGTACGCGCACTGTGATACCAAAATAGGCACACAAGCTTGTTGTACATTCTGCAAGCTCTGTCATCAAGAGACAATTTTACGCGAAATTTTACCGGACAAGAGTTTGTATTGTTTTTAACCGGTTGTTTGAGGTAGATATTCAGAAAATAAGGCGTATGTTAATTAAACAGCATGCATGGAATACGCCTTCGATTTGCACAAAAAGCCAGATATTATGTACGGTGTGTGTTTACATTAGCAATATACGAGCAAATATACCGAGCTGCTTGTGTCAACACGTCATTATCCTCCACCTGCCATGCTTAATTGAGCTATGTAGGTGAGCATTAACGGAGATATTTAAAATCTGTGAATACCACATCGGCCGATGCATCACTGTACCTACCGCTAGAGCCGCGGTGTTGACCGCCTTTTAGGCAACTCGCCTACATTCAAACGCATGTTCACCGGGATAACCCTCGATACAGGGCATTGATCTGCAAATGCGCTCCGGGTTATTAACTGATAGCTTCATTATCCATGGTTATGCCCAATTAGGGGTGTCGTAAGAAATAGAAGCGGTAGATAGTTTATGTATGGCAAGTCTTTGATTATCCTGCAGAGCAACGCTTTAAAATACGCGATGCCTCCGGGTACATGAAGATCTTTGTCCATGATTATGCTGCGCATATTTAGCCGACATACCTAAGTAGAGCGATGGCTGGTCGTTCACATTACGTCGGGTGCCCGTACAGTTACAAAATAAAAATATTGAGAGACTAGATATGGTCAATATATAAAATCAGCTTAATTATGGTGGGAACAGGCTGTGTGGCAATGTTACTTAGCCATTAAACATGAATAGCAAATCAATCAGTTCGTCATTTGCAACTTGATGATTCTTAAATGATGCATATTTATATATACACTGTACGCTAAATGAAGCACGCAGGTATTTTGTATGCACTCCCTTATTAGTATGCTATCATTAAGCATAATCGTCACTATACGATAACATCAGAAACCTTAGTGTGAAGCCTATTGCGTATTGTTTCGCTGAATGTACGGATATCTTGAAGCACGTAAAGACGTTAAACTACATGTTACTGAACACTTCAGGGATGATAGCCGGTGTTTAATGAGCATTTAGTCATAGCCTCGAATGAAGACTTTACCATCCGAATTTTCTGAAAAATCGATAATATACCTTCTCGTAAAATGAATTCGATACTGCAATCCAATATTGCGAAGCAGAACTAGGGAGAAAGGCAATTTTTGGTCCAGAGTGTGGCCCCAGCCTTTAATGAGTGCCTTTCCGTAAAAACGGCGAATGTCTATTCTTGATTTTGCGTGACTACGTTTTTCAGTCACCATTTCTAATACAACAATTGCATTGGTTTGTTTGTGTGCCAGAGCTATTATTTTCGATGTGATTGAGCAAGGCAGTGATTAATTGAACTATCCAGATATCAGCCATCGGCGCATGATCTTTCAGCAGCGTGAGACATTACTTCAGATCTGTAAAAAGCTTTGTTAACAATACAAAGTGATTTATATGTTATTAAACAAATCATTCATTTTAGCCAACTGAGATCGAGAGCGCTGAGATCAATTTGATCACGAACAATTTATGTAATGTACTAATATTTGAATACTCGCGATATGTTGCAGTCGGCATATCACGCAAACGTTGCATGATGTAACATAATAATGGTCAAGTATTTCAACTATTTCTCTTTGGCATTGTTTATAATGCTCTTTCTTGGTGACCTTTGGAGCCGTATTGCATTAATTGTTAGAGAATGACTCGATTTAAGCACAACAAAGTTCAGTGTATTGTATGAATAACAATCCTTTTACTCACTTACGCTTGCTACGCATATGTACCCTCCTATTTGAGACAAATTCGTATGCTTGCATCAAATACTCATCGTAATATCGACTAGTTGAAAAATATGTGATCACAAACTTCAAAATCTCTACTAGCGCAATGTTACGACTTGTTCAGGCCGAGAGATTAGCTTACGTTCAAATATGCCTGCTTATGTGTTGTTATTAGTTTTGCATTTCAACGGTTACAGTCCAACTGACGATTTAAAGAAAAATTATATGTTTACGCAGCACCGTCATATAGAAATACACACGCTAGTAATTATCGACAAATGGAACACCAGCAGGTAGCTTAATTCTCTTAACAATAATCTTCCGCTCGTTTAGCATGCTTATTGTGCACAGGGACAGGTTACCTCGATAAAACGCTATATTCAGCAGCTATAAATTAATTAGTTTCGATTTGTGGCTATCTGTCCCCCTTGAGTTTTGCAGGGTTATTTGCAACTCACTTTCTATGGTGCATATTAGCGTTGCGTCATGCGAACTAAAATCAACACACCGTAGGCTCGATTCGATTCCAGCGAAAGACTACCTGACTGATTGCATGGGGAACAGTGCATTTCTTGCGACTTGAACAATCATGTGGTGGAATTTACCAACCATGGTTCCTCCATATGCGCGGATAGACTTCCGTCCGTGCGTTGACGATACGCAACCTGGTGTCTTCAACAGATTTGTGCACTTCATTGGCCACTTTACCGGATCCCGCAACTATCTTTATCGAATCTGGCCTAATTTATAAGGCCGTATTTCCCAGTAGACATGCTGAAAAATAAAGTCAGCGACCAAAAGAAACACTTTGGTCTTGCTTCTCTTGATGTTTATCGATTACTTAGTATGCCACAATTATTGCTTCAGCATCTACTAAAGGACGTGTATCTTGGTCATAACTTGGTTGGGTTTTTGGAAGGACTTGAAAAGGTTTTTTTATTATGATCATATACCCTATCCTGTTGCATGTTTCATTGGACGGCACTCTCTCTCAAATGTAAGTTATATCATCAGCCATGGTAAACATTGGCGCAGGGAAGTCACTCAAACAGAGTATGGGGATTGAATATCTACGTAAGTGTGAGCGTTAGTCTCGGTGTGAATCCAGTTAGAAACGACAAACGTCCTAGACTCCAGGGGTTCCGCTACGCTTCTCGCCCTTGAGTCTACGACACGACCAGCTCTAAAAGTGGCGCGTCCGAATATTCATTAGACACGTTCGTTAATCTTCGTGACCAATCAACGCAAAGGTTGTGACCCGAATTGACCTTAATTGCACGTGTCTGGCTCATGGTACTGGCTTGTGATACGCACCCTCGGTTCTATGTGACGTCTGGACATTGTAGTGGTCTGCTGCCAATGAGAACACATTGAATGTGTTTTGGAATTATGGGGCGTCTCAAAAGTTCAAATTGGCACCACAACCAGCGCTTTAATCGCTTAGCTGCACGATAGTATGTTTACGTAATAGTCAGTTAAAAAGAACCAGTTGTGTGTCTGCTTCTCTCGCCGAATGTGTGATTAACGGTGCCACTCAGCGTGAAACAACAAATCGGAGTGTTGTAAAATGTGTGCCCGGCTCATAAAAATCACTCGGCCAGTTGGACAAGTTCTTCGGAAATTGTAGAACTGACCAATGAGAGACAACGACTCAAAAGTACCCGAGAGTGACCGAGAGACACGGCTTGTGATTGGAGCATCCCAAATCTCGGATGCCTGTCCAGTTCAAGATATTATGGTCCCCTAGACCTGAAGGTGAGACTAATGAACATCAGTAACATGTAAACAGCGCCCGCAGCCATCAGGCTAGGGGACCTTGACTAGGGGTCACCCATTCCAATTTGTAGCATCATTTAATTAAAGCCATATCAGCAGTAGTACACAATGGAAAATCGTAAACCATGATTAGAATGAAGCTTTTCCCGATATGGTCTCGTCCTTCGTAGCTACATTTGCGTCTTTTTGGGATGGAAGGGCTGTACCGGCATTAGCGTTACACGCATATTTCATTTGGACCTCAGCCTACAGTTCACTGCGAATTAAAACACATCCTGAAAGTTGTTGGCACTACTGATGTATGATTTGTAACGATGACAGAAGCTGATTGGATTTACTTTCAGCGTGGTTACTCAATGCATGTTATGCACAAATTGTGAGTTAGGGTTAGCAGATTACCAACCGGTCAGGATGTTATGACACAAAAACGCACTATAATCATCCAAACATTAATCACATCGCCGAAACCTGGTAACACGTAGTAATTTTGCCAAGCGGCAGGTTTTTTTTAGCAGCAATGCAATTCTCAAAATGAAAATGCACTTAAGAGTCGCTGCCAAATCAACGAAATCAACCTCACACATAACCCTCAAATTCTATGTAAGTCCTCAACGTGCTACTTGGTTTCTTTGAACACACTACAAGAACAATAATTCGATTCAACAGTGTGCAATAAACAGAATAGTAATACTGTACAATTTCTTTGAAAATCTTCAAACAACACGTCATTACGCATCCATGCATATATGCAGTTTCGTGAAGAAAAATAGTTCATTATAGATATTGGACCCTAGTGTGCAACTCATTAGCAACACTAGCACCGATGGTGTTACATGTTGTCTTGACTTAGTGTGGATAACCCAGCGGGGCTACTACATGATCAACTGGGGGAGATGGATTAGTCGAACGCCTGACATGACGTGACAGCCGCTCTTAGAAGGTTCGGTTGATTGAGTCTGCATAAGCTGCTTGGAGAATGGTACTGTGTGGGTGGATTTACTGTACATTCGCACAATACACATATGTGCTGCTCAAACTTTCCCTTGGTATTGTTTGCAATAAAATACTCTATGCTCAGTGGTATCTACGCGGACGGAAATATTCGTGGAGCGCACGTATATATCATCTATAATAACCCCAAGGTTATTATGCAAGATATATAGCTTAGCTCACAAGGGTGAAGCTAATGCGGCCGTTAGTTACTGCACGTCGGTTATGCAGCCATTGTATCTTCCGACACATTGCAACGATTTACGAGTGACTCTCGTGTCACTAGTATATATATATATATATATATATATATATATATATATATATATATATATATATATGTAATGATATATATATATATATATATATATATATATATATATGTGTGTGTGTTTATATACATATATAGATATATATATGTATATTTATATACATATATACATATATATATGTATATTATATATATATATATATATGTGTGTATATATATATATATATATATATATATATATATATATATATATATATATATATATATATATATATATATATCTATATATATATATATATATATATATATATATATATATATATATGCGAAAGGCTTGCATTTTATACCTTACAAAGTTACTTAGCCACACTCATTTGTGGTTAACACAAGAAAACTGCGTTAGATGTTCATATGACCGAATAGAGGTTATTCAGTGGCTGGTCATTTAGATTGCAGGTATTGCAGATTGCATTGTATTTCAGGGTCGTTCCATCGTCGTGTTGAACGATCACGGCTACATTGCCAAGAGACATCCTATCATTCACCCATCATTTCTAAATAAATATAATCTTGGTGACTCATTTGTATTGCATGATACTTCTGTCCCATCGGAAGGGATTCGTTAACTGATCAGGGCATCGATATTATCCAAGTAGACTCTACTAATCCCCACGTACCACAATGTCTGAGACTCTCATTAGTTTTTTTAAACAACCCATCGTTTCCGTGAGTGGTCGTGTATAAGTATATTTAAGTCGTGACCTGGATCAAATAGCCGGATTGCTTACATGATTTGAATTGTGAGCAGGTTATTTTGGTAATTTTAACGGGTGTTTAAATGAATGATAGGTTAACAATGCACGAAATTAGCGCGACCTATGCCTGAAGCTTTGCTAAATATCAGCATAACGAATTTAATTATCCAAATGCAGGTACTGTTATTGAATTAGTCACGGATTATTTAAGCATAATTGTGCGAAGGCAGTCGCCATATCACACGATAAAATGTGTTTTTGTCTCATAGTATTCGAAAACAATTCTCGTATGCGTTGTTGATTCAATTTGTTTCGATATTTCATTTATGAGAAGAGAATGATGTGTTGTATTGCCAACTCGGTGTATAAGGCTCATTAATATGATTAATATTTTCGCCGTTGTGGCATCTTTGTAGTTAATAGTCACCCTAGCTGATCATATAATTCAACCGTTTCCACTTACTATAGAAATGCGTTTTTGAACAGCGGATTTACAGTGGATAATAAAAGCGGATATGGAAGGTGTGACGACACGCTGCTGGAGGTTCAGCATATACGTTATGTGACCTTACTAAGCCTATGTGACCTTACTAATTACAATTACTTCTAATTCATCTGTAAGAACCGGAAATCAAGACGTAACACATATAAAGTAATATTTACCAGCTCTAAACACTTGACTTGTACAAATCCTTTCCCATGGCTTACTAGTTTTTCAATATCTAGAACGTGTGCTTCCTACCAGTAGTTTAGGCAAGGTCAATAATATGCGATATGCACCCTAGCTGCTGTATCTACAGGCATAACCGCATCTGGAAATATTTTTTTCTCCTATTCAAGTGTATCATTCCTGAGAAGGAACCCATATCTTACAGCCCGATACAATCTGTGTCTAATATTTAACCTGCTCGCTATGACGCTATAGCTTGATTTTCTCTTTGCATAAAGTGTGTTGAAATGATCGATAATAAACAAACGAGCAACAGTAGTTGGATTAGTAGTTGTTAAATGATACAGAGCTTCAAACCGAAATAACTATAACACATCACAGAAGCCAATTAGTCTTTGACGAACACTGCAAGTTGAGACTAGCCGGTCATTTATCTTTTGAAGTCGCTTATCATTGTCGTACAACTGAGGTATTAAAGAGCTTTGGCAATATCTGGCAATATTGAGTTTTATCGATTTCATATGCTTCAGATTAAACATGGTAAGCTGTCTGTGTATGCAACACTGTGTGCGGATATTGCCTTAACTGGTCGATAAAGACTATGTGTACGAGGTACAGTTACGTACGACGAGGAAGTATGTGGTAGTACTTTGTTTTGTGTAATCACCATATTTCACAATGTGAACAGCATTTGCTTCATCTTCCATTTGAATGGCTTTCATGACCGTCACTAAACAAACTGCTATGATCAACATTGCCAATGGCTAACTGTAGATTTTTGGGTCTTGCCGCCATTCGTATAGTCCAATAACGAACTGCATGACCCATGATGTGTTTAAACGTCTGATGCATTTTCCAAATGTGTTGAACACAAAAACGAGTAAGTTTTAATTACTTGTCCTCTACGAGTACAAAATTAACTACTGATCCATATGGTCGCTTATAAGAACCCAAATGCTTATAATATCTAGTTGTATCAGACTGTGAGTTGGCTGTGTGCCACACGGTTTATAATAAGCCACTGCAGTGCCATTTGCAAGCACTAACATTGCATTCAACAGTATCGAAATATGTGTTTGCTATTGCTTCTCCTACAACTGTGTAAAACGCTGCGTCGTGAACGAATTAAAAGATCATCGGCTATATGATGGCATTGCCGTACATGAAATATCGAAAGGCAAGAACTTACATTTTAGCGTTTCATTTATTATGAACATTATAATGAATATATTTTCCAGCTTTGCTTTTTGTTCATACTACTTGATGCGATGATTGACGAATGTGGCAACGACCTAACCTAGGATCGCACACAGTTAATTGCTCATATTCACGTCGTATTTGATTGCGGGTCTTATGAATAACAAATGTAACAGTGTAGTTGAAATTGCGTTTTTTCCTTAAGCAAATGTTTGAATAAAGATCGATCAGCATGTAGTATATTACCAAAAGTATAAAGCCGTGTCTGCTTTACTGCAACATTGAATCCGTCAGCATGGAGCCCCTATAACGTCATCCTGTTCTCAGTTTGCATTCATTACAAAGCACGCCATATTGAAATAGCTGAGAGCATCAGGTGCATCGTTGAATAATTGGACCGTCTGTCCGAATTTAATATATTATATACTTAGCGTGCCCCATTATCGGACGTATACTAAGGCTGCATCATATAAATAGGCGATTTAAGATAGTCTTCGGGGAATTGATCTGGGGTTTCCGATGAATAAGATTATTACTTGGTCGCATAGCTGAGTCCGTCGCCAAAATTAGTCACATATACCAATATAATAGCTTGAGATTCTCACTTAGTGAATTTCTATGCATCATACAAAAAGCCGGGGAAGCTTTCACATGTGTCATATTTTAATAGGCTAAAAGCGCTAAAGCGAACGCCTCCTGGTCCCCTAAGGCAATGCTTTAAAAGCGTTACAAATTGCATGTTGCGCATATGGCTGCTACCCTTTCATGTTATGCACGCAATATCATCTTCAGCCAGAGCTTGTGGTGGCGTCGGTGGCAGTTATTGCTATTTGTTTTAGGAAAGATTATTCTCGTTTGTTTATCAACGCCTTTTGCCTGCAGTAACGTTTATATTCTTATCTTCGTGGACCATGTTTCGTGTCTTTATGTTGAATATAGCAACCATAAATACTTAGGTGTCACTTTGATAACAACAGTACGCGAACCTTTTGACCGAAAATCGAATTGAGCAACCTATGAGCCATGTAGGGAAGACATTTACGAGACAACACGGTTAATTGTTATGATACACTTTGATGAGGGGTTATAGATCACTTTGTCTGTTCATGTGACGGCACCCTCATGGTGACACGCAAATATGAAGTCTACTATTCCGTAACCCTACAAAAGGCAAGTATACTTAAGTTGGTCTATTGTAAGACGGTTCTGATGTGAATGTGTACTTATTCCAAGCCATACTGATATCATACGTTCGTTAATACCTAGAGTGGGACAGACAACAACTATGTACTGACACATTGCCAAACATTTCCTGTGTAATGGTAATTTGTCTGTCTATAGGCGTAGAAAAGAAAACAATGTACAACCAAAACCGATTACTGTTATACTTCACCAAAAGCGTTATATTCAAACGTGTTTTCCGACTTTGTATATATAGAAGAATATTAACAAACTTTTTCGCACAACCACGTGTTTGCATTCATTAGGGACGAGAAGTAATTTCTATAACTACATGCACTGGGAATATGAGATTGGTGGCAGCGAAAATATAACTGGAAGGTTATAAAGATTGCAGCTTCCATGGGCAGCTGCACGGGGGATATTATTTTGATGTAGGCAGATTACAATTGTTATTTGCTAGTTCTTTTTAACCCTCGTATGCCTGCACTATGTGACATCCGCGGCCGCATCTATTTAACCGAAATCGGCAAGGACTATAACTAGTTTTTTACATAGAACCTTTATGATTTATGCCCGTTCAATACTAGTTCCAGATCTTGCAAAATAGTCAACGTAAATATAGTAATGTACACTATAAAAACGGTTGTTGCCCAGTCGGTATATAGCCTGGCGCGAGTCACCAAACAGAGTTGCTGCTGCGTAGCATACAAAGATAGAGTTCAAAAACGCAAACAAGCAACTAATCCATGATTACCAAAGTTACTGAACGAATAAAATACTTCAATCTTTAAACTGATATATAGTATATAATATAGATATATATATAATAGATATATATCATATATATATATATATATATATATAGGATAGAATATATATATGATATATATATATATAGATACTATATATAGATATAGAGATATATATATATATATATATATATATGATATATATATATATATCTCTATATATATATATAATAGATCTATATATATATATATATATCTCTATATCTATATATATTATATATTGGATATATATATATATACTTGCTCTGGTAATAGTACCCCACCGACAACTACCATTAGCGCCGTTGAATTTCGTTTGTCACTCAGTGACGCACCATAATACCACTAGCCTTGCCATGGAATATATGCAACATCTTTAATCAAGGCATTCTATGCATTGTCTGAACCAATCAAGGTTCATACCCCATGCTTGTTCTTTTAAACAATATATCGCATAATTATATCCGTTAAGACATACAATGTCAATAACTAACCAAGTTGGTAGTTCACTGCCAGATATATATAGATTACTTATCTACTGCGTACATGGATTCAAATAACTGATCCCATGAACTTAGCTACGATCCCGGTGCAATTTGTCAATAAGCATTCTATAATTGTCAGGATCATTTACTCATACTAACACATGCATATAATACATCCACACGTCCCATTCGGAAGTGATTCAGTTGATTGGTAATATTCATTTAGCGCTATTATCTCTGCTGACGCAACGGTCCAAATGACACGACGATGCACTCATATAGATTGGTGGATTAACAGTATGCTTGGCCTCTTAAGGTACTTATGATGTATTCCATATATCAGTTCGTCGCTGCCCGTTGCCTCTCGATTCTTCTCTCGTTCTCTTAACGAGTCCAGGTAAGAGCGGTGTCGTGTCTGGGTATGATACGGTCGGACAACTACATAGAGGCATCTGGCGATCTTCTTAGCATTGTGCATATTTAAAAGATCAATTGTATGCGTAAAGAATACATGAACACGCAATATGCCACAAAATCATCGGCCATTGGCTAATTATATCGCACAAAAATACATATATGCATTCATTTATAGATATATATGTATAAACGAAACTTTTATATAATTGTCTTGATTGGTATCATATATGTACCAATGGTTTCAAAGACCGGAACGCCATATGCAGACTCGGCAAGATGAACTGGCAATAATCGCTCGCAAACATTACGCCATTATCACATAGTCGATACTCCGTACAACTGGTCGCCCCCAAAGTCTAGATCTCAATCTAGATAAATCAAGGTTAAAAGATTCCTTTGGTTGACCCGTATGACTAAGCATTTCATGTCTTAAGATTATCCATGTTACTGGCCTCTTGCTTTGATCACATTGGATGATGTGTCTAGTGCAGTTGCGTGAATCTATTTCAAATCTAGACACCTACGCGCCAGCTCTTGCCGGAGTATCTGTATGTTGTGAATTGTTTACATTTGACATCAATTTAAAATGCCATACGACGAACGTCGAGTGTATAAACAATTCCTAGTACTTCTATAAATAACGGCCACGCCGTTATTTATAGAAGTACTAGGAATTTTTTGCTCAAAATAAATATATCCTCATTTCTAGCTATATTGTCTGGGAAAATGTGTGATTTTTTTTGTGGCAGAACAAATTCAACTCAGAGCGCGCCCTGTGACGTAGCGGGAGAACAGCTAATCATTTTGAACTGGGGGATGTTGTTGGTAAATAGGTTCACACAATGACTTCCGGCAATTATTGCGTAGCGCTTGTGCACAAAGCTTGCACTCTAGGAAAGAACGACGCAAATATGGTAAATTGATGCTTTACATAAATTTATAGTTAGATTTATAGGCAACAGTGATGGAAAGGCCCATTCATTTGTCTATATAGTAACTAGGACTAATCCGAGTGTAAACCTGCCAACAATCAGAAACAATAACTCTTTTATGCAATGATCAGAGCACTATCAAACAATTACTTTTTATTTTAACCCCCCGCCCCATATATCATGCCATTTATGTTTCCTCGAAATCTACTTCTACGTTCTTCGTTCTTGTGGTACAGAATTATGAATTGCATTTGCCCACTTCAGAACGATCGTTATGTGACGACAGCGTAACTGCCATCGTAATCGCTAAACATCTACCTTTTTTGACATGCCGCGGACATTAAAGTGGTGATATTCCGCTACAGGGAGCTCTTATTGATGTAAACGGACAAGGTGTCATATGCTCGGAATGATGCAGGCGCCGTTTTGTTTCAGAGAAACTACATGCCCCCGGGGACCAAGTCAATATGGATTAGAATGATTGAGCTGTAAGAGGTACTGACGTGAAGCGACACGTCCCGAGACTGAACGCACAATTATTGCTCGGAAGACAGAATAATGCCTGAAAATCCATCTTGCACCATTAGGTGCATGGAGTGTTCTTCAACAAAATCATGTAAAAAACAAAGTTCTAACATACGCATGTAGTGCACGCATCAAATTTACGTTCTGCTGCCTCTTGTGACCGTGTGGATTTTACTTAACTAAGCATCATGTCAAATTTTTGATACCAATGGTTTGTCCAATTTTTTTTTATCTAACTGTTATATTTGTCACATCTCATCAAACGCCTAGTAGATTGTAAAATTGAACAGGATTAACAGATGTAACACAAGCAGTTGACTCAACTTGTCTCTCTGTGACAGTCGGTGGAATACTTAAATCGATTAAGCTTGTCATGTGTATTTGTGTTGTTTGCTATTGTTGCATTATAGATAACATTGTCTAACCCACCCCACCCCCCCACCCACACACATTATTTTCTAACACAGTCATCTAATGCGTGAAACGCTCTGTTTTTAACGCCGATACATTACAATCGTAATGAGGGGTAGAAAAATGCTTCGTCTTTTTGTATGTTAGCTACTTCTCTAAGCTGACGGAAGACAGAACAAGACCAAATGGACATCAATACAAAGCATTTACTGCTGCGCTAAACACTCTAGAACCATACTTGATGTTGCTCGTTAGTGGACGTGTGAATTATGTGTATTTATGATCCGATGTATCATAGCAGTGGCTTTGATCTAATACAAACTAGTTCTAAATGTATAAGCACCTGGAGCTTTGACGGATAATAGCAGTACACTTCTGTAAGTACGTAAACCTGTTGAATTGTATGCTAATCCAATAACACCTAAATAGGTATTGAGTGTTTTTTGATGGCCTACATGTGGCTTACGTGGTGTGTTTCAGGTCATAAATATCTTAAAGAATTGCGGCCGGAAAATAGAAGCTGTAGTACTTCGGAAGAGCTTGCTAATTCCTTATTTTGTTCACACGGAAATGATATGGCATTTATTGACAAATCATTATAATCTTCTTTTTCCATTGTTTCGAAGTACAAATGATATTTGATGTTAAACAAAAGTCATTATATTTTGTGGTCGTTCAATCCGCTTGAATGGGCTTTGGTGAAATGGTGAAATGCGGCGTTTGCCTGAGAAACAGTCAATGTCATAATTTGATGGTAGTTAATTGACGGTTTGGATCCTGTACTTTCGGAATGTTTTGTGTGAGGTCAAATTGTACATGATGAGAGATGATGTGAGGTTGAAACGTAATATAATGAGTGCCAACATTGAACCTTCCTGTTTATTCACTATCCTGGATCATGTCGTCACCGCTCAAGTATCAATCCATTACCACCAATTATTTCAAAATAGATATACCGGTCAGGGCTAAACATATTTGCCAATTAGACATGTGCTGCATTTTCATCGCCAACATGATACCTAAATGCTGTTGAATGCAATGTAGATCTCTATACAGCACATATTGCATGAAATTGTAAGCACGGGCATCCCGACTTGGGGTAAAAGGATTTGTACAATACGGTATGACGGTATGCTTCTTTTCATATTTTATACAGAGCTTGTCAAATGTTCTGAGTGAGTATTTCAAACACAGCATGTGACACTCGTATGGTGCCGCATCCTCTATCTCACATCAATCATTGAGGCACTCATTATTTAATCAATCGTGTACACTTCTGAATCTTATCCGAGACAAAGAGCCAGATAGTGTTTGCGTCCAAATTCCCGAGCTCCAAAATACTCGCTATGATGCCTAAGCAGCCATTCCATATTTATAACGGGCGAAATGTATTACTGAAACAAATCACTCTTTGTATACACAGCGAAATTAAACACATCCACGGCAACTGCAGTAAAAAGCGAGGTATCGTCTATATTATATCTATTAATGCTCGTGTCATTATTTGCACCAACCATGAAGCGCGTCAGTGTATCCCACAGGCACTCCGCTGCCACCCGCCTTATGATGAGCAAGCAAAGCGCACGGCGCTTCATGAAGCGTTAAGACCTCTGGCAAGCTTACAGTGGTATCACCACCTTCCATATTCCTCGCGAGAAATTCAGACCATTCAGGTTTCCAAACTAGCCAGCTATTCATCCGAGAGCGTCTCAGGCTAGAACATACATCATAATAATTGATGCCTTGATGTAATGCAATATGCATTATGTTTCTGCGGAGCCACGCAACCTTCTTTATATATATGGTATATGGTATATATGATATAAATATATATATACATATACACGCACGCACACACACATATAATATATATATATATATATATACATATATATATATATACAGAGATATATATATAATATATATATATATATATACAGATAGATAGACATGTATATATATATATTACATAGTACATATATATATATATATATATATATATATATATATATATATATATATATATATATATATATATATATATATATATATATATATATATATATATATATATATATATATGCGTGCGGTGTGTATAAGGTAAGACCAAAAGGTCCTGAGTTTGATCTCATTCTTTGATAATTGTAGTACCAAAATAACGGCTTACGCCTAGTCTTTATCTTGTATCATTGCATTTTCTGCGGCATCATTTCTCATCTAACCGCGGGATATGTTTCTAATAATGGGATCCTTCCGGCGCCACCCCGGACCTTTCTGGCGCCATTAGATTGAGCAAGGCAGTGGTTAATATGAACTTTCAAAATATCATCAATCGGAGCATGAATTGTTAGCAGCGGGTCTGTTTTATATCACACACAAACGCTGTGAGGCATTTATCACAACCCTGTACGAAGCTTCACAACTAATGGACAGTTATTTCAGTATGTAATTGTTTTGATAAAAACATTATGAACAGCTCGATTAACAATCGGAAGCATTCTATATGCTATAAAACAAATTTGAAACGTAAATGCACAAATGGTTTCTCAAACTAGACGACAGTGACGTTAAAGTTGCTGATAATTCAAAAGTGGAACAGTTTTTGCGGAATAACCTGCGAACCGGAATTGGACAAAAGAACTAGTCCAGGTCCCCTACAAATCTTATAGATTGGCTTACAATCCAAAGTAAGCACTATTGTCTTGATTTGAACTGTTTTGTTTTGTCGATGCTTGTCAAGGATTTAATCTGAAACATGCCAGCGCCACCAAAATTCTTCAAACAGGTCTATATGGACACATTACTCCAAAATGAGTCGACCAAATGGTGGGAATTCGGAAGGTGTCGAATTACAGCCTCTATATGCTTTGAAGGCTAAAGGAGAGCATGTTATCCTCAGACCCGCTTCAGTTCTCAAAGCCATAAAGAGCTGCAACATCTTTGTCTTTGGGGAGGAATATTGAAGGTACTGTAAAGTTGAATGCAAACCACCCATACTCTGCCCAACTTCAAATATAATTGAGGGTATCTGGTACAATGACAACAACATTCTAAATACCTGAATTCGACCCATGCATACTTCCGCGTGAATTCGTGCACTCGATACTACCGTGATTCTCATATTGGTTTATTCACTGCAGGTTACTCGTTTCGTACTGAACTATGGTATGACGGGACTCTCTTTAAAACCTTTATGGCAGCCATAATCACATCAACATCTGACAATCCCCACTATTTTAACATCTTAAAAACCCGAACGTGATTTGTAGTTGGAGTATAAATTTGAGTTGACATCACTCTGAGAAGGTCGCTGTGTTTATTCAGTCAATGACTTCATTTCTCGATGCAGGAAGTGTGGTCATACTATGTAGAGTAGGCCAGAGAATCAGGAAACGCAATTCTGCTGCGACAAAAGGCAGAAGATTAGAAACGGAAGCTGAGGCAACTGATAAGCCATCCATAATATTCAATCCCAGTTTCATGAATACAAGTAAAAGTTCGTTTTATGTAGAAAGAAGGCTTTTTTGTTCAGGCCTGACAGTTACTGTCCCTTGCGCCTCTTGGCTCTTATGACTTTAAGCTTCTATAATTATCGAGCCCTGTCATCTTCCTCCTTCACCTGGTGCAGAATCCATGAAAATATACCGTAGGAAATAACCCTAATTTACTATTACTTATTGCAGGGGGATAAACAGCAGTGGCCTTTTAGTATGAACTTATTCAGTAAGACACATGATATGCATGGTCACATGAGTCAACCTCACATGTATCTTTCTTTGTGTTTAAGCTATCCACAGTTGGACAATTGGGAAAGCTATGTAATATGCACCTCGAAGAAAGCTGTCTCTCTACACGTGTAATCACAGGTAAAGGAATGTTGGGATGTGATTGGCTAGTTCGGTTGTGTGGTTGCACCATTGGGTGTCCACAATGTGTCATGATTTACCAATATGAAAATGACTATAAAGCATATTTAAGTACCTTCATTTGACCGACATTTTGTTTTTAAATACCCACATTTCGTCTTGCATAAACATAAACTCGTCACTTGTAACTGGTGGTCTTGATCGTATTTAATATGGCAATTAACAATTAACAAAAATAAATCAGTGAAATATCTCAGTTAAAAGAAAAATCGGTTATTGCCCTTAAAAGAATTGGTGTCGTTTACCACAGACACGAGACCGACTCAATCCCTTAACTTATTTTCAATCACTTAACTTAGTACTTATTCTAGAAGAGGATACATCCGTAGATGTGATTCTCCAACCACTCTTCTCATATTTCGCAGGCTAAGGAAACTGGATGGTCGGTTTATCTTCATGCGTTCTCGTGAAGACAAAAAGGCAAGTTTCAAATCTGTATAGTATTGAATTTGAACTATCCAATAGTTTTGAAGCCTTGGAGTAAATCCCAGGTTCAAGTTATTGTAATTGTGGTATTATACTTCGACGGCAACTGCATGTACCAAACATGTCACTATATAGAGACTGGAACATGCACCTATAAAGACATAATATACGCACATCTAACTACATGTAATTGACTCGCTCAAATGACAGTTGGTTATTACTTTTATTTTGCGAGCCCTTGCAATGACTAGTGTCGGTGGGATTTTTGACGACGCGCAGCAGGTTTGTCAGGCGGCTTATATGGCTATGACATAATGGGCCTTCAATATGGACGGCGTTGATATCATTAAAGCCACCAAAGCTCTTTACGCAAAGCAAAGAGGAAGTGCCTAGTATTTCTCACACATCACTGACAAGGTGTCACTGCGAATGTTCGCGAGACGAGCTTTGCAACTAACAGAATGAACGATTTGTGCATTATACAAACCGTTGAAATTATGACTTTGTGTGACGAGGAGGTGCAAAACAAAAACTGCATTCGCAGCATTTTCCCCGCATGCTTTGTGACAACGCTAAGAGTTATGGTTTTGCAATGGTTAGTATTCCCTAGTATAAGACACATGGCATACGATTCGTTTGTGTTGATATTTCTCTCGATTAGAATACTGTTTTCTCTTCATCAGTATTTTTAGGAGCCTTTGGTTTGATGAGGCATCATCGTTGTTATTCCGAGCTTTTTATATCCTTGCTCATCAATTATCGTACTGACCAGGCTCGGTTTAAATCTTCTCAAACCTCATTCACCACAATGGCAGGCACAGCTACGTTAATCACAGCTGATTAATGCGCATCATACTATAATGGATGTAATGCTTAAATGCAATATTGATTAGGGCTGTCGTTTGTCTTATATGGTGTTACTTGACTTGTCTATCTTGTTTGGCTTATATTCTGTTGTCATGGTCATATATTTACGTTGCTTGCTTAGCTGAAACCTAGCTATCAATGCACGATAACTTACAAGCAAATGTTAAAGCTTATTTCATATGTTTTGTAATGCTCAGTTGCCATCATCAGAGGAGGCCCGACAAGCCTGTTTCTTACAGTAGACGGTTTGCAAGAGTGGCATAATACAGAGAATGCATAGACGCTAAATTTAGACAATATAATTGGCAAGGGAACGTGTTGCTGAAGCAATAAGAATAATGATCCCTGTGGCCTATATTTTTACTTCTCAGTAACTTCAATGTTAAGTAGTGCACGACACATTGTCGTATGTCGTATTCACATAGTTGCAGCAGCATATGATGTTTAGGTACGCGCACTGTGATACCAAAATAGGCACACAAGCTTGTTGTACATTCTGCAAGCTCTGTCATCAAGAGACAATTTTACGCGAAATTTTACCGGACAAGAGTTTGTATTGTTTTTAACCGGTTGTTTGAGGTAGATATTCAAATATACCGAGCTGCTTGTGTCAACACGTCATTATCCTCCACCTGCCATGCTTAATTGAGCTATGTAGGTGAGTATTAACGGAGATATTTAAAAGGCTGGCATAGCTGTGAATACCACATCGGCCGATGCATCACTGTACCTACCGCTAGAGCCGCGGTGTTGACCGCCTTTTAGACAACTCGCCTACATTCAAACGCATGTTCACCGGGATAACCCTCGATACAGGGCATTGATCTGCAAATGCGCTCCGGGTTATCAACTGATAGCTTCATTATCCATGGTTATGCCCAATTAGGGGTGTCGTAAGAAATAGAAGCGGTAGATAGTTTATGTATGGCAAGTCTTTGATTATCCTGCAGAGCAACGCTTTAAAATACGCGATGCCTCCGGGTACATGAAGATCTTTGTCTATGATTATGCTGCGCATATTTAGCCGACATACCTAAGTAGAGCGATGGGTGGTCGTTCACATTACGTCGGGTGCCCGTACAGTTACAAAATAAAAATATTGAGAGACTAGATATGGTCAATATATAAAATCAGCCTAATTATGGTGGGCAACAGGCTGTGTGGCAATGTTACTTAGCCATTAAACATGAATAGCAAATCAATCAGTTCGTCATTTGCAACTTGATGATTCTTAAATGATGCATATTTATATATACACTGTACGCTAAATGAAGCACGTAGGTATTTTATATGCACTCCCTTATTAGTATGCTATCATTAAGCATAATCGTCACTATACGATAACATCAGAAACCTTAGTGTGAAGCCTATTGCGTATTGTTTCGCTGAATGTACGGATATCTTGAAGCACGTAAAGACGTTAAACTACATGTTACTGAACACTTCAGGGATGATAGCCGGTGTTTAATGAGCATTTAGTCATAGCCTCGAATGAAGACTTTACCATCCGAATTTTCGGAAAAATCGATAATATACCTTCTCGTAAAATGAATTCGATACTGCAATCCAATATTGCGAAGCAGGACTAGGGAGAAAGGCAATTTTTGGTCCAGAGTGTGGCCCCAGCCTTTAATGAGTGCCTTTCCTTAAAAACGGCGAATGTCTATTCTTGATTTTGCGTGACTACGTTTTTCAGTCACCATTTCTAATACAACAATTGCATTGGTTTGTTTGTGTGCCAGAGCTATTATTTTCGATGTGATTGAGCAAGGCAGTGATTAATTGAACTATCCAGATATCAGCCATCGGCGCATGATCTGTCAGCAGCGTGAGACATTACTTCAGATCTGTAAAAAGCTTTGTTAACAATACAAAGTGATTTATATGTTATTAAACAAATCATTCATTTTAGCCAACTGAGATCGAGAGCGCTGAGATCAATTTGATCACGAACAATTTATGTAATGTACTAATATTTGAATACTCGCGATATGTTGCAGTCGGCATATCACGCAAACGTTGCATGATGTAACATAATAATGGTCAAGTATTTCAACTATTTCTCTTTGGCATTGTTTATAATGCTCTTTCTTGGTGACCTTTTGAGCCGTATTGCATTAATTGTTAGAGAATGACTCGATTTAAGCACAACAAAGTTCAGTGTATTGTATGAATAACAATCCTTTTACTCACTTACGCTTGCTACGCATATGTACCCTCATATTTGAGACAAATTCGTATGCTTGCATCAAATACTCATCGTAATATCGACTAGTTGAAAAATATGTGATCACAAACTTCAAAAGCTCTCTACTAGCGCAATGTTACGACTTGTTCAGGCCGAGAGTTTAGCTTACGTTCAAATATGCCTGCTTTTGTATTGTTATTAGTTTTGCATTACAGCGGTTACAGTCCAACTGACGATTTAAAGAAAAATTATATGCTTACGCAGCACCGTCATATAGAAATATACACGCTAGTAATTATCGATAATCTTCCGCTCGTTTAGCATGCTTATTGTGCACAGGGACAGGTTACCTCGATTAAACGGTATATCCAGCAGCTATAAATTAATTAGTTTCGATTTGTGGCTATCTGTCCCCCTTGAGTTTTGCTGGTTTATTTGCAACTCACTTTCTATGGTGCATATTAGCGTTGCGTCATGCGAACTAAAATCAACAGACTGTAGGCTCGATTCGATTCCAGCGAACGACTAACTGACTGATTGCATGGGGAACAGTGCATTTCTTGCGACTCGAACAATCATGTGGTGGAATTTACCAACCATGGTTCCTCCATATGCGGTGATAGACTTCCGTCCGTGCGTTGACGATACGCAACCTGGTGTCTTCAACAGATTTGTGCACTTCATTGGCCACTTTTCCGGATCCCGCAACTATCTTTATCGAATCTGGCCTAATTTATAAGGCCGTATTTCCCAGTAGACATGCTGAAAAATAAAGTCAGCGGCCAAAAGAAACACTTTGGTCTTGCTTCTCTTGATGTTTATCGATTACTTAGTATGCCACAATTATTGCTTCAGCATCTACTAAAGGACGTGTATCTTGGTCATAACTTGGTTGGGTTTTTGGAAGGACTTGAAAAGGTTTTTTTATTATGATCATATACCCTATCCTGTTGCATGTTTCATTGGACGGCACTCTCTCTCAAATGTAAGTTATATCATCAGTCATGGTAAACATTGGCGCAGGGAAGTCACTCAAACAGAGTATGGGGATTGAATATCTACGTAAGTGTGAGCGTTAGTCCCGGTGTGAATCCAGTTAGAAACGACAAACGTGGAAAGAATATTTTCTCAGCTAGCTGGGGGTCACCTAGTCTGCGTCCTAGACTCCAGGGGTTCCGCTACGCTTCTCGCCCTTGAGTCTACGACACGACCAGCTCTAAAAGTGTCGCGTCCGAATATTCATTAGACACGTTCGTTAATCTTCGTGACCAATCAACGCAAAGGTTGTGACCCGGATTGACCTTAATTGCACGTGTCTGGCTCATGGTACTGGCTTGTGATACGCACCCTCGGTTCTATGTGACGTCTGGACATTGTAGTGGTCTGCTGCCAATGAGAACACATTGAATGTGTTTTGGAATTATGGGGCGTCTCAAAAGTTCAAATTGGCACCACAACAAGCGCTTTAATCGCTTAGCTGCACGATAGTATGTTTACGTAATAGTCAGTTAAAAAGAACCAGTTGTGTGTCTGCTTCTCTCGCCGAATGTGTGATTAACGGTGCCACTCAGCGTGAAACAACAAATCGGAGTGTTGTAGAATGTGTGCCCGGCTCATAAAAATCACTCGGCCAGTTGGACAAGTTCTTCGGAAATTGTAGAACTGACCAATGAGAGACAACGACTCAAAAGTACCCGAGAGTGACCGAGAGACACGGCTTGTGATTGGAGCATCCCAAATCTGGGATGCCTGTCCAGTTCAAGATATTATGGTCCCCTAGACCTGAAGGTGAGACTAATGAACATCAGTAACATGTAAACAGCGCCCGCAGCCATCAGGCTAGGGGACCTTGACTAGGGGTCACCCATTCCATTTTTGTAGCATCATTTAATTAAAGCCATATCAGCAGTAGTACACAATGGAAAATCGTAAACCATGATTAGAATGAAGCTTTTCCCGATATGGTCTCGTCCTTCGTAGCTACATTTGCGTCTTTTTGGGATGGAAGGGCTGTACCGGCATTAGCGTTACACGCATATTTCATTTGGACCTCAGCCAACAGTTCACTGCGAATTAAAAAACACATCCTGAAAGTTGTTGGCACTACTGATGTATGATTTGTAACGATGACAGAAGCTGATTGGATTTACTTTCAGCGTGGTTACTCAATGCATGTTATGCACAAATTGTGAGTTAGGGTTAGCAGATTACCAACCGGTCAGGATGTTATGACACAAAAACGCACTATAATCATCCAAACATTAATCACATCGCCGAAACCTGGTAACACGTAGTAATTTTGCCAAGCGGCAGGTTTTTTTAGCAGCAATGCAATTCTCAAAATGAAAATGCACTTAAGAGTCGCTGCCGAATCAACGAAATCAACCTCACACATAACCCTCAAATTCTATGTAAGTCCTCAACGTGCTACTTGGTTTCTTTGAACACACTACAAGAACAATAATTCGATTCAACAGTGTGCAATAAACAGAATAGTAATACTGTACAATTTCTTTGAAAATCTTCAAACAACACGTCATTACGCATCCATGCATATATGCAGTTTCGTGAAGAAAAATAGTTCATTATAGATATTGGACCCTAGTGTGCAACTCATTAGCAACACTAGCACCGATGGTGTTACATGTTGTCTTGACTTAGTGTGGATAACCCAGCGGGGCTACTACATGATCAACTGGGGGAGATGGATTAGCCGGACACCTGACATGACGTGACAGCCGCTCTTAGAAGGTTCGGTTGATTGAGTCTGCATAAGCTGCTTGGAGAATGGTACTGTGTGGGTGGATTTACTGTACATTCGCACAATACACATATGTGCTGCTCAAACTTTCCCTTGGTATTGTTTGCAATAAAATACTTAACTCTATGCTCAGTGGTATCTACGCGGACGGAAATATTCGTGGAGCGCACGTATATATCATCTATAATAACCCCAAGGTTATTATGCAAGATATATAGCTTAGCTCACAAGGGTGAAGCTAATGCGGCCGTTAGTTACTGCACGTCGGTTATGCAGCCATTGTATCTTCCGACACATTGCAACGATTTACGAGTGACTCTCGTGTCACTAGTATATATATATATATATATATATATATATATATATATATATATATATATATATGATATATATATATATATATATATATATATATGTGTGTGTGTTTATATACATATAGATATATATATGTATATTTATATACATATATACATATATATATTGATATTTATATATATATATATATATATATATATATATATATATATATATATATATATATATATATATATATATATATATATATATATATATATATATATATATATATATATATATATATATATATATATATATATATATATATATATGCGAAAGGCTGCATTTTCATACCTTACAAAGTTACTTAGCAACACTCATTTGTGGTTAACACAAGAAAACTGCGTTAGATGTTCATATGACCGAATAGAGGTTATTCAGTGGCTGGTCATTTAGATTGCAGGTATTGCAGATTGCTTTGTATTTCAGGGTCGTTCCATCGTCGTGTTGAACGATCACGGCTACATTGCCAAGAGACATCCTATCATTCACCCATCATTTCTAAATAAATATAATCTTGGTGACTCATTTGTATTGCATGATACTTCTGTCCCATCGGAAGGGATTCGTTAACTGATCAGGGCATCGATATTATCCAAGTAGACTCTACTAATCCCCACGTACCACAATGTCTGAGACTCTCATTAGTTTTTTTAAACAACCCATCGTTTCCGTGAGTGGTCGTGTATAAGTATATTTAAGTCGTGACCTGGATCAAATAGCCGGATTGCTTACATGATTTGAATTGTGAGCAGGTTATTTTGGTAATTTTAACGGGTGTTTAAATGAATGATAGGTTAACAACGCACGAAATTAGCGCGACCTATGTCTGAAGCTTTGCTAAATATCAGCATAACGAATTTAATCATCCAAATGCAGGTACTGTTATTGAATTAGTCACGGATTATTTAAGCATAATTGTGCGAAGGCAGTCGCCATATCACACGATAAAATGTGTTTTTGTCTCATAGTATTCGAAAATAATTCTCGTATGCGTTGTTGATTCAATTTGTTTCGATATTTCATTTATGAGAAGAGAATGATGTGTTGTATTGCCAACTCGGTGTATAAGGCTCATTAATATGATTAATATTTTCGCCGTTGTGGCATCTTTGTAGTTAATAGTCACCCTAGCTGATCATATAATTCAACCGTTTCCATTGACTATAGAAATGTGTTTTTGAACAGCGGATTTACAGTAGATAATAAAAGCGGATATGGAAGGTGTGACGACACGCTGCTGGAGGTTCAGCATATAAGTTATGTGACCTTACTAAGCCTATGTGACCTTACTAATTACAATTACTTCTAATTCATCTGTAAGAACCGGAAATCAAGACGTAACACATATAAAGTAATATTTACCAGATCTAAACACTTGACTTGTACAAATCCTTTCCCATGACTTACTAGTTTTTCAATATCTAGAACGTGTGCTTCCTACCAGTAGTTTAGGCAAGGTCAATAATATGCGATATGCACCCTAGCTGCTGTATCTACAGGCATAACCGCATCTGGAAATATTTTTCTCCTATTCAAGTGTATCATTCCTGAGAAGGAACCCATATCTTACAGCCCGATACAATCTGTGTCTAATATTTAACCTGCTCGCTATGACGCTATAGCTTGGTTTTCTCTTTGCATAAAGTGTGTTGAAATGATCGATAATAAACCAACGAGCAACAGTAGTTGGATTAGTAGTTGTTAAATGATACAGAGCTTCAAACCGAAATAACTATAACACATCACAGAAGCCAATTAGTCTTTGACGAACACTGCAAGTTGAGACTAGCCGGTCATTTATCTTTTGAAGTCGCTTATCATTGTCGTACAACTGAGGTATTAAAGCGCTTTGGCAATATCTGGCAATATTGAGTTTTATCGATTTCATATGCTTCAGATTAAACATGGTAAGCTGTCTGTGTATGCAACACTGTGTGCGGATATTGCCTTAACTGGTCGATAAAGACTATGTGTACGAGGTACAGTTACGTACGACGAGGAAGTATGTGGTAGTACTTTGTTTTGTGTAATCACCATATTTCACAATGTGAACAGCATTTGCTTCATCTTCCATTTGAATGGCTTTCATGACCGTCACTAAACAAACTGCTATGATCAACATTGCCAATGGCTAACTGTAGATTTTTGGGTCTTGCCGCCATTCGTATAGTCCAATAACGAACTGCATGACCCATGATGTGTTTAAACGTCTGATGCATTTTCCAAATGTGTTGAACAAAAACGAGTAAGTTTTAATTACTTGTCCTCTACGAGTACAAAATTAACTACTGATCCATATGGTCGCTTATAAGAACCCAAATGCTTATAATATCTAGTTGTATCAGACTGTGAGTTGGCTGTGTGCCACACGGTTTTATAATAAAGCCACTGCAGTGCCATTTGCAAGCACTAACATTGCATTCAACAGTATCGAAATATGTGTTTGCTATTGCTTCTCCTACAACTGTGTAAAACGCTGCGTCGTGAACGAATTAAAAGATCATCGGCTATATGATGGCATTGCCGTACATGAAATATCGAAAGGCAAGAACTTACATTTTAGCGTTTCATTTATTATGAACATTATAATGAATATATTTTCCAGCTTTGCTTTTTGTTCATACTACTTGATGCGATGATTGACGAATGTGGCAACGACCTAACCTAGGATCGCACACAGTTAATTGCTCATATTCACGTCGTATTTGATTGCGGGTCTTATGAATAACAAATGTAACAGTGTAGTTGAAATTGCGTTTTTTCCTTAAGCAAATGTTTGAATAAAGATCGATCAGCATGTAGTATATTACCAAAAGTATAAAGCCGTGTCTGCTTTACTGCAACATTGAATCCGTCAGCATGGAGCCCCTATAACGTCATCCTGTTCTCAGTTTGCATTCATTACAAAGCACGCCATATTGAAATAGCTGAGAGCATCAGGTGCATCGTTGAATAATTGGACCGTCTGTCCGAATTTAATATATTATATACTTAGCGTGCCCCATTATCGGACGTATACTAAGGCTGCATCATATAAATAGGCGATTTAAGATAGTCTTCGGGGAATTGATCTGGGGTTTCCGATGAATAAGATTATTACTTGGTCGCATAGCTGAGTCCGTCGCCAAAATTAGTCACATATACCAATATAATAGCTTGAGATTCTCACTTAGTGAATTTCTATGCATCATACAAAAAGCCGGGGAAGCTTTCACATGTGTCATATTTTAATAGGCTAAAAGCGCTAAAGCGAACGCCTCCTGGTCCCCTAAGGCAATGCTTTAAAAGCGTTACAAATTGCATGTTGCGCATATGGCTGCTACCCTTTCATGTTATGCACGCAATATCATCTTCAGCCAGAGCTTGTGGTGGTGTCGGTGGCAGTTATTGCTATTTGTTTTAGGAAAGATTATTCTCGTTTGTTTATCAACGCCTTTTGCCTGCAGTAACGTTTATATTCTTATCTTCGTGGACCATGTTTCGTGTCTTTATGTTGAATATAGCAACCATAAATACTTAGGTGTCACTTTGATAACAACAGTACGCGAACCTTTTGACCGAAAATCGAATTGAGCAACCTATGAGCCATGTAGGGAAGACATTTACGAGTCAACACGGTTAATTGTTATGATACACTTTGATGAGGGGTTATAGATCACTTTGTCTGTTCATGTGACGGCACCCTCATGGTGACACGCAAATATGAAGTCTACTATTCCGTAACCCTACAAAAGGCAAGTATACTTAAGTTGGTCTATTGTAAGACGGTTCTGATGTGAATGTGTACTTATTCCAAGCCATACTGATATCATACGTTCGTTAATACCTAGAGTGGGACAGACAACAACTATGTACTGACACATTGCCAAACATTTCCTGTGTAATGGTAATTTGTCTGTCTATAGGCGTAGAAAAGAAAACAATGTACAACCAAAACCGATTACTGTTATACTTCACACCAAAAGCGTTATATTCAAACGTGTTTTCCGACTTTGTATATATAGAAGAATATTAACAAAACTTTTTCGCACAACCACGTGTTTGCATTCATTAGGGACGAGAAGTAATTTCTATAACTACATGCACTGGGAATATGAGATTGGTGGCAGCGAAAATATAACTGGAAGGTTATAAAGATTGCAGCTTCCATGCATGGGCAGCTGCACGGGGGATATTATTTTGATGTAGGCAGATTACAATTGTTATTTGCTAGTTTTTTTAACCCTCGTATGCCTGCACTATGTGACATCCGCGGCCGCATCTATTTAACCGAAATCGGCAAGGACTATAACTAGTTTTTTACATAGAACCTTTATGATTTATGCCCGTTCAATACTAGTTCCAGATCTTGCAAAATAGTCAACGTAAATATAGTAATGTACACTATAAAAACGGTTGTTGCCCAGTCGGTATATAGCCTGGCGCGAGTCACCAAACAGAGTTGCTGCTGCGTAGCATACAAAGATAGAGTTCAAAAACGCAAACAAGCAACTAATCCATGATTACCAAAGTTACTGAACGAATAAAATACTTCAATCTTTAAACTGCTCAGAGCCGCCCCATCATACACAACACCCACCAACCTTAACGCAGTCTCAACATGAGGGGTAAAGCCGCGCGAGTCGTTGGAATTTCGTGGCAGAAAAGAAATACAAAGGCATGAAGACATCGGTAGCGAATTAACACGCAATAGACAGAGGAAAGACAATGTGCGCGTCAAAACCAATGGTAGAAAGACGAACACTTTGTTAAGGGTAATATGGATAGTTTGAAAAGCCACCTCCGTCCGGGGCAACACTGCCATTGAGTTCTGAGTGATATACTTATTCAAAGTGTTCATGCAGGAATATTAGTGTAGACATCGATTGAAACAATTAAAACAGCATCGAATACTGCTTGATGAATGAAGGAGCGCAAGTAATGTCAATTGCGAAGTGCCATGTCTAATCTATCACTGTCAGCGATGCTGATCAAAAATGAAAGAACATTCATTACCTTCAATTTTTTTTTTTATTTTGATTTTGTTTGCTTCACGGGAATAGGTGAACATGCATTGGGAGAGAAAATGGAAAGAATGCAATCGAACAACAATGTGCACATGCGAAGTCGTCTTACAGTGGTCGAGTTGACTGGTCATAAATAATTTGGCAAGCAAGTCGTCAACGGTAAGTTACAACAAAATATGCACGTTTAGTGCTGGCGCATATGATTCAACAACGCAAAACATCCATATTATGGATCTTTATGAATCATTCAACCCTAGTTTAATTGTTCGATCAATATCAACTTAGAAGATACAAGAATATACAATGCACGCATCTCAAAAATATATATGTGTTAAAGAAGTGAAAATTAAGGAGAGCAACAATAAATCAAACATGTTTTTGGTTCCAAGACACTAGTGTATCACACGCAAGTCTTCACTAAGTGATACAGCTGATGACGATTCGTAAGGAGATTTGCTCTCTGATTGATTTTACATTTCATTGGCACCGTACAAAACGTTGGGCTTGTGCGTTTCAGTTTTGTTACTTGCGGTTAAAACCACTTCAGGTAGCATCAACAAACTCGCATATTTAACGTGACCACATTTGATATCTTGCCCAATTGTGAGAAAGCAAAATGTTTATGTTTGAGTGCATTCGCTGAAAAAAGTTATGTTTTCGCGATAATAACGTGAGCACGAGAGCTTTGAACGTTTTACGGTCAAATCAGGGTATTTACCTTGAACTAATAAAACAATCTGTATAAATGAGCAAGTGGTTTTTAACTCTTCTTCTATTAATACACGAAATGAAGACGTGGTGACACATTGCCAAACATTTATATTAAATACCGGTGGGAATTGAAGTGCTAGATTAACATAATCAAGCCTCATCAACAATCACATCGGCCATCCCTAAACATCAGCCCTTATGGTTGTCCTACGATGTAGATATTAAAGACAGCAAGTGTGCTTGTAATCCACAAATAGCCATGCCGAATTATCATCAATCCATCAATCGTGGGTCTCCTATATGGTCACGCACTCACACTGACAAATATTGACCATTGTTGGCGTCTGTAAAGCCATCATATTATTTTTCCTGTGATATATCATGAGGCTTCAATTTGATATGGAAGGTGGAAGGCTGTGATTGCACCACTTAGGCTGCCATTGCTTTTGACGCAACGAGAGGACAGGGTTTCTCATAAATCACATACATTATCAGCATAATGTCCGGGGAAAGTTTGCAAGACTCCCTAAGATGATTGTTCTCATGTTCAACACATTGGTCAATTGCATGAATGATACATCACACGGTCTTACAGCGTAAATACACAAATAAGACTGACGATTAGTTTAGACACAAATAAGCATGGCACACTAAGAAGAGCGTTGTAATGAGAGCAGCACACAAATAGTCACAATCTTCTCTGACTTCATATCTTTCCCGATCTACGAAGTACAATAGATTATAAGCGCGGATTTTGTGAAACCTGGCAAACTATACATTTTTCTGTTGCCATATCGCAAAGTTCATTCCATTGCACTTTAGAGTAGTTTAACCAGTGACTAGAATGGCATATTTTTGGTGGTTTATACAGACTGAATGAATGCCTGAACCGCAATGCAATCCTCAATAATTGTTTGATTGAAGGTGCTCTGATCATTGCATAAAATGAGTATTGTTTCTGATGTTGGCATGGTTACTGGATTAGTCTATTTACTATAGCAAATGAATGGGCCTTTCCATCACTGTTGCCTATAAATCTAACTATAAATTTATGTAAAGCATCAATTTACCATATTTGCGTCTTTCCTAGAGTGCAAGCTTTGTGCACAAGCGCTACGCAATAATTGCCGGAAGTCATTGTGTGAACCTATTTACCAACAACATCACCCAGTTCAAAATGATTAGCTGTTCTCCCGCTACGTCACAGGGCGCGCTCTGAGTTGAATTTGTTCTGCCACAAAAAAAATCACACATTTTCCCAGACAATATAGCTAGAAATGAGGATATATTTATTTTGAGCAAAAAATTCCTAGTACTTCTATAAATAACGGCGTGGCCGTTATTTATAGAAGTACTAAGAAATTGTTTATACACTCGACGTTCGTCGTATGGCATTTTAAATTGATGTCAAATGTAAACAATTCACAACATACAGATACTCCGGCAAGAGCTGGCGCGTAGGTGTCTAGATTTGAAATAGATTCACGCAACTGCACTAGACACATCATCCAATGTGATCAAAGCAAGAGGCCAGTAACATGGATAATCTTAAGACATGAAATGCTTAGTCATACGGGTCAACCAAAGGAATCTTTTAACCTTGATTTATCTAGATTGAGATCTAGACTTTGGGGGCGACCAGTTGTACGGAGTATCGACTATGTGATAATGGCGTAATGTTTGCGAGCGATTATTGCCAGTTCATCTTGCCGAGTCTGCATATGGCGTTCCGGTCTTTGAAACCATTGGTACATATATGATACCAATCAAGACAATTATATAAAAGTTTCGTTTATACATATATATCTATAAATGAATGCATATATGTATTTTTGTGCGATATAATTAGCCAATGGCCGATGATTTTGTGGCATATTGCGTGTTCATGTATTCTTTACGCATACAATTGATCTTTTAAATATGCACAATGCTAAGAAGATCGCCAGATGCCTCTATGTAGTTGTCCGACCGTATCATACCCAGACACGACACCGCTCTTACCTGGACTCGTTAAGAGAACGAGAGAAGAATCGAGAGGCAACGGGCAGCGACGAACTAATATATGGAATACATCATAAGTACCTTAAGAGGCCAAGCATACTGTTAATCCACCAATCTATATGAGTGCATCGTCGTGTCATTTGGACCGTTGCGTCAGTAGAGATAATAGCGCTAAATGATATATTACCAATCAACTGAATCACTTCCGAATGGGACGTGTGGATGTATTATATGCATGTGTTAGTATGAGTAAATGATCCTGACAATTATAGAATGCTTATTGACAAATTGCACCGGGATCGTAGCTAAGTTCATGGGATCAGTTATTTGAATCCATGTACGCAGTAGATAAGTAATCTATATATATCTGGCAGTGAACTACCAACTTGGTTAGTTATTGACATTGTATGTCTTAACGGATAAATTATGCGATATATTGTTTAAAAGAACAAGCATGGGGTATGAACCTTGATTGGTTCAGACAATGCATAGAATGCCTTGATTAAAGATGTTGCATATTCCATGGCAAGGCTAGTGGTATTATGGTGCGTCACTGAGTGACAAACGAAATTCAACGGCGCTAATGGTAGTTGTCGGTGGGGTACTATTACCAGTGCTACGCAGCAGCAACTCTGTTTGGTGACTCGCGCCAGGCTATATACCGACTGGGCAACAACCGTTTTTATAGTGTACATTACTATATTTACGTTGACTATTTTGCAAGATCTGGAACTAGTATTGAACGGGCATAAATCATAAAGGTTCTATGTAAAAAAACTAGTTATAGTCCTTGCCGATTTCAGTTAAATAGATGCGGCCGCGGATGTCACATAGTGCAGGCATACGAGGGTTAAAAAGAACTAGCAAATAACAATTGTAATCTGCCTACATTAAAATAATATCCCCCGTGCAGCTGCCCATGGAAGCTGCAATCTTTATAACCTTCCAGTTATATTTTCGCTGCCACCAATCTCATATTCCCAGTGCATGTAGTTATAGAAATTACTTCTCGTCCCTAATGAATGCAAACACGTGGTTGTGCGAAAAAGTTTTGTTAATATTCTTCTATATATACAAAGTCGGAAAACACGTTTGAATATAACGCTTTTGGTGAAGTATAACAGTAATCGGTTTTGGTTGTACATTGTTTTCTTTTCTACGCCTATAGACAGACAAATTACCATTACACAGGAAATGTTTGGCAATGTGTCAGTACATAGTTGTTGTCTGTCCCACTCTAGGTATTAACGAACGTATGATATCAGTATGGCTTGGAATAAGTACACATTCACATCAGAACCGTCTTACAATAGACCAACTTAAGTATACTTGCCTTTTGTAGGGTTACGGAATAGTAGACTTCATATTTGCGTGTCACCATGAGGGTGCCGTCACATGAACAGACAAAGTGATCTATAACCCCTCATCAAAGTGTATCATAACAATTAACCGTGTTGTCTCGTAAATGTCTTCCCTACATGGCTCATAGGTTGCTCAATTCGATTTTCGGTCAAAAGGTTCGCGTACTGTTGTTATCAAAGTGACACCTAAGTATTTATGGTTGCTATATTCAACATAAAGACACGAAACATGGTCCACGAAGATAAGAATATAAACGTTACTGCAGGCAAAAGGCGTTGATAAACAAACGAGAATAATCTTTCCTAAAACAAATAGCAATAACTGCCACCGACGCCACCACAAGCTCTGGCTGAAGATGATATTGCGTGCATAACATGAAAGGGTAGCAGCCATATGCGCAACATGCAATTTGTAACGCTTTTAAAGCATTGCCTTAGGGGACCAGGAGGCGTTCGCTTTAGCGCTTTTAGCCTATTAAAATATGACACATGTGAAAGCTTCCCCGGCTTTTTGTATGATGCATAGAAATTCACTAAGTGAGAATCTCAAGCTATTATATTGGTATATGTGACTAATTTTGGCGACGGACTCAGCTATGCGACCAAGTAATAATCTTATTCATCGGAAACCCCAGATCAATTCCCCGAAGACTATCTTAAATCGCCTATTTATATCATGCAGCCTTAGTATACGTCCGATAATGGGGCACGCTAAGTATATAATATATTAAATTCGGACAGACGGTCCAATTATTCAACGATGCACCTGATGCTCTCAGCTATTTCAATATGGCGTGCTTTGTAATGAATGCAAACTGAGAACAGGATGACGTTATAGGGGCTCCATGCTGACGGATTCAATGTTGCAGTAAAGCAGACACGGCTTTTATACTTTTGGTAATATACTACATGCTGATCGATCTTTATTCAAACATTTGCTTAAGGAAAAAACGCAATTTCAACTACACTGTTACATTTGTTATTCATAAGACCCGCAATCAAATACGACGTGAATATGAGCAATTAACTGTGTGCGATCCTAGGTTAGGTCGTTGCCACATTCGTCAATCATCGCATCAAGTAGTATGAACAAAAAGCAAAGCTGGAAAATATATTCATTATAATGTTCATAATAAATGAAACGCTAAAATGTAAGTTCTTGCCTTTCGATATTTCATGTACGGCAATGCCATCATATAGCCGATGATCTTTTAATTCGTTCACGACGCAGCGTTTTACACAGTTGTAGGAGAAGCAATAGCAAACACATATTTCGATACTGTTGAATGCAATGTTAGTGCTTGCAAATGGCACTGCAGTGGCTTTATTATAAACCGTGTGGCACACAGCCAACTCACAGTCTGATACAACTAGATATTATAAGCATTTGGGTTCTTATAAGCGACCATATGGATCAGTAGTTAATTTTGTACTCGTAGAGGACAAGTAATTAAAACTTACTCGTTTTTGTTCAACACATTTGGAAAATGCATCAGACGTTTAAACACATCATGGGTCATGCAGTTCGTTATTGGACTATACGAATGGCGGCAAGACCCAAAAAATCTACAGTTAGCCATTGGCAATGTTGATCATAGCAGTTTGTTTAGTGACGGTCATGAAAGCCATTCAAATGGAAGATGAAGCAAATGCTGTTCACATTGTGAAATATGGTGATTACACAAAACAAAGTACTACCACATACTTCCTCGTCGTACGTAACTGTACCTCGTACACATAGTCTTTATCGACCAGTTAAGGCAATATCCGCACACAGTGTTGCATACACAGACAGCTTACCATGTTTAATCTGAAGCATATGAAATCGATAAAACTCAATATTGCCAGATATTGCCAAAGCTCTTTAATACCTCAGTTGTACGACAATGATAAGCGACTTCAAAAGATAAATGACCGGCTAGTCTCAACTTGCAGTGTTCGTCAAAGACTAATTGGCTTCTGTGATGTGTTATAGTTATTTCGGTTTGAAGCTCTGTATCATTTAACAACTACTAATCCAACTACTGTTGCTCGTTTGTTTATTATCGATCATTTCAACACACTTTATGCAAAGAGAAAATCAAGCTATAGCGTCATAGCGAGCAGGTTAAATATTAGACACAGATTGTATCGGGCTGTAAGATATGGGTTCCTTCTCAGGAATGATACACTTGAATAGGAGAAAAATATTTCCAGATGCGGTTATGCCTGTAGATACAGCAGCTAGGGTGCATATCGCATATTATTGACCTTGCCTAAACTACTGGTAGGAAGCACACGTTCTAGATATTGAAAAACTAGTAAGCCATGGGAAAGGATTTGTACAAGTCAAGTGTTTAGAGCTGGTAAATATTACTTTATATGTGTTACGTCTTGATTTCCGGTTCTTACAGATGAATTAGAAGTAATTGTAATTAGTAAGGTCACATAGGCTTAGTAAGGTCACATAACGTATATGCTGAACCTCCAGCAGCGTGTCGTCACACCTTCCATATCCGCTTTTATTATCCACTGTAAATCCGCTGTTCAAAAACGCATTTCTATAGTAAGTGGAAACGGTTGAATTATATGATCAGCTAGGGTGACTATTAACTACAAGATGCCACAACGGCGAAAATATTAATCATATTAATGAGCCTTATACACCGAGTTGGCAATACAACACATCATTCTCTTCTCATAAATGAAATATCGAAACAAATTGAATCAACAACGCATACGAGAATTGTTTTCGAATACTATGAGACAAAAACACATTTTATCGTGTGATATGGCGACTGCCTTCGCACAATTATGCTTAAATAATCCGTGACTAATTCAATAACAGTACCTGCATTTGGATAATTAAATTCGTTATGCTGATATTTAGCAAAGCTTCAGGCATAGGTCGCGCTAATTTCGTGCATTGTTAACCTATCATTCATTAAAAACACCCGTTAAAAATTACCAAAATAACCTGCTCACAATTCAAATCATGTAAGCAATCCGGCTATTTGATCCAGGTCACGACTTAAATATACTTATACACGACCACTCACGGAAACGATGGGTTGTTTAAAAAAAACTAATGAGAGTCTCAGACATTGTGGTACGTGGGGATTAGTAGAGTCTACTTGGATAATATCGATGCCCTGATCAGTTAACGAATCCCTTCCGATGGGACAGAAGTATCATGCAATACAAATGAGTCACCAAGATTATATTTATTTAGAAATGATGGGTGAATGATAGGATGTCTCTTGGCATGTAGCCGTGATCGTTCAACACGACGATGGAACGACCCTGAAATACAATGCAATCTGCAATACCTGCAATCTAAATGACCAGCCACTGAATAACCTCTATTCGGTCATATGAACATCTAACGCAGTTTTCTTCTTGTGTAACCACAAATGAGTGTGGCTAAGTAACTTTGTAAGGTATAAAATGCAAGCCTTTCGCATATATATAATATATATATATATATATATATATATATATAGATATATATATATATATATATATATATATATATATATATATATATATATATAAATATATATATATATACACACATATATATATAGATATATAAATATACATATATATGTATATATGTATATAAATATACATATATATATCTATATGTATATAAACACACACACATATATATATATATATATATATATATATATATATATCATTACATATATATATATATTATATAATATATATATATATTTATATATATATATATATACTAGTGACACGAGAGTCACTCGTAAATCGTTGCAATGTGTCGGAAGATACAATGGCTGCATAACCGACGTGCAGTAACTAACGGCCGCATTAGCTTCACCCTTGTGAGCTAAGCTATATATCTTGCATAATAACCTTGGGGTTATTATAGATGATATATACGTGCGCTCCACGAATATTTCCGTCCGCGTAGATACCACTGAGCATAGAGTATTTTATTGCAAACAATACCAAGGGAAAGTTTGAGCAGCACATATGTGTATTGTGCGAATGTACAGTAAATCCACCCACACAGTACCATTCTCCAAGCAGCTTATGCAGACTCAATCAACCGAACCTTCTAAGAGCGGCTGTCACGTCATGTCAGGCGTTCGACTAATCCATCTCCCCCAGTTGATCATGTAGTAGCCCCGCTGGGTTATCCACACTAAGTCAAGACAACATGTAACACCATCGGTGCTAGTGTTTGCTAATGAGTTTGCACACTAGGGTCCAATATCTATAATGAACTATTTTTCTTCACGAAACTGCATGTTGAGACTGCGTTAAGGTTGGTGGGTGTTGTGTATGATGGGGCGGCGCTGATCAGTTTAAAGATTGAAGTATTTCATTCGTTCAGTAACTTTGGTAATCATGGATCAGTTGCTTGTTTGCGTTTTTGAACTCTATCTTTGAATGCTACGCAGCAACAACTCTGTTTTGTGACTCGCGCCAACCTTTATGCCAACTAGGCAATAACCGTTTTTATAGTGTACATTACTATATTTTACGTTGACTATTTTGCAAACTCTGGAACTAGTATTGAACGGGCATAAATCATAAAGGTTCTATGTAAAAAACGCAACTAGTTATAGTCCTTGCCGATTTCGGTTAAATAGATGCGGCCGCGGATGTCACATAGTACAGGCATACGAGGGTTAAAAAGAACTAGCAAATAACAACTGTAATCTGCCTACATCAAAATAATATCACCCGTGCAGCTGCCCATGGAAGCTGCAACCTTTATAACCTTCCAGCTATATTTTCGCTGGCACCAATCTCATATTCCCAGTGCATGTATTTATAGAAATTACTTCTCGTCTCTAATGAGCGCAAACACGTGGTTGCGCGAAAAAAAATTGTTAATATTCTTCTATATATACAAAGTCGGAAAACACGTTTGACTATAACGCTTTTGGTCAATCCATGTTAGCAAGTATAACAGTAATCGGTTTTTGTTGTACATTGTTTTCTTTTCTACGCCTATAGACAGAGAAATTACCATTACACAGGAAATGTTTGGCAAAGTGTCAGTACATAGTTGTTGTCTGTCCCACTCGAGGTATTAACGAACGTATGATATCAGTATTGCTTGGAATAAGTAGACATTCACATCAGAACCGTCTTACAATAGACCAACTTAAGTATACTTGCCTTTTGTAGGGTTACGGAATAGTAGACTTCATATTTGCGTTTCACCATGAGGGTGCCGTCACATGAACAGACAAAGTAATCTATAACCCCTCATCAAAGTGTATCATAGCAATTAACCGTGTTGTCTCGTAAATGTCTTTCCTACATGGCTCATAGGTTGCTCAATTCGATTTTCGGTCAAATCCTTTTAAGTCTTGACAGGTTGACAGCCACTTCACTGTGCTACTCGTTAGCTCTCTCAGGATTGCATTTAAACTAGTCGGTCAAAATAAAGCTATTTGAGCCCTTTCATATAACTGTCCAAGAAATCGCTATAATGCAGAAAGGTTATACCTCTGAGCTAAAAGACAATATGATGAGTGCTATTGAAATATAGCTTTTGGTGCATAACAATCGTCATTTGAAATATACATGGGAAGCAATGAACGGAAATATTTTAGTTGAACATAGCTTCGAACAGCAAAGTTATGGATGAAGATGATTACGATACTTGCATAGCTCCCCATATTCACTTCTTCTATTCGGCGCAAAGCCATTGCACACATCAAGTTACAAAAGACCTAGTGAATTACCACTTCTCTACAATTTTGCAACTGGATCAGTTATAGGTGAGAGAAAACACCGCCACGTGATTAACTTAGTCATGAGGAATACACATTCCCTGCTGCATTCAGCCAGTCGTGCATACATTAGACCTTTGTGTCAAACATAACAACTAGCATCTGTCCATTGTTGGCAATGAGTAAATAACAAAATAGTGTAGAATAGAAGCAATTTCTACGAATCGATATGGAAGCAAATTGTAATGTTTTAGCAGGAAATACAACCATATTTCACATGACGCATATTGGTATATGTGACTAATTTTGGCGACGGACTCAGCTATGCGACCAAGTAATAATCTTATTCATCGGAAACCCCAGATCAATTCCCCGAAGACTATCTTAAATCGCCTATTTATATGATGCAGCCTTGGTATACGTCCGATAATGGGGCACGCTAAGTATATAATTTATTAAATTCGGACAGACGGTCCCATTAATCAACGATGCACCTGATGCTCTCAGCTATTTCAATATGGCGTGCTTTGTAATGAATGCAATCTGAGAGCAGGATGACGTTAGAGGGGCTCCATGCTGACGGATTCAATGTTGCAGTAAAGCAGACACGGCTTTATACTTTGGTAATATACTACATGCTGATCGATCTTTATTCAAACATTTGCTTAAGAAAAAAACGCAATTTCAACTACACTGTTACATTTGTTATTCATAAGACCGCAATCAAATACGACGTGAATATGAGCAATTAACTGTGTGCGATCCTAGGTTAGGTCGTTGCCACATTCGTCAATCATCGCATCAAGTAGCATGAACAAAAAGCAAAGCTGGAAAATATTTTCATTATGATGTTCATAATGAATGAAACGCAAAAATGTAAGTTCTTGCCTTTCGATATTTCATGTACGGCAATGCCATCATATAGCCGATGATCTTTTAATTCGTTCACGACGCAGCGTTTTACACAGTTGTAGGAGAAGCAATAGCAGACACATATTTCGATACTGTTGAATGCAATGTTAGTGCTTGCAAATGGCACTGCAGTGGCTCTATTATAAACCTGTGTGGCACACAGCCAACTCACAGTCTGATACAACTAGATATTATAAGCATTTGGGTTCTTATAAGCGACCATATGGATCAGTAGTTAATTTTGTACTCGTAGAGGACAAGTAATTAAAACTTACTCGTTTTTGTTCAACACATTTGGAAAATGCATCAGACGTTTAAACACATCATGGGTCATGCAGTTCGTTATTTGACTATACGAATGGCGGCAAGACCCAAAAATCTACAGTTAGCCATTGGCAATGCTGATCATAGCAGTTTGTTTAGTGACGGTCATGAAAGCCATTCAAATGTAAGATGAAGCAAATGCTGTTCAAATTGTGAAATATGGTGATTACACAAAGCAAAGTACTACCACATACTTCCTCGTTGTACGTAACTGTACCTCGTACACATAGTCTTTATCGACCAGTTAAGGCAATATCCGCACAGTGTTGCATACACAGACAGCTTACCATCTTTAATCTGAAGCATATGAAATCGATAAAACTCAATATTGCCAGATATTGCCAAAGCTCTTTAATACCTCAGTTGTACGACAATGATAAGCGACTTCAAAAGATAAATGACCGGCTAGTCTCAACTTGCAGTGTTCGTCAAAGACTAATTGGCTTCTGTGATGTGTTATAGTTATTTCGGTTTGAAGCTCTGTATCATTTAACAACTACTAATCAAACTAATGTTGCTCGTTGGTTTATTCTCGATCATTTCAACACACTTTATGCAAAGAGAAAACCAAGCTATAGCGTCATAGCGAGCAGGTTAAATATTAGACACAGATTGTATCGGGCTGTAAGATATGGGTTCATTCTCAGGAATAATACACTTGAATAGGAGAAAAATATTTCCAGATGCGGTTATGCCTGCAAATACAGCAGCTAGGGTGCATATCGCATATTATTGACCTTGCCTAAACTACTGGTAGGAAGCACACGTTCTAGATATTGAAAAACTAGTAAGCCATGGGAAAGGATTTGTACAAGTCAAGTGTTTAGATCTGGTAAATATTACTTTATATGTGTTACGTCTTGATTTCCGGTTCTTACAGATGAATTAGAAGTAATTGTAATTAGTAAGGTCACATAGGCTTAGTAAGGTCACATAACTTATATGCTGAACCTCCAGCAGCGTGTCGTCACACCTTCCATATCCGCTTTTATTATCTACTGTAAATCTGCTGTTCAAAAACACATTTCTATAGTCAGTGGAAACGGTTGAATTATATGATCAGCTAGGTCGACTATTAACTACAAAGATGCCACAACGGCGAAAATATTAATCATATTAATGAGTCTTATACACCGAGTTGGCAATACAACACATCATTCTCTTCTCATAAATGAAATATCGAAACAAATTGAATCAACGACGCATAACGAGAATTATTTTCGAATACTATGAGACAAAAACACATTTTATCGTGTGATATGGCGACTGCCTTCGCACAATTATGCTTAAATAATCCGTGACTAATTCAATAACAGTACCTGCATTTGGATGATTAAATTCGTTATGCTGATATTTAGCAAAGCTTCAGGCATAGGTCGCGCTAATTTCGTGCGTTGTTAACCTATCATTTATTTAAACACCCGTTAAAATTACCAAAATAACCTGCTCACAATTCAAATTATGTAAGCAATCCGGCTATTTGATCCAGGTCACGACTTAAATATACTTATACACGACCACTCACGGAAACGATGGGTTGTTTAAAAAAACTAATGAGAGTCTCAGACATTGTGGTACGTGGAGTCTACTTGGATAATAACGATGCCCTGATCAGTTAACGAATCCCTTCCGATGGGACAGAAGTATCATGCAATACAAATGAGTCACCAAGATTATATTTATTTAGAAATGATAGGTGAATGATAGGATGTCTCTTGTCAATGTAGCCGTGATCGTTCAACACGACGATGGAACGACCCTGAAATACAAAGCAATCTGCAATACCTGCATTCTAAATGACCAGCCACTGAATAACCTCTATTCGGTCATATGAACATCTAACGCAGTTTTCTTGTGTTAACCACAAATGAGTGTGGCTAAGTAACTTTGTAAGGTATAAAATGCAAGCCTTTCGCATAAATATATATATATATATATATATATATATATATATATATATATATATATATATATATATATATATATATATATATATATATATATATATATACATATATATATATATATATATATATATATAAATATCAATATATATATGTATATATGTATATAAATATACATATATATATCTATATGTATATAAACACACATATATAAATATATCATTACATATATATATATATTTATATATATATACTAGTGACACGAGAGTCACTCGTAAATCGTTGCAATGTGTCGGAAGATACAATGGCTGCATAACCGACGAGCAGTAACCAACGGCCGCATTAGCTTCACCCTTGTGAGCTAAGCTATATATCTTGCATAATAACCTTGGGGTTATTATAGATGATATATACGTGCGCTCCACGAATATTTCCGTCCGCGTAGATACCACTGAGCATAGAGTTAAGTATTTTATTGCAAACAATACCAAGGGAAAGTTTGACCAGCACATATGTGTATTGTGCGAATGTACAGTAAATCCACCCACACAGTACCATTCTCCAAGCAGCTTATGCAGACTCAATCAACCGAACCTTCTAAGAGCGGCTGTCACGTCATGTCAGGCGTCCGGCTAATCCATCTCCCCCAGTTGATCATGTAGTAGCCCCACTGGATTATCTACACTAAGTCATGACAACATGTAACACCATCGGTGCTAGTGTTGCTAATGAGTTGCACACTAGGGTCCAATATCTATAATGAACTATTTTTCTTCACGAAACTGCATATATGCATGGATGCGTAATGACGTGTTGTTTGAAGATTTTCAAAGAAATTGTACAGCATTACTATTCTGTTTATTGCACACTGTTGAATCGAATTATTGTTCTTGTAGTGTGTCCAAAGAAACCAAGTAGCACATTAAGGACTTACATAGAATTTGAGGGTTATGTGTGAGGTTGATTTCGTTGATTCGGCAGCGACTCTTAAGTGCATTTTCATTTTGAGAATTGCATTGCTGCGAAAAAAACCTGCCGCTTGATTAATGTTTGGATGATTATAGTGCGTTTTTGTGTCATAACATCGTGACCGGTTAGTAATCTGCTAACACTAACTCACAATTTGTGCATAACATGCATTGAGTAACCATGCTGAAAGTAAATCCAATCGGCTTCTGTCATCGTTACAAATCATACATCAGTGCCAACAACTTTCAGGATGTGTTTTAATTCGCAGTGAACTGTTGGCTGAGGTCCAAATGAAATATGCGTGTAACGCTAATGCCGGTACAGCCCTTCCATCCCAAAAAGACGCAAATGTAGCTACGAAGGACGAGACCATATCGGGAAAAGCTTCATTCTAATCATGGTTTACGATTTTCCATTGTGTACTACTGCTGCTATGGCTTTAATTAAATGATGCTACAAATTGGAATGGGTGACCCCTAGTCAAGGTCCCCTAGCCTGATGGCTGCGGGCGCTGTTTACATGTTACTGATGTTCATTAGTCTCACCTTCAGGTCTAGGGGACCATAATATCTTGAACTGGACAGGCATCCCAGATTTGGGATGCTCCAATCACAAGCCGTGTCTCTCGGTCACTCTCGGGTACTTTTGAGTCGTTGTCTCTCATTGGTCAGTTCTACAATTTCCGAAGAACTTGTCCAACTGGCCGAGTGATTTTTATGAGCCGGGCACACATTCTACAAAACTCCGATTTGTTGTTTCACGCTGAGTGGCACCGTTAATCACACATTCGGCGAGAGAAGCAGACACACAACTGGTTCTTTTTAACTGACTATTACGTAAACATACTATCGTGCAGCTAAGCGATTAAAGCGCTTGTTGTGGTGCCAATTTGAACTTTTGAGACGCCCCATAATTCCAAAACACATTCAATGTGTTCTCATTGGCAGCAGACCTCTACAATGTCCAGACGTCACATAGAACCGAGGGTGCGTATCACAAGCCAATACCATGAGCCAGACACGTGCAATTAAGGTCAATCCGGGTCACAACCTTTGCGTTGATTGGTCACGAAGATTAACGAACGTGTCTAATGAATATTCGGACGCGCCACTTTTAGAGCTGGTCGTGTCGTAGACTCAAGGGCGAGAAGCGTAGCGGAACCCTAGGAGTCTAGGACGCAGACTAGGTGACCCCCAGCTAGCTGAGAAAATATTCTTTCCACGTTTGTCGTTTCTAACTGGATTCACACCGGGACTAACGCTCACACTTACGTAGATATTCAATCCCCATACTCTGTTTGAGTGACTTCCCTGCGCCAATGTTTACCATGACTGATGATATAACTTACATTTGAGAGAGAGTGCCGTCCAATGAAACATGCAACAGGATAGGGTATATGATCATAATAAAAAAAACCTTTTCAAGTTTTCCAAAAACCCAACCAAGTTATGACCAAGATACACGTTCTTGAGTAGATGCTGAAGCAATAATTGTGGCATACTAAGTAATCGATAAACATCAAAAGAAGCAAGACCAAAGTGTTTCTTTTGGCCGCTGACTTTATTTTTCAGCATGTCTACTGGGAAATACGGCCTTATAAATTAGGCCAGATCCGATAAAGATAGTTGCGGGATCCGGAAAAGTGGCCAATGAAGTGCACAAATCTGTTGAAGACACCAGGTTGCGTATCGTCAACGCACGGACGGAAGTCTATCACCGCATATGGAGGAACCATGGTTGGTAAATTCCACCACATGTTTGTTCGAGTCGCAAGAAATGCACTGTTCCCCATGCAATCAGTCAGTTAGTCGTTCGCTGGAATCGAATCGAGCCTACAGTCTGTTGATTTTAGTTCGCATAACGCAACGCTAATATGCACCATAGAAAGTGAGCTGCAAATAAACCAGCAAAACTCAAGAGGGACAGATAGCCACAAACCGAAACTAATTAATTTATGGCTGCTGAATATAGCGTTTAATCGAGGTAACCTGTCCCTGTGCACAATAAGCATGCTAAACGAGCGGAGGATTATTGTTAAGAGAATTAAACTACCTGCTGGTGTTCCATTTGTCGATAATTACTAGCTTGTATATTTCTATATGACGGTGCTGCGTAAGCATATAATTTTTCTTTAAATCGTCAGTTGGACTGTAACCGTTGAAATGCAAAACTAATAACAATACATAAGCAGGCATATTTGAACGTAAGCTAATCTCTCGGTCTGAACAAGTCGTAACATTGCGCTAGTAGAGAGCTTTTGAAGTTTTTCAACTAGTCGATATTACGATGAGTATTTGATGCAAGCATACGAATTTGTCTCAAATATGAGGGTACATATGCGTAGCAAGCGTGAGTAAAAGGATTGTTATTCATACAATACTTAAATGCTTAAATCGAGTCATTCTCTAACAATTGATGCAATACGGCTCAAAAGGTCACCAAGAAAGAGCATTATAAACAATGCCAAAGAGAAATAGTTGAATTACTTGACCATTATTATGTTACATCATGCAACGTTTGCGTAATATGCCGACTGCAACATATCGCGAGTATTCAAATATTAGTACATTACATAAATTGTTCGTGATCAAATTGATCTCAGCGCTCTCGATCTCAGTTGGCTAAAATGAATGATTTGTTTAATAATATATAAATCACTTTACAGTGTTAACAAAGCATTTTACAGATCTGAAGTAATGTCTCACGCTGCTGACAGATCATGCGCCGATGGCTGATATCTGGATAGTTAAATTAATTACTGCCTTGCTCAATCACATCGAAAATAATGGCTCTGGCACACAAACAAATTAATGCAGTTGTTGTATTAGAAATGGTGACTGAAAAACGTAGTCACGCAAAATCAAGAATAAGGAAATGCACTCATTAAAAACTGGGGCCACACTCTGGACCAAAAATTGCCTTGCTCTCTAGTCCTTCTTCGCAATATTGGATTGCAGTATCGAATTCATTTTACGAGAAGGTATATTATCGATTCTTCCAAAAATTCGGATAGTTAAGTCTTCATTCGAGACTATGACTAAATGCTCATTAAACACCGACTATCATCCCTGAAGTGTTCAGTACATGTAGTTTAACGTCTTTACGTGCTTCAAGATATCCGTACATTCAGCGAAACAATACGCAATAGGCTTCACACTAAGGTTTCTGATGTTATCGTATAGTGACGATTATGCTTAATGATAGCATACTAATAAGGGAGTGCATATAAAATACCTACGTGCTTCATTTAGCGTACAGTGTATATATGAATATGCATCATTTAAGCATCATCAAGTTGCAAATGACGAACTGATTGATTTGCTATTCATGTTTAATGGCTAAGTAACATTGCCACACAGCCTGTTGCCCACCATAATTAAGCTGATTTTATATATTGACCATATCTAGTCTCCCAATATTTTTATTTTGTAACTGTACGGGCACCCGACGTAATGTGAACGACCACCCATCGCTCTACTTATGTATGTCGGCTAAATATGCGCAGCATAATCATAGACAAAGATCTTCATGTACCCGGAGGCATCGCGTATTTTAAAGCGTTGCTCTGCAGGATAATCAAAGACTTGCCATACATAAACTATCTACCGCTTCTATTTCTAACGACACCCCTAATTGGGCATAACCATGGATAATGAAGCTATCAGTTGATAACCCGGAGCGCATTTGCAGATCAATGCCATGTATCCAGGGTTATCCCGGTGAACATGCGTTTGAATGTAGGCGAGTTGCCTAAAAGGCGGTCAACACCGCGGCTCTAGCGGTAGGTACAGTGATGCATCGGCCGATGTGGTATTCACAGCTTTTAAATATCTCCGTTAATACTCACCTACATAGGTCAATTAAGCATGGCAGGTGGAGGATAATGACATGTTGACGCAAGCAGCTCGGTATATTTGCTCGTATATTGCTAATGTAAACACACACCGTACATAATATCTGGCTTTTTGTGCAAATCGAAGGCGTATTCCATGCATGCTGTTTAATTAACTTACGCCTTATTTTCTGAATATCTACCTCAAACAACCGGTTAAAAACAATACAAACTCTTGTCCGGTAAAATTTCGCGTAAAATTGTCTCTTGATGACAGAGCTTGCAGAATGTACAACAAGCTTGTGTGCCTATTTTGGTATCACAGTGCGCGTACCTAAACATCATATGCTGCTGCAACTATGTGAATACGACCTACGACAATGTGTCGTGCACTACTTAACATTGAAGTTACTGAGAAGTAAAAATATAGGCCACAGGGATCATTATTCTTATTGCTTCAGCAACACGTTCCCTTGCCAATTATATTGTCTAAATTTAGCGTCTATGCATTCTCGGTATTATGCCACTCTTGCAAACCGTCTACTGTAAGAAACAGGCTTGTCGGGCCTCCTCTGATGATGGCAACTGAGCATTACAAAACATATGAAATAAGCTTTAACATTTGCTTGTAAGTTATCGTGCATTGATAGCTGGGTTTCAGCTAAGCAAGCAACGTAAATATATGACCATGACAACAGAATATAAGCCAAACAAGATAGACAAGTCAAGTAACATCTAAGACTATCCAGAACAATTAGCGTGGACCAGCCCACCATATAAGACAACGACAGCCCTAATCAATATTGCATTTAAGCATTACATCCATTATAGTATGATGCGCATTAATCAGCTGTGATTAACGTAGCTGTGCCTGCCATTGTGGTGAATGAGGTTTGAGAAGATTTAAACCGAGCCTGGTCAGTACGATAATTGATGAGCAAGGATATAAAAAGCTCGGAATAACAACGATGATGCCTCATCAAACCAAAGGCTCCTAAAAATACTGATGAAGAGAAAACAGTATTCTAATCGAGAGAAATATCAACACAAACGAATCGTATGCCATGTGTCTTATACTAGGGAATACTAACCATTGCAAAACCATAACTCTTAGCGTTGTCACAAAGCATGCAGGGAAAATGCTGCGAATGCAGTTGTTGTTTTGAACCTCCTCGTCACACAAAGTCATAACTTCAACAGTTTGTATAATGCACAAATCGTTCATTCTGTCAGTTGCAAAGCTCGTCTCGCGAACATTCGCAGTGACACCTTGTCAGTGATGTGTGAGAAATACTAGGCACTTCCTCTTTGCTTTGCGTACAAAGCTTCGGCGGCTTTAATGACGCCGTCCATATTGAAGGCCCATTATGTCATAGCCATATAAGCCGCCTGACAAACCTGCCGCGCGTCGTCAAGAATCCCACCGACACTAGTCATTGCAAGGGCTCGCCGATTAAAGGTAATAACCAACTGTCACTTGAGCTAGTCAATTACATGTAGTAAGTTATGCGTATATTATGTCTTTATAGGTGCATGTTCCAGTCTCTATATAGTGACATGTTTGGTACATGCAGTTGCCGTAGAAGTATGATACCACAATTACAATAACTTGAACCTGGGATTTACTCCGAGGCTTCAAAACTATTGGATAGTTCAAATTCAATACTATACAGATTTGAAACTTGCCTTTTTGTCTTCACGAGAACGCATGAAGATAAACCGCGCCATCCAGTTTCCTTAGACTGCGAAATATGAGAAGAGTGGTTGGAGAATCACATCTACGGATGTATCCTCTTCTAGAAAAAGTACTAAGTTAAATGATTGAAATAAGTTAAGGGATTGAGTCGGTCTCGTTTCT
>CM067350.1:39014101-39026398 GCA_034190875.2 Urechis unicinctus | reverse complement strand
GCCTCAGAAATGCGATGGACTCAAATCTTGACTGTATGTTTCGCATGTTTTGCTACGTTCGTGGCGACAACCTACTTAATTCACGATTGAACACATATAGACACCTACATCAATTTTCCAGAGTTCTACTGTGGAACACGGATAATTGCGGTTTCTATCCAATAATGTCGATCCTACCTAAAGGACCACATTGAGGCCGATAACCAACAAAATCAGCACGTGTGCATTTGGCTTCTTCATAAAATACCAAACCTAGCAGCCACTAGTTCGTGCACGACATGATGTACAAATGCGTGATGTTAGTGATTGCCTATCAGGTACAGAAATTAAAAAAGCGGGATGGGATATGACCACTCACCTTAACATCATCCATCAGATATTCATAACCTTGAGCCAATGTTTCATTAAATTCTAGAATGTCTGGAAGATGATATTACCCAAATTTGTCCTTTTGTTTTCGTTGAATTCGAAATTGGTTAACATACATATGTGCTCATACTGAGAACACTTCTAGAACCCATCGACGGGGATTCGTTAACTGATCAGGGCATCCAAATTTTTCCAAGCACGCTATGCTAGTAACCACGTATCGCAATGTCTTCATCCATTCCCGTCACAATAACACCTCCTTAGGCAAAGCAACGTAAACTCCCTATGATTTTTACTATGCTCACTTCAAATTAGATTTGATTGCAGACAGTTCAATTCTGCCTTAGGATGAAATGTGATTGTCGTTATGACCAAATTAAAGCTCTTGTTACCCATTTGATGTAGCTAGTCCCAGGTTCATTTATTTCCTACTGCATTTTCACATATTTCATCCACTGTAGCATTCTAAGGATGTCGCTTTCTCTTTCACACCCAATCGTCTGAGACTCTCATTAGTTTCTTTAAAAACAAACCCATAGTTTCCATGACTTGTCGTGTGTAAGTCTATTTTAGTCGTGTCCCGAATCCAATAGCCTGATTATTATTGTTTCTAAGCTCCATGGGCCGAACGTACATTATTTGAATGCAGGTGTTTAAATGAACGATAGGCTTAACAACGTACAAAATTAGTACGACGTTTGCCTGAAGGTATCTAAATATCGACATAACGATTTAATCGCCCGAATTTAGGTAATATTATTTAATTTGAATTGAATTTATCGAATTATTTAGTATAAGTATAACTGTGCGAAGCAGCAGATGGTCTGGAAAATGCTACATCATAAGCTAATCAGTCCTTAGCGTCTAGCCGGCCATTTTTCTTTTGACTCTGCTAATGCAGCTTGACATTATCATGCAGCTGAGATATAAAACAGCTCTGGCAATAGTTTACAATATTGAGTTATATCGTTTTCAGATGCTCTTGATCAAATATGGTTAGCAACACTCATGCACTTTTCATAGCATGGTGCTGGTGCACAATAGTGAATGTGTGCTGGTTATTAACTTAAGCGGTACAACTATGATCAATGGCACGCTTCTCAGGGGCAACATATCTTTGACTATTTTATTCAAAACTATCAACAATCACATGCAATAACTCTTACAACTAAATACAATATGAATCGGTGCAAGAATATACACGTGGGTCGGCAATGCTTTACATTAACTTGGTGCATTCATCATGTTTACTGAGATTTGTAATCTGTTTGCGACACCAACGTGAGAAAAGGAGAATCCTGAAGACCTAAAATTCTTCCAAAAAGTTCATTCTTCTTAAACTAAGCCTAATTTGTCGCATTCTCATCAGCAACACAAACCTCTACGTCATACAGTGAACCTGGAGGCCAACATATTCTGTCTTAAACATAAGGCTATTCAAAAATTATATGTACAAGGCCAACATTGTTTCCGTGTTATAAGGCATTAAAAACAGGATTGTGTCATGTAATTCCCAAAGGCCAGGGAGAAGAATAATGTGGACAATATAGATGTCAACCCGTTATGGAATCCATCATCACTTCTTTGCAAGTGATGCAGAATATGTGCAACTGTCCCGTTACTATCACAGTGCAATGAGTTGCATTAGCAAAGTAATTGGCAAGTCGTTTGTTCACACCAACGACGCAGGTGTTCATTAACGAGAGCAGCTATATGATTAACCCACTAGCTGGCATTATGTGATAGTCATTTGTCGGCTGCTTTCAATTAATGTAGGCGAATAAATTGCACCCTCGTTTTGAAATAGTGCACGCCATCAAAACATGCGACAGCGAAAATGTATAGCAATCCGTCATTTGGGCTTTAGCTGATTGGATTAACAAGCGATTCTTTTCAATATTGAAGCATCTCATGCATATAAATATGTATGAAGGAAATGATAATTATGAAGAGCCACAATAAAACAAAAAGTTTTCAATAAGGATATAATTTTAGCGCAAATCTATACAACTGCTGACGATTCGTAAGAAGAGCTCCTTTTAGATCGATTTGACTTTTCATTTGCCACATTACGAAGCGTTTGGCATGTGCGTTGCATTTAAGACCACTTTAAGGTAACATCAACTAACTCGCATCTTTATCGTGACAACTTGTGCGACAGCAAACATTTAGTGCAGGTTTTGTTTGCGTGCAATCGCTGAATAAGTCTGTTAAGAGACAAACATGAGCACGAGTGTTTTAAACATTTTTGGGTCAAATCAGGGATACGTTGAAACAATAAAATATAATCTCGAACACTAACAACAATATCGACATCCGCATCAGACTGGGTGTTTCCAAAATCAGCTATTTTCACGTTACATGTATACATTGACAATAAACGTTCTAATTTGTCCGTTTTAAGACAGTTACCTCACATACATGTCCCATTGACTATTTTCATGGTCAGGGGGAATTACGGTAACATTCGTTGTTGGATTAAGCAAAGGGCACAGCCTCCATAATGATTACCGATTAACAGTTATGATAGTCCCACATCCCACATAGACCTTCACCAATGTTGCCAATGAATAACAAAATCAGGCGCGCACATAACAAGTGTTCTTAGGGTACCATTAAGGTCTCCTCGCATATTGCCTTCTTGGCTAGGTGAAGTGATTAGAGGTCTTGCGTCACGTCTTGCTTTATGTGCGTATAATCGGCACTCATTCAGGATGATACATTTTGGGCAAGCTACACTGCCGCCTTAACATATGAGGATGCTGGATGCTGTATGTCAATGGATGGTGCACTGACGCTTCAGCCGATAAGATTTTCATCCGTTGAGCAGTTTGGATCAGGATTTTAAATTGATGTCAAATGTAAATAAATCACTGCATTCAGTTACTCAGGCTTTACCTTGACCGTTTGTGTCTAGATTTGAAATAGGTTCACGCAATTGCATATGACACATCATCAAATGTGATCAAAGCAAGAGGCCAGTAACATGGATAATCAAAGACATGTCATACTTATTAATACGGGTCTACCAAAGGTGTATTTTGATCTTGATTGATCTGGATTATGATCTAGGCTTTTGGGAAGACCAGTTTTAAGTTGTATCGGCTTGGTGATAATTGCGTAATGTTTGATTGAGATTATTGCCAATTTATCTTTGCGAGCCTGCATATGACGTTCCAGTCTCTGAAACCATGGGTACATACACGTTTCCAATCCAGAAAAATAAATGTTTAAAAGTTGCGTATATACACACACACATATATATATATATATATATATATATATATATATATATATATACATATATATATATATATATATATATATATATATATATATATATATATATATATATATATATATATATATATATATATATATATATATATATATATATATATATATATATATATATATATATATATATAGATGATAATCTTGTGGCATATTGCGTGTTCATGTATAACTTACGCATACAATTAAATTCCTTTGCTAAGAAGATCGCCAGATACTTCAAAACAGATGTCCAACCGTATCATGCCCAGACACGACACCGCCTTTGTCTGGACTCGTTAAGAGAACGAGAGAAGAGATGAGAGGCAAGGGAAGCGACGAAGTGATATATGGAATACATTATAAGCATATGAGCAAATGATTCTGACAATTATAGAAGGCTTATTGACAAACTCCACCGTCGATTATAAGTTCATGGAATCGGTCATTTGAATTAATGTCCTTAGTAGATAAGTAACCAGTATATATCTTGCAGTGTACTACCAACCTAGTTAGTTGTTGTGACACATTGTTTGCATTATAGGATAAATTAAGGTAAAATGTTCAAAATAACAAGCATGGGGAATGTTCAGAATATGAATAGAACGCCTTGATTGAAGATATTGTGTACTTCATGACACGCTAGTGGTATGACGGTGCGCCACTGAGCGACAAACAAAATGCATTGGCTGCCATAAACCTACACAATGTGCCCATCAGAACTGTCCTATTTTATATGCGGTAAAGTGGTCTGATACGTTAAATAATGGAGCGAATTAATGCTGATATATAATCAGCTTCTGGTCAATCGCACAGGCAAAGTGAAAGGTAAACGACGAAGAAGTGTCAGGGTCATTGGTGCCATCACCCAAATGACACAGATCAATACATCAAACTGAGCTATAAATCAACGATGTTTATCGCGATAACAAAGCCGATTATGGAGACCATGTGATATATTGCCAACGCGACAAAATTAAACTGCCCTAAAATGCGAGATATGTTTCTCAATGCCGTCAATATTTCACATTGAATTAAGAAATAATATAATTGCAATGAATATATTTGATGTATGATGTATTTGCTGCTATCCTGCACTACCAAGCTTGCTGTAGTCATGATCAAATATTTTCACTAGAATGAGTGTGTAAAGCAGCCCACCAATGCGGTTCTAAATATCTATAAATATTCATATCTGGTATCTTTACATATAATCATTATTATCGACTTCTCTATATTTTGCATTAGTCATAATTCAGTTGTAACTTGATCAGCGATCCCTCAAATCCATCAACCCCGGCCTTCCACTACGAGCAACATTTGTATATAGAAGGACTAATATGGAGACTGTCCACAAAATTTGATCCAATACTTTGAGTCGCAAAGAAACCCCACAGAACCCACAAACTTTTCACAATCTTGATTGCTCAACGAAAGAGAAGCCCACTACATCACACATTTATTTCTAACTATAGCTGAAGCGAGTGTAGTTATTGCGGTAGATAATGATAATTGACAATGATTTTGCACCTTGAACGATCACAGCTACATTGCTAAGACACATCCTATTATTCACCGATCATTTCAAAATGGATATAATCTATTCCTGGTGGCTTATTTGTATTGCATGACACTCCTTTCCCATCGGCGGGAATTAGTTAAAAGAGCAGGACATCCGATATTATCCAAGTGGGCCGTACTTGTACCCAAGTATCGCAATGTCTTCATCCATTCCAGTCACCTACTAAGGCAAATCAATGTTAACTCCCAAAGATTTTTATTATGCGAATCCAAATTACATTTATTTGCAAACAGTTCAATCGTGACTTGAGATTTATGAGCAAATTAAAGCTTTTTTCAGGTTTCATTTAGTTCCTATGGCATACCCACATCTTTCATCAACTGCAGCATTCTATTGATGTCGCTTACTCCATCGCACGCAATCGTCTGAGACCCTCATTATTTTCTCTAAACAACCCATTGTTTCCATGATTGGTCGTGTGTAAGTCTATTTTAGTCGTGACCCGCATCCAACAGTCGAACTACTTTTGTGTCTAAGCTCCATGGGCCGAATGTACATTATTTGAATTGTACGCAGGTGTTTAAACAAGGGCTAGGTTTACAACGCAAAGATGTGAACGACGTAGACCTGAAGGTTTCTAAATATCGACATTACGAATTTAATTGCCCGAATGTAGGTACTATTATTGAATTTGTCACAAATTGATTAGTAAAAGTATAATCGTGCGAACCCTTTTGACATGTTCTTAAAATAGTAGGCAGTGCCATTACAAAAAATGTAATGTTTCTTTGTAATTTTTTGAAGGATTTTGTAGCAATCGAAAATAATTTGTTCTATAATTCATTTATAAAGAAGAGGATAATGGATTGTTCCGACGAAGCAGTGTACAGAGCTTTTATATATGGTATCTATACTCGCACTTCGTGGCATCTTTGTCGTCAATAATTACCCTAGCTGATCATATGATGCAAGTGTTTCCACTGAGAAAAAACAATGTACAACCCACTGGTACCTTTTGACAGAAGAAATGAGTTTTTCAAACAGCAACTTAACAGTAAATTACATTAGCAGATAATTGCATCGTACTAACCCTGTGATGAACGTTTGACGACACGCTACTGAAGATGCGCATATGAGTAACTAGTTATCCCAAACTGATTATAATTACTTGTAATTCATCTGTAAGAACCGATAATAAAGGCGTAACATATATAAGTTAATATATTACTGCTTTATTCTCACCAACGTACACAAATGTGCTTGTTTCAGCTATCGGCTGTTGCGGTCGTGAATAACAAATAGAATATGCGTTCTAAGTATTGTATATGTAGACAAACTAGCCTATGGAGTTACTTTCGCTGTGCATATTTTGTGCGGTTGCGGTGTCAGGGGAGTTTGCACATCGAAGCCGGGCTTTACAGAAGCATATTTATTAATTGAGGGGGAGTCTCACAACAATAGTTATAATGACAATACATTTCATGTAGTACAAAATTATTTGCTGAGATTATGTGATAGTCACTCGTCGGTTGAATTGAAATATATTTTTGGTAGAAAGATCGCGCTTGTGTATACATGTACATATATTGTGAGCGTCCTAAAAGGTGAACAAAAAACACAAGGTGTATCTAGTACTATTGTTCACTTAAAAGTTGCACATAAAGAGGCAGTATGAATGTAGCAGGATACTACTTCGCCTTGTCTAATATCAATGCTTCCAAGTTTGAAGAATATTTGTTTTATCTGCCGTATTAATGACTTTCATGAGCGTCATTGAACCAACTGCTGCGATCAATATGGTTAACTGAAGATTAAGTTGTGCAGCTATTCAGTAATGTCGCAAAATGTTTGTCTCTACAGGTTTGTCATTAAGTGTTAATATGTCTGCTAAGTCTTCCAAATTTGTTGACCTGTATTCAAATACTTATCAACTACAATGACCAAATTTACTACATCATGCGGTACATTGTCGCAAACCTAGATTGTTTTATAAGAACCCAATTGCTTCTACAATATCTGCTTGAATTAGACGGCTAGTTGTTTGTTTACCATTTAACCACTGCTATGATATTTTCGAGCATTATGGCTGCGCTAGTATTGTATTAAGCAGTATCTTAATATGTGCCTGTTATTGGTTCTTGGTTGTATGGCACCCTCCTTACAGTCAATTATTCACAATAAAAAAGGTTTGTTATATTCCACCATATACATTCAGCTCTAGCATGGCCATACTAAGAAGGTGCGAAGCGTCAGGCACAAACTGCAAGCTTATAGGAATACCTCACAAGTGCTTGGATTATAAGTGGTAGGTCTGGAAAGTGTCACTCTTCGAAATGTCAACGTTATCCCAATTAGTACACATGGCCGATCATAAAGGTTGCACTGTTACATCACATCTATTATCAATGATAAACGAATAAACAGCCAACAGTTAATATCGGGCTTAGTATGGTAAGCTTTAACTTATTAGTATCGGACAGACTTCTGTGTGTTGGCAGCGATGCGCATGCACACGCATGACTAAGTATATACTGCTATTGATTGTGGAGTGTCCATTAATAGTATAAAAAAGAGTTTTGCACCAGAGGCAAACGCTTAAACAAGTGTCTTTATCGGTATTAATGTTCGCTACAAAATAATTAGAAATCTATCTAGCATCATGTATGGCAAATAGGTGAATGGCGTTCTGTTCGAATGGTTTTGTTAAATATATGCTAGACTGACAGATTGCAGTCGAGAATGTGGATCCCTCGTGACTAGATTGATCACTTTGTGGCTCTTTCTCTGACCTGTAAACGATCATGTTGCAAAATTGTATAGTAGAGGTAATTCGTGCTAGGTCTTTTGTAACTCAATGTGCGCAATGGGTTTTCACCGAATAGAAGAAATGAATATGAGGAGCCACGCAAGTATCGTAATCATCTTCATCCATTACCTTCCATTACAAATGTTATTGCCAAATTCCACATTACAATGTCTTTTAGCTCAGAGGTATGATGACTTATGTAATTGTTCGGCATTACAGCGATTTCTTTGACAGTTGCATGAAAGGGTTCAAATAGCAGGTTACTTTAAATACAAACCAGATTGAGGGGACTGTCATCCTTGCATGGTTCCGAACGATTTGACTTGCCAGGACTATGTCCATGTAATGACCGAAGGGATTTTACATGCTTAGTATGATGCCGTAGTTCACTTACTGACATGCGCGCATTATCTCAAGAGACCTCAGTCAATATGGATGACAAGTTCGTGTAAGGTCAAACGATTGAGCTGACATCATACTATGGATAGCATATGAATGCCTTTAGGATTTCCTTGCACAGTGGTGATTAGCTTCAAGCAGCTATTTCTTAGTCCAGAAAGTTGAGTAATTAATGCATTTCGTTAATCTTAAACTTAATTAACATTTTCTCTTTAATATTCGTGTTGAATAAAATGGCAGTTGCCAGAGATAGTTTGAGATTCTCACACATGCATCATAAAAAAAGCCTAGGGATTTTTCATATGTGTCACCTTTTGATAGGCTTAAAGCACTTTAGCGAACGCATCCTGGTCCCAGTAAGTGCAATGCTACAAGATTTACAAATTGCATGTTGCGCATTTTGTTGTTAACCTCTCATGTTATGTAAACAATATCATCTTCAACCAGAGCATCACCGTTCCGTTAAGCATATGTGGGAGTATATTGTTTATCAATGGCATTTGTCTGCTTTAACGTTTGCATTCTATACCTCGTGAACCATGTGTTGTGTCTTTATGTTGAATATAGCAACCACGAAAGGGCATAATTAGGGGCCAATTTGATAAAAACAGTACTCAAACCTTTTGAACGAAAATGGGATTAAGCAGTCTATGAGCCAAGAAGAGGAACAATGAACCCTTGATTACAAGCTACATGCGCAACAACATATGATAAACAGCCATGGAAAATCATTGAGAGTACCAACACCACAAGGAAATCCAAGGATGTGACGTGATCCATGGAATCGACCATTTCTAACGAAATATTGGCAATGAACCGGGTTTCCTGTGCAAATTACCATATCGATTCAACTATCCAATTTGTAGAACACTGTAGAGTATTTAACTGGCGAATGCAAACGTTAGTAGATGTATCACCAATATCCTTACAGTATTGTAGCTGCTGACGGGCACGAGTAAACAATATTAGTTCCAGAGGTTGCAAAACAATCAACGTAATATATAGTTATGTAGACTATAATATAAACTGTATAGTTACGTAGACTCAGCATGCCCGAGTCACTGAACTAAGTTGCTACTGCGTCGTTAACAATAACGGCTCTGCCGAGCAACTGATTCATTGATTACAAAATTCATCCAAACTGCTCAGGGCTACCTCCAACATCAACCAGATGAAGAAAGTTCTATCAACCGATCGCGGTGTTGAGTGCCAAATGAAAGGTTTGACGACACCATCCACGGTGTAAGCCTGAGGAGTATGCCGACAGATAAACTTTTTATTGCAACCATTTTCTCCCTTGGTCTACGAATTGCCGTATATAGCCCTGCCATTCTTCGCCTCCTTTTCACATCCCTCAACCTTTTCCCCACGAACCCTCGTTGTGTTTTACCGTCCTAAAAAACCATCATGGCTCAAGTTACCTCCAGGCCTTACGGCTCAAGCTATGTAAGCACTACCCTGGCCAAATATAGCCAAGTCATCGAGAGGACCGAACATATTGTTTTCAAACTTAATTCTATCATGCCATCCTACCTCAACACATCTCTTTCAAACCTCGTAGCTAAACCCCGTCCAGAGTTTATGTTTTATGAAAGTAATAAATGTACAATTCAACTATAACATAAGCATAAGATTCGTGTCTTATGGTGCATCATCGTGCATCACTTATCTCTTTTGCGACACATGGACACTTTCACTTTTTTCTCACACAAACCCATCATGCAAACAAAGTCATGCACCTTTCTGTGTTATAAGGCTATTCAATCATATGTTGAGGTGCATTGATTATTGCATTGTGCTGCTGTGACAATTAACGACAAGAACAGAGTAGATATTGATTTCAACATCTTTGGTACGATTGGATCTACAGAAACTCTGTAGCTTTTAAAACAAATCGAATAACGGAGAAGAATACTGTCTATCGCAATTGCTGTTCTACGTGTCAAATGATCATTAGCAAGTCAAGCCTGTTTCACGAAGTAGGTGCTCACTAACGAAAGCAGCTCTGTGATTAACTCACCACCTGACATTATGTGATAGTGCAAGCAATTCAAACATGCGACAGCAAACAAGTATAGCAATCTGTCATTTAGGCTGTAGCTGATTGGATTAACAAGCAGTTCCATTTAATATTTAGACATCTCATAAAAAGCAAACAAATAAGAAGCAAAGAGTTAGTTGAGCTAGAAATTGTGGTTTCAATGCAGTCGCTTTATTAGTCTCTTGAGATAATAACGTAAGCACGAGTGTTTTGGACATTTTACGGCCGTATAAGGGAATTACCTTGAAGCAACACAAAAATATACACCAATTAGCATGTGGTATTTAACTCTTTTTCTATCAATAAAAGAACTACAGGTGTAGTCCTCCATTTATATGAAATACAGGTGGAAATTTATAATACATATTTGGATTAGCTCAATTATGCCTCATCAACAATCATATCAGTCATCTTTAAATGTCAGCACTTGTGGTTGTCCGACGATGTTGATATAAAAGACAGCAAATGTGCTCATATCCTCGACGAGCTGAATGATCATAAATCAATCGATCATGTTTCTCCAATATGGTCACGTACTCACACTGACAAATATTGACGATTGTTGGTATGGCGTGGCTGTAAATGAATGATATTTGCTGCCTGTGATATATCATGGGGCTTCAATTTTATATGGAAGGCGGTGATAGCACCACTTAGGCTGCCATTGCTTATTACACAGTGAGAGGGCAGGGTTTCTCATAGTTCTTATACATCATCAGCATAATGTCAGCAGAATGCTGGCAAGACTTCCTCAAATGATTGTTTTAATGTTCAATACGTTAAGCAATTGCCATTTAATGCAACGCGCGTTCTTCCAGTGAAAACACACCAATAACACTAGCGATTAATGTAGACACACATAATCTTCTCTGATGTTTTATCTTTCCCGATCTGAGAAGTACAATAGATCATAAGCGCGGATTATGTGAAGCCTCGCAATATATTTTTCTGTTGCTATATCCATTGCACTTTGGAGTAGTTTGACCAATGATTGGAATGGCATATTTGGTGTGGCTAATACAGACTGACTGAATGCCCGAACCATAGTGCAACCCTCAATTATTGTTTGATTGAAGTTGCTCCCGTCATTGCATAAAATAATTATTGTTCCTGATGTTGACATGGCAATTGGATTAGTCAATTCACTATAAAAAATGAAGGGGTCTTCCTGTCACTGCTAACTATAAATCTAAAGCCTACCAAGTTATAAATCTATGTAGTGCATCCATTTACCATGATTGCTTTGCTCCTCGTGCACAAGCGTTACGACATAATTGCTGGAAGTGACTACGTAAACATATTTACCAGCAACAGACAACATAACCCCGTTCAAATTTATTCACTGCATTTGCGCTATAGTGACATCACAGGGCGCACTGTGGATTGAATTTGTTCTACCGCAACCAAAAGCCTACATTGTCCCAGAAAATATAGCTAGATATGGGGATATATTTATCGTTAGCCTATCTACTCATGTTGTTATCTATAGAAAGCCAAGGTAATTTTATCTTATTTCTAGTTTTACCTCAAAATACTTGCCGAACAACCTACAGAAAACCACGGAAAAATGATGATTGATTAACACAATGTAATAATAAGTAGAAGGCAAATGTTAAATGCCGTATATGTCTTAAAGGTTCTGTAGCTACACCAGTTGAATCAGCTTCTTAACGAGGGTATGGATGATATTTGGCTGATATAGTTAGTGAGGCGGATAGTTAATTCAAGTGCAAATTTTCATCTTCAGTCAACGAGTATTTCCAATCCTCCATCTGATGTTCATCGGACATCTGCTTGTAGATCCATTCCGCAATCTGCTCAATTTGATATCACCATACTTTATGCACCATGTTACGGCGGAGCCATATATTGAAGCGCCCCTTGAGG
>CM067350.1:38969101-39009101 GCA_034190875.2 Urechis unicinctus | reverse complement strand
CAAGATTTCGTCTGCGCACGCCCCTGCTAAGCATGTAACTTGAATAGGAACAGTTGGCGATTACCGAGCGATTGGGAAGCAGTTTCATGACGCAATGGTTCGGAATAGGTACTTCTCCTTGTGGAAATGGTGGCGAAAGAGCATGGTTCCCCGTAAACCGGGAATCGGTAATGAAAAGGATATGCATCCTCGGATTTTATCATTGCGACTAACTCACTGAAAATATAAGGTTACTCAGTACAGCTGCAGAATTTGGGGCTTTAGCAAATCTCTCTTTGGTATATAATAAATAATTCAACTTATAAGCCAGTTTTGTAAGCAATAGCGCTAATCAATATATATGCACCTAACTAGAAACATATAAAGGTTCCGTAAAGGGTGCTGACATAGATATAAGCGCAAAATATCTCCGTGATGATATTATCCGAAAATCGTATTTCCACAATTATGTGGCGTCTTCCTTTCATGTTGAATCCGATCTTTCGGAGGTAAAACTTTCTTATTTTGCTATCCATATTCAGCTCGAAGATTACCTTGTTCAGGCTTATTCAGTTGAGCGTACCATCTGTTAAGTATATGGACCTACGGGCGCAAACTGCAGTTTCCAGATAATGCTATATGATGTCGACAAAGTAATTGTCATTGCGTCTCTTAAAAACAACGAATACGCCGAATTATTTCCCTTGGCCAATGAAGACTTTGTATCGTTAACAGACGCCGAGCCCTGTGACGTTGGGTCAATAGTCGCATGTGCTTTTTTTGATTGGTAGCGTCACCTCATGACGTTGATTTCACTCATTTGCACACTGACCGCACAGCTAGTCAAAGTAAACCCTCTATGCTTAACTGTAAGCTTTTCGATTATACCCTAGAAGTATAGGATCACTATAATGATCGACGGACACAATGGGGTGATTCTGCACATCTATTTACATCAACATACGATCGCCGTGTCTGCCCTGGCAAGTGCACCAACATGGTTATAACCATCGCCAGCATCGATTATTGTCGGGCATGAAACATGCACTGAGGTTCGCGATTTTCGTCCATTGCATAAAGATCATTCTAGAAAGTTTATTCTTGTTTTATCTGAGTGCTACTTACGTTGCTTTTTATATGCTAAATCCACTTCCACATGGTTTAATAGTCCAATGTTCCACAAAATCGTAAATAGGGTAGGTCCCCGTGCATACCACACTTATAACACTTTTGGAGATCGGGCCGTAAGACGTTCAGCTATGATATTAATACCATGCGACACTTATGCTGAAACGCGTTTGAAAGTAATGAGTTATTTTAGGTTGTGGTGATGATGTTATAGTTGTATATTCCTAAATAGTGACTGCCAAATATGCCACTGAAGCGTCTTGTGTGCGACTTCAGTGGTCACAATATATCAATGAACAGCGCCTGCCATGAGAGTGTGATGGGACAACATCTATCAGTATTCCTAGCCAGTACTTTTATGATTATTCCCATGATACGACAGCTGGATTATTTAACTGCTACTTGCATTGTTTATAAGATAATTTTGATATAATTCAGTTCAAGCCCATATACTGGTCGTGAATTAAGTCACATAATTTCAACTATTCTTGCAATTGGAAAAGTAGTTTTCTTACAATTTGATTGATTGCTGCCTATATGGCTATTTCTTCAGATTACTTTAACCAATGAAACCATTCAGTTATTATCTATTCAGTTCTAGGGACAATATTATTATCGCTTAAAAGTTTCAGCTTGAGCGAAACCCCGATTGTATTCGCACCGATTTTGAGATAAAAGGCGATGAGTAATTGGACACTTACCAGAAATGGGAAGATTTTGAGTACAAAACAAACTGATCACACCGAGCAATTATAATGGCGGTTTACGATGTCAGGTCAACATTTAGCGCGACCCTGTTTTGCGATGACATTTCATGGACCTCATCGATTGCAGTGTAATGTGGTCTCATCGTACCAATAGTCAAGTATTTACCAAATGTATTTTGCTCAATTAATTTCGATTAACCAATCAATCTTATCAACTATGAACCTTGATTACATCTTTAAGTTCAATGAGAAGGGGAAACAAAGTAAGCTTGGTACAAAGAAGTCGTTGTACTGAACCATCAATCCATGCCCTGTGCATAGGATATAATAAATGAATTGTGATTACCGGCTGCCACCACATTGATAATAAAATGAGTATGAACAATATATGTTTTAACCAATACCATTTGGTAAGCATATCGCTGTAGTCGACGATATACTAGGGGCTGTAAACAATGCACTGCTTAAGATATATGTATCCCTAATTGTATATTTTCGCTTAACCGAATGACATATGGAAGAGAGAATTTTTACATCTGCAATATATCGTTTAAAAGAAAATATCTATTCAAAGTAGAGTATCAAATTACATGGGATGAGGAGTGAACATGTAGAATTTACCGATCGAAGATTGGATTATCGCTCTTCGCTAGAGGAATGCTTCGACGTGCTGAACAAAATTACAACATCTACATATTCAGCAATGCATTGGTGACTAATAGTTTGATTCTTGATTCAATTATCACATATTATTAACATTATATGCGACATCATAATATGACACAAGGACCCACAATAATCCCTTGCGATAAATGTAGCGTTGTAAGAGGTATATTCGCATTGAGAGATTGGATGTGTGGGTTGGATATACTACACCAAGGCACAACTTCATGAGATTATCATCAGACATTGACTTTGTTAAGTATTCCATTTTCATCTCACTTTCTCCTGAGATAAATTCTATTAGATTTGCTTGATTTAGTTGTTTTGTTTCTATGTAGTGAAATAACTTTCTAGACATTTAAATTCGAGTTTTCTTTAATACTTGACAGCCTCCTAAAAGTTTAACAATGATATGTGGCTGGTGTCAAGATAAAATGGATCGACCTTTTAGTAATAGGTGTTTGATAATACTTCTGGGTAACTGCCTCTGCTAAACAGCTCAAAAGCTCGCACGGAACGTTACGTTGAGAGGTGAGCCCAACAGCTGTTTGACCATATCCTCCATTGTTACTTCGTTGTTAAATGGAATGTCTTTCGGTTTAGCTTAAGAAATTAGATTGTCGTTTGTGTATAAATGTCTTATTGCTTATCACCTTTGTATGAAGTTGCCCATCCACAATCAGGGACCATTTCATTGACCCCGATGTAGAGGTTAGTGCCCCCTGGTCAGCTATATAAGAGTCTTTGACCTTTTGCAACATGCTTTTATATTGTTATAATAGCATCTAGATGAGTTCTCTGGTGTTCTCGGAGGTGAAGCCAGTGCTGCGTATTACCATTTTACGAAATGGCCTGTATTGTCGACGTCGGCTTAGCAGATTTCAGTGTCATTTCAGAAAGATGCACAAGTTAAATAACACCACAACTCTTCCAGACCGATTTACAGAATTGGTTAGCCACCCATTGGTTCACGGAACATTTTAATATGCATCCGATCAGTACTTATATGCATTTAGATACAAACTGGATCAGGCTTACCGAGGGCAATATGAATTAGACCAATACCATTTCCCTTTATAAATAACGCCAAAAGTGCATTATTCACGTCCGATGGCATTCGATATTAATAATCGCCATAGCTGTATCTAATGCACTTACATACATTGCTCAGAAAGGTGGATTTATTATCAAGAATCATGTCGATGCTTGTAAGTGCGCAAAATAAGCAGACTGTCTCCATTAGGAGATCCATACTGGCATGAATAAATAATAAATTAGCATAATGATCAGTATTTGTAACATCATTTGACGACATTTGGATCCTTCCATTCATGCCAATGGGCGCTTCGCAATATTCTCGTTAAATATATCAAACTATAATGCTCAATATCAGATCTCATTACCGAATGTGTGTAAGTTACCGGCAACATTGTGATTGAGAGGGTTTTGATTGCGATCGCAAATGTCTGAGCATTTATGCTGATCCTAAAACACACCTAATCCTGATGTTATTTAGAGAGATGCGCATAATGAGAAACTTGCATGAAGCTAAAATAGGACTACTTGACGTCAGCCACCCTCATTTTGGGTATTCGTAAACGTGCACAATTAGAATATATATGTCATGGAATAAATTGGTCTTTTCCTAAATGGTGTAACGTTGATGTGACACAAATACTTATGGAATAAATAAGCGAGGATAGACAGCCTCTCGTGTTCAAGAAGTGCAACACTCCGACACCTTTTATTAAACAGTTCTGATTTGCAAGGAAATAAAATGGATCAGATCGGTGCATAATACTACCACAGTCATGATAATTAAAGTATGATTGGGTCATTTTATTTTGATCACAATCATAAATATTCCTGCTTGTTATCCCAAATACTGGTCTCTATAGTCACTTACAATATGTGAAATATGTGATAAGATATGACAACACCACCATCACCTGTGATATATTAGGAGCGAGCCTCATTGTGCATATGTCATTTTAGATTTCTTGCTTGAAAATAGCTTCAAGTGACCTAGGGCGATTGCGTATCAAACATAATCACATCAATACCAATTCAGCTTTTGAGTGACACTACCCACCTGCCAAATATAGTGCGTACCGAAAATTGCTGTCTGCAACATCGCTTAATGGCGTAACATTTAGGAACTGGACATGGTAACAGTGGGGTGAAACGTCACATTCAACAATGAGGTGATATCGGGACGGTGATGGATGAGGATGATTGTGAAGCTTTGACAGCTCCCATTAAGTGCCAGCGCATAAACCCGTTACCCACGCCCCTTTCAGAGATGGGACCGCCATTTAACGTGATCATCCGATCACGGGGAGCCAGTCAGGTTCTGACACCTTGGTATCGATGCCACAACCGCTGTAATATTTAAGAGCAATGAGCTGAAATAGAAATAGTATCAAGGCGTTAAATGTGTATCTCTGAGATGGGACTGAGAGTATAAACATAAAGAAGGCCCAGTATTCTAAAAATCAGCTTATCAACTGAACGCTCAGGTATTATAGTTAACAGTATACATCAAAGGCCTTATTCATGAGATGCACATACTAGTCCAGTAAACCTGAAGGACCAGTGCGTGTTATCACGTGGAGCCGTAAACACATACTTTATTATAAACAGACTATTTTACTGGAAACCTAACCATATCCTTGACAAAAAGCGGTTCGTGGCGATGATATCAACAATCGGGTTTGTTCATATTCTTTCAGATAAGGCAAGGGGCATGAATAAGATAGTTAAGCATGGGTTATGTATAAATAAAATGTGCTCGATTCAAGCATCTATTAAGTTCCGCTAATAGATCATTGTATAACGCGTATAAGCAATCTATCAGCCAGTTCGTCCATTTACCCATTCCGCTCACACAGCCGAAATGTAGGGGGAGGAGTAATTGCTGCTGAAATTGTAACGATATCATACAGCAGCCCGATGCAAAGGTGATTAAAGAGTTCATTAACATGTCAAGAAAATATGAAATGCGGCGGGATATTTATTAAAATCTAGGGTATTAGTGGTAGGCTGAAAATCACATTCGCTCAAGTGCGAATGCTAATAACATAACATAAATTGAATGTGAGATGAAAGGAAGGAAAAGAAGTATACATTGGTGATAATAAATACAAAGGTTAAGCAGATAAATATCTTTAAAAGTAGCAACTGTGTCATTATTCGAAATGGTTGTATTATTGCACAAAAAGCAAGACTAGCATGCTATTTGCCCTGCACGTGATCAAGCCAATGCGTTCAAATATCACGAGGTGTGGTAGATGTGTATGGGATGACAGCAACAATACGTGCGGTCGATCATGTTTGCCTTGACATGAGATATATTTATATTGTAATGCAACGGCTTATAAAGTGCGCATAAGATAGAACAAGTGTCCTACTTAGAATTGGGCGATGAATACAGCCAACCTGCAAGTTCAGTGTAAATACAAAGACGTCATGTGTAAGGGCATAAAACACACATTCATGTCAATACTTAGTAATTACAAATATATCTTCTATTTGACCAAGCAGGGAACATTGAATGTCGGCTTTGAACAAAGCGAATTAGCTTGCACACAAATTTGTAAGCCATCGGTCTCTTCAATCAGGGTTTTGGTCGCCATGCGATCAGTGTCGATCCATTACACAGTTTGAGGTATCGGCTTGTGTCAGTAGGGCGATGGCACCGCTGATCCTACCGCTCCTTCATCGTTTAACTATCATTCGCGAAACATAGCCTCAGCGGTTGACTGGAAATTGAATCGCATCTATTGACATTTATTCTCGACATTATTTAACGGCAGACTACGTGACAGCATAGAATAATGGACAGCATCGGATTCTAATACGTGCGTTAGAGATTTATTCAAATGAATAATACTGGGAACTTTAATATTCATATCATTACCTTGGTCATCAAGTATGGCTAGTTGCTCCCCTACCCGCTCCCACCGAGAGGTTATCCCTGCTGTACATGCAGTTCAGGGAATGACTGATATTCAGCTTGAGTGAGCTAATGGTATGTCGTAGAAGTCCTTCTGCTTTTAAAACAACATATGGGCATGAGAATACTTACGAGCCTTAACTTATCCCAATAAACTATAAGATTCATAGATTGTTGCACATTCTAGTGGATTTGCACTCCATATAACACTGCGTCATGTGACAAACAACATAGGTTATGAATAAAAGTGTATGCTGATAGAAAAGTAAAATATCAATTCCTTGTTCATTGCGTTGCACCAATTGTGACGATTGTAAAATCTTTCAAAACTTGTGATTGCCTGGTTCAAAGTATTTGACTGCGAAGTCGTAAAAACACCGTCTACAATTAAAGGCGCATTGTTTTTGTCGAATGGTCGGTAACACATATTCATTAAAAATGCATTATTATTTATCACTGATTATGACTAAGAACTTTAGCATTATAATCGAGCACATGGTCAGCCGGGATTCACTGTTACCTGGGTTGTAGGTTATTTCAAGCTGACAAATCATTTGCATCAATTCGAGACTGCGAGTGGTTTTGTTGAACAATTGCACTGATGGGTGCTAAATCTATAAGAGTTTTAACTTAACGACAGTGTTGTGACAGAGTTATTAAGAGAAAAGGGTAGTATTTTATTATCCGCATGATATTCTTTTCTATAATAAGCAGTTTTATCGAAATGAATGCCTTTCCTCACCTTTATTCCTACATTTATCACAGCTCATACCGGATCATTTTTTAATGATCCAATGTGTGTTATGGGTATATTTATGGTCATAATTGTTCGCTGTGATAACTCCTAATGCCGACATGCACAAATAAAATGTATGTAAATGTATAAGCCAGAGGTCGTTATCTTACATTGAACGCACTGATGATGAAATTGCTAAACGACGTGAGTGGATCGCTAAATGCATCATTGCCTTACATAATTGATGCTTTTACAAAAGATTCTCTTGTATATTAAACTTAGTGAAATCTGTACATTAGCTAAATATGTATTTGCAAGTGGGCTTTTCTACTTATCTCGCAGCAAATGCTGAGCATACCACATTCACAGGGGATGGTTGTATAATATCAATTGAATATACGCGGATATAACGGCAGGAAACGGCAATATGCGCATTGATTTCCATGGTGTTTGCGGGCAGGTTAACATTTGTTGGTTTGAATCATCTCACACCCCAAGTAGCATTAATGCGGAACACGAGAACATTATACCGAGGGTGGTATAAGTTACGTACAAGACCAGCATAAATAAGTAACTGATCTTTGATAAGGTTAGTGTCTAGCTAGAGTCATATTGGGCGATTATTTTAATGGCCGAAATTAACGCGTCTGGCGGTGATTTAGCACTTAATGAGGTATTTATGTTGTTTTCGTCATCTATGAAGCAGTTGTCTATCATATCCCATTGACCTTTACGTAATAGTCGTATTTATTTGGCGTAACGTAAAATATATGCGGCACATCGTTGCCGACGTTTCAATGTAGCCATTAGCATAGAGAGAAATTAATTGGTATCATGCTGCATCCATGTAAAATCATACATGTTGGCAAATGTGTAGGATATGCATAATAGTCTATTTTGTGTTCCCGGAAATGTCAAGCAAAACAGCAGCGTATTCTATTTAGCACGACCAGGTAAGATGTCCTGGCGACGTCTTTTATCATATATTGCTTACCATATGACTGCAGGTGTAGCTAAACCTCTTAGACCTAGACTGTGGTCGCAGATCCGTGTCTTGAAATGGTTAAATCCAACTACTCACATTCGAAGTTGGACACACTGTGATTGGGTTGTATAACGCATTTCTTATTACAAATTCTGTTCATTTAGTTACAATAAAAGCAGCCGAGATATGCATTACAACCCGATATGTTACAACCGAGCCCCAGTGACGCGGCAAGGTAGTTCATATTAGTTAAAAACATCCGTAACGGCTCACAAACGTTGCGATTATACCACGCGTGTCCACATTGCATGAAAGGCGGCTTACACATTGCCACTATAATTGGAATACACGCAATCAATCAAACCCGCACATCAGTGCTACACATCCAGTCACAATACGGCCCCTGTGACTGGCGATGCCTCTGCTGCGATTGTGCTTGATAATAACGCCTGTGTGTGGCTCTGCGAAAATGCAATTCGCAATACGGCAATAATGTTTCCATTGCAATGTGTGTTGCTCCTCCAATATTTGATTTTTTTTTATTCCTCGCGAAAATAATGTCATATAAGTTGCCTCTGTCCTTTATCGGATAATCGTTTTAATGCTTCTCCCACTGAGGCAGCATGATGCGACACACTTATGTATTTGATTATAGACGCTATCACAGGCATGGCATTGAAAACCCATACTACAGGTTACAACCGCATTTGAAATGTGGACAATTGATCGGGAATGTCTTGAGTTACAATGAAATCAAGTAAAACATAGCATCACGCACAATTAGTACCAATACCGACAATAAATGACTTCAGTTCTTTGGAGTCAAATAACTAAATCCAATACTCACACATCTTTATATGCGTTTTAGTGGAACAACCTATCTGTTTTTTCGGGTCATTATGATCCAGTTTGATATATTTGGATATAATAAATAAGACACTATATTTTCAAACATTCAGGGCAACCAATTGCAATATATAGAGAGGCAACGATAACTGGGCAAATCTACCTTTTAATCAAGAAATGTACAATCAATGGGTGGCAACCGATCACTCCCTCCCCGCTCCATGCCCATATGTAAAGGGGGCGATTTAAATTATTTGGCACAAGAGTACTCCGTCCGACCTGTTCGATTTTTAAGAAACAATGTGAATAGGACAGTGATAACTAGGTTTTGTTTTTGTAGCATTCATTTCAATAAGGTCAAGCCAGACGTACCTACGGTAACATGTTTATAGTGTCGCAAACCTGATATAGGTTCTTGTTCAACATGAAAATAATCACATTTGATTCAGGTGGCCAATGAGGTTGGTCACCACACATTTCATAAATTGGCATTCATATTGCACCATTTGTATTGCCTATGCATGTTTCTATTGTAGTTTTCTTAAAAGGAGCATAGAGAGTTAATATGTTCGTCAAATAACCGATACTTAGATTATGTGAAACCATAAGTTGATACAATCAAACCATTGGCGCTAACAGTTCGAGTCATGCAAATAAAAAAAGCGTATATGCGAAAGGTATGTTTGTTTTAAAGCGCAATAGATCATGCATTAAATGATCTTGAATATATCTTATATAAATGTGGGTTGTTAGTCTTTTACTTGTCTCAACTTACATGTATTATGTGTAAAAGTGATGGGTGAGAATGTGCCTTAACACATATATCCATATGTACCAATCTTTGCATTTGCTACTTTCGCTAGAGATCCATTGGATAGCGATTGGTGGAATGTCCAATCAGATATATATGGTGAAAGTCGGATGCCAATTTCATTGCATTAGAAATATGTTGAGTAATCGATAAAGTGACTACGTATCGAAGCAAATAATCTTAATTGCGTTTAACCTCATTGAAACATGGATAATAATGCTATATGAAAAATCGACCAATGCAGTGCCTTTGCGAGGATTCCCGCTGAACATACTTGTACGAAAAATATATGGCATTTTGTTAGGACCTACTGTTGCGTAAGCGTTATCACAGCAATACATATTGGAGATTAAAAGAGTGTGGTGCGTAATGTTATATACACTGTTTTGCCATTTGTACTGTCTTCGTGCTTGCTACATGGCTGATTTTGACAAAATTGATGCTATCATGTTACATTTCCCAAAAGAGTGGTTCTTGTTCATATTATATGTGCCCAAAGCAATATCAATGCAAAAGCGCACCTAAAGGAGCCGGTTATCTCTATTATTGACAACCTTGCCTCTCTCATATCTTACTACTAATATCTCGTAATGCACCCGGGAACACAGAACAGTACATTGCATTTCACAGTTAGCCCGAGGCAGGTCTTGTCCTATGAAACAATAAATAGACCAAGTTAAACACTAAGCATCCCTAAATAATTGCTCTTACCTATCCATGAAACAACCTCCTAAGGGGATATCAGGGTAATGACTTTGAAAACTATTTACCAAGTATTTGTAAACCATAAAACATGCCGGCATTCGATGATATGTATGCCGAGGTTGTCTGCCTTATTCAACTATCAATAGTTTAGTAAACACTGCTGTGACAACATATATCACTAATCAAGGCACAGCCATAGATGTAAGATTCAATCTCAACACGCAATGCTAGACTGATGTTGTCTGTTTGGAGTAGAAATTTGCTACCGAGACGATAATGTCGGAAATGTCCAGTGAACTTAGCTGCGCAAATCAACTCTTCATTGTAACAATTTACTTGGACAGATGGGAGGTAAATACCCTAACATATTACCATTATGTCCCCAGGCTCTGAGTATGCAAGAATGAAGGCACAAATAACACCAGTAACATATGTAGCATTCAAAGTATTTGTAAAGTGCTCGACACACTGAGTTCATGGGTGGATAAGCTCCTATGCCTTAACAACAATAAATCGGACATCTCATGTCTTTTATGACAGATTTATCCGTCTGATGTTAGTTTATTTTTACAAGTTAATTCTAGTGAATGTTTTTTTCAGATTTTAGTTTACGAAGATCGAGTAGCTCCAATGCTATGAATAATAAGAGCTTAAATGCATTGATAACATGCTTATAATTTCATAGACGTTTAGTACACCTTAGCGCTTGGTGCAAATGGAACTTCAACTCTTATGTCAAAACATTTCGGACAAAGTTGTTTTCAGGTATCATGAGAATGAGCACAATGAAGCTATGTTTCAATGAAAAGGCCCAGGACTTCATTAACTTGAGCTGGTTTGTGGAACGAGACGTGTATATTTAGAAGTCCCGGTTGAAAGAATAATCGTGTATATAGATAGACGTTTCCCCTGATTGATCGTGGTACGATTCGGGCTTATTTATTTCATTTCTATTCTTTTTTATGATTTATTATGCTAATGTATTACTGATGAGCACACGTTGATCTTTTACTTTTGTTGCAATGTATTCCGAATATATTGAGACAAAACTGGTCGGACCGAAACATAGTGGCAAAGAAATGTAACTTGTTGTGTTATTTACGGAGTAAAATAGATTTTGAGTGTTACACCTTGACCTTAGTGAAGTTTACACTACTATTGGTAGCCACACATTTGTCTCATATATATAACGACAATCCATAAACAGTTTGTAAGTACGGTTTGACACAAATCATTAGGCATTTCAACGTCAGTCATAACGTTCTTCCCATTGCCTAACACTCGCGTTTAAAAACGGGGCACGAGATATTTCATTCCGTTTCGTTGTGAAGCAGGTGCAATCATCATGCTTAGTCATTGCCTGTAGCAGTCCTCGAATTAATTACATCAATTTCATACTCGGTGTAGGTGTATTGTTGCACAGGCTCACACTGAGACGCAGTTGAATATTTATATATATATATATATTGCCCAGAGGTGTTAAAGAGATATCTACATTTGGAGACATAATTGTAAGATGAACAGACCAAAATCAGACATGCTATCACTTCTCGGAAACAATGAAATAATCCCACATCGATCTGTCATGTCAAATATGCCGTCAAGGGATGGCATGACAGGGCTCAGGTTGAACGACGCATTCTTGATCAGAGAAACGAATTATTGAGGTCACGTGCACAGAACCAATGCGTTAATCCTCCAACAATATATATTAAATCAACATTAAATCATTATATATATATACAAGACTGTTTTATTCACGTTGCATGTGTCAAGCGATAAGTGTGACAAATAACCTCTATGACACCTTCACCTGTTGCCATGTGTAATGTGAATTTCGGAGACTTTAGTAGATGCCTTATGCAAACGAAGTTAACAGCAACCTTTACCAACATTTGTCTACGTTCGAAGCCAATTCCTTTCCTCGTCGGTTCAACAAATAGGGTTCCTACTGATGTTTGCTGTGGTTGGACAGTTTTCTAACCCATGGTAATTGAGGCATTGTTGTACACCGGTTCCGTATTGGCGCTTTTAAACAGGACCAACTAGAACGCATTTCGACGGGATTGCTCTGGCTATGTTTTATGAAGGAAACAATAGTTTCTCATGCCTGACAGATTTATAAGCAATCATCCAGACAACTTTTGTATTAATAATTTGAGCCTTGCTCAGCCCCGAATTTCGCGTTAATACAGAAGCTCATACAAGACCGTTATTGTAATATCAGCTCGGATTTATTTACGGTTTGGTTTTTTTCGGTGCTGCAAAGAACCCGGTATCAGTTATGCTACGGTAATTCGGCCAATGATGTCGCCAATGATAAGCCATGTGTGCTGCAAATACAACGTATACTAAAGCCTGTCCACAGCACCAACTTTCACCGCTTGTTTCAAAACTATTCCGGAAGGGTATCGTCTGATTCTCTTTAAATCGATGTATAATTCTGTGATCACCGACAAATAATGCAAAGCAGTGGATAGCCTTAGATATATCAAAATGTAGTCATACCCTAGGCGGTGGAACAGAATTACTGATAGCCTACAAAAGTCGGATTCTTTCATTGCAACCCTAATACAGATCCGGTAGTATAGCATTTAATATGTTGGCTTAAATCATTTAGCACGGGCCTTCACTGGTTCGGCTTAGTATTATCTGTTGCTGTATTTTACTGTAGCACAAGACGTTGCCTTGCATTCGTTTGTGAAGTAAATGGAATTGCATTGGGTTTTTTTGTTCTTGCCCGTACCAGTTTTGGTATATAATTGCATCCATTTCGCTCTAGGTACTCGTGCGGCTTTACACAATGACACTCAGATACGCATTTAAATATATAAGTTAAAATGACTTCGTCAATGGCATTCTCCTACTCCCTTATATTTCCCAGAGGTGCTACAGAGATATTCACTTGCAGCCATCGGATGCACAAATGTACGGATAACAGACGATTATCATATATTTTATCATCACCACGGCAACTTTCATCCCTCTATGATGCCAAGTGTAACTTTAAGCTAGATTATGACATGGTTTTGGTATTTATAACAGATAGGCAGTCGCACTCCTGGTCATGAAAACGATTCGCCGACGTCATGTGGTTGGAGCCGACGCATTAAATCAGAATCATAACACCCCCAATAAAAGCAGAATCTATAACTGGACGAGACTAGCAGGACATTAAATTATTGTAGATATTTGTATCGCGTGAGATGTGTGTAGTAATAAGTGTATATATATATATATATATATATATATATATATATATATATATATATATATATATATATATATATATATATATATATATATATATATATATATATATATATATGTGTGTGTGTGTGTGTGTATGTATATTCATATATGAGTGATGTTGGTTCTACTGTATTCACACACAAAATCATATGCAAGTAAAAACCACAACAGATTAAACAGTCCTTATAATTGCTGACAGCCAGCTTTTGGCAGCGAAAGCAAGACAATATAGAATATGCACCGGTCGTTTGCGTTGACGCTTATGATGAGGCTGTTTTGATTATGTTACACCGTACAATACACAAAGCACTCCTGGCGGATTGCGGAGATAGGAACACATCTGATGATTCTTATATGACTGCAACTAGCATCTTCCGCTCATTATGGAGGCTCCGTCTACCACGTTATTAGTGCCATTTGATTAACATATCGGTGGATTCATTAACTGAGGAATCACTATATTTCTAGCTCTTAATATAGTCGTCAAATCCTTCCGTAGAAAGTACCAAAAGTAACTACAGTATCCATGCAACCTACAAATATCCGCAGTTAGCCTTTGTAGAACCTCGGGTCATGCTCTAGACATGTACTGTTTACTGATGTAAAGTCATACCATACATATGGAATAAATGGTTGACGGGCTGGACTAGCTTACTTTTATCAACATAACCGAATTCAAACTATTATAAGACATGATAAAGTGAGCAGAGATATGACGCCACACCATTTTGTATCTTTGAATCTCTTTGTCTGAAAGTAATTTTCGTCTTCTTAGATTAAAACGGAAGGTTATACCTTGTCAAATTAATGTACTTGTCATGAGAACAATCCTAAATTTAGGGTTATAACAGGCTATCTATTTACGACATTAATGAGGCAGATCAGGTGGCTGATCATACTCAGTGAAAGAAGCCACTGCCTTTGCACATGGCTTTTTTTGGGTGGACAAAATATTTGTTATTCAGATAATTCTACCACATAAACAGCTGTTATCACTATACAACTCTTTAATGCTTCTATAGTTGTAATATGGTCTTGTCTTATGGTGCGATACTCACCAATCATATCTCAAACAGATTTCATTCAGCAAATGATAGCAGTACGGGCCATAAACAACGCTACTTACAATGCACACTCACATATTCTAATCGCGCTTTCCAATATTTTGAAGCTCCCTGATTTAATTATTTTACATATTCCGAAGTACTATCACAAATTAGCACCCTCAATAAACCCTTATCGAAAGCAGTAATACTAAAAAAATCACCGCATGCTTATAACACATGTAGTACCGATATTCTACTCGTATTAAACACAGAAATACTGCAAACAGGGCACGATATATGGAGTTCAATTCATACATCTAAACAAACTCAAACGAATCTGAAATCATTAACTAGGCTTTACAATACACCGTTACTTACAGCCATGTAAGAAGTGGGGGTATACAACTTAACTGTTTTTATTATTTTTTTCTCTTTTCTATACTGCTCATGCGTCCTTACGCTTTTGTTGTTTTGAACTGCCATGTCAATGGAGTTGTTTCTGTGTGCTGTATTTTCCTGGGTGTGATTGCTCCTTGAGTTACAGTCTTTTTGACTAAGGACACACCCCCCGGATCCATGGATCACTACATGATTTGGGAAATAAGTATTATTATTGCTATCATTATTATTATAATCAATTTTTTATTATTACACAAATGTAAATTCTACATATACCAAGACCTGCACCCACCACGATGACTATAATTTGATCTCAATTATGTTGACTGCTTTGAAACTTAAGCATAACCAGGCTGCAGTGTTGTATAGTTCGGGGTCGTGGCTACCGAGTACCAAAGGTTTCCAATTTTCTTTAATTCACCAGTGATGCATGATAACCACGTGATTGACCAGATTCCTCACTAACTTGAGATAGATTTGAAAGCTTAGTCGAATGATTTTCATTTAAACATTCACATATATGGCAGGATGACTGGCGTAGTTGATTTATATTGGTCTTCAATATTGAAATGTTAGTTATACGCAGTTTGCAACATTGCCTAGCCCAAGAAATGTATTTAGTTAATCAAACGAATGGAAACATTTCAAAACTGTGACTACGAGGTCACATTGACGATCAATTGGTTTAATGCTCGATTTAATAGGCATCCAATTTAGTCCAGCACCCTGACTAGTTTTAATTTTGCGCGAGGGATTTGAATTTGGTGATCATTGGTATGCTTTATTTAAAGTGTCTAACGTTTAACTGGGATCGATATCACCCACACCATGTCAATGACTGTGGACATAGCAAAGTTGGTGTCATGTCCATGTTTGTCTTTGCTGCCACAAGGTACCACCCAGAGTAATGCTGTATAACATGCAAGTCAGTAATTCAGATTAAATTGTTTTATAGGCACCCATAAAAGCAGCGCAACGAAGATATGCTTCAATAATAATGACTTCATTGTTAACCAGCCCCTGACTAAACTTAGAAGTCGCGGTTAAAGAGTGATTGTATAGAAATATACTGCTGTTTGACTTCGGATACTGAATAAATTAGGACGATGTTAGCATGGCAGAAACTATTGTAGACCCACTTATACATTGTTAATTGTTCACATTTGTTTGAACTTCTTGAATGGTCGACTTAGTGCTTGATATGTGAAGCTTAGCTAATACTAGTGGGGCCAATATTTTAGCTGGTAGCTGCACATCTGCCCAATTTCACATTACCCTGCTTACTTTTACTAAATGAGATCGATTGATGAAGTATGTTTTAAGCACCCTCTTATCCTAAAAAGAGTGCATTATCTCTCTCAAATAGTTGTACCACATCTGCGATAACTGACACATTGTTCCATACTTACTTGTCGTTTGTATCGCTTTAACAGTCGTCTGGATCATGGTAATGTACATATTGTTTTACACCCGTTTCAAACTCGGGCTTAGTGTCTTAAAATGGGCCCAAGCAGGACGTCTTTCGATCATCAATGTTTGGTAGTGGAAAAACATGACAGTAATCAGGGGCTAACCAAACACGCAATCGTAAAGAGGTAGAATTGTGTGGTTCACCAACAAGAACTGTAGGCATGGATAAGCTACGAATTTGTGAAAGCCAGAAAGCTGACCTCTAAGACCAATCAATAGCATGCCCGCATTCTATGACATTCTGTGTTACCCACTGTTTGCAGTATTGAAAGACACGATCACAGCAAAGGATAAAGAAGTAATAAAAGATGCAAAACCGAGAACGATCTGAAATTAAATGCGACAAGCTGCGAGCAGTAAAGTAGGAGAAACAAGTCAGAATCACAGCAAAGGATATATAAGAAATAACATAAAGATGAGAAAAACCGAGAACGATATATATAAATGCGATATAGCTCGATATATATATAGTAGGAGATACAATATCAGAATATATAGACAAGATGAATATATATATATATATATATATATATATATATATATATATATATATATATATATATATATATATATATATATATATATATATATATATATATATATATATATATATATATATATCGGTGGATTTGGGCAAGACTCCCGCAACGCAGTAGGACAACCCCTGCTAGAGACGTGGAGACTGAATGCTAAGATGGTAGCAACTACATGGTTTCCAAATCAAGAAGACCAGCTGAGGGACAAGATGAAAGAGGGCAGATTGCGATATATGGTCATGTAAAGAAGAAGACAACATGGTGTGGTTTTAATTAGAAAGAACATAGGCAGACAAGTGAGCGAGTGGAAGGCCGAGATCGATTGCCTGAAGGGTGATGGAGCGGATCTGAGAAAGGTCAACGATAAAAGCGTATGGAGAGCTGTGTCCAGGAGACCCAATTCCCCCTGAGAGGTAACAACGAGATAATGATGATGATGATGGTATATATATAAATAAATAAATATATGTATATATATATATATATATATATATATATATGCGATATATATATTTATATATATATATTTATATGTATACAGATGTGTATATATAACATATATGTATATGCATATAAATATATATATATATATATTTATATAGATATATTTCCTGATATATATAGATATCAATATATATATAGGTCATATATATATATGCTATATATATACGTTTATATATGGTATACTCTAATGTATATACACTGGAGATATGTATGTATATATATATACATATATATAAATATATATATGATGTAGGTATACATATATATATAGATATATGCATGTATACATATGAAAATAGTGTTGTTAATGGTATATCTCTGCTTTTGTGAAATGTTGTTCATCGCGTTAAACTTAATAATCGCATCTGTTGTATAATGCAAAATACGAGTGTAGAAACGGACCCGATCTGTATATCCTGCAAATTGTAGCATACCATATATATCAAACATTGTAATGCCTTCCCGTGTGGTGCTGCCCTAGGGCAAGACTATATTTCCATTATATTCCATCAATTTATTTCAATATCTGTATGCTTGTTTCACATGATGTGGACGCATCCAGAAGTGCGCTTTGGATTAAATCATTCAGTACAATTGATTACTTTCGCCAGCTTATTGAGGGTCATGACATTCACGCTTATAACAAATAACTACAAAACTGCTACTTTCATTTCTTCATAAGAATTATATTAGATCTGACATATGCGGCCAAGTATATCGCTTATCATGTCACGGATATTTTGATTTGATATATGATACGTTATTATGCGTTATTATGTAACAAACATTGTGTCATTGCAGACCATATTTATACTGATACAGCAGTGTTGTTTCAAATCCGGAGGGAAATCCGATGTTTCAATGTTTTATAATATTCTACAACAGTGTTCTTTTTGTTTAACACAGCATTTCAATTATGATTAATGTGTTCACAGATACACTTTTCCCCACTGAAATATCACTCAATACTGACCGTATGGCATAACATTACCATAACTATCACATCAATTTACCTTTGCAATGCTTAAGTAACATATTGGGTAACAGTAAATGGGTTCTACGTGATAAGCATTATTTCAGATATGATACAATGTTACAAATATTTCCGTTAGGATCAAATCCTTCAGCAGATATTTTATTTCCAAAGGCCATTTTGCGAAGTAGGCATCACTTGTATTTACACCGTGACATTTTATGAATGGAAATTCTAACGTCTTCATCGATATATATATATTGTTAACAAGCATTTGAAGGCAAGTAATCGATTAGAGTAAGGTAGACTGCTCAACCAAGAGTGGCCTCTTCTGAAATTTAAGCATACTCAGTACTAATCTGTGGAGGATGACACGACAGAGTATGTTGCGATAGCTATACGAAGTGACAGAGGTTTTAGCTGGGCACCGCAGGTCACAGAGCCTACGTGCCGTTGCATCTATATAATTGCAAGATACTGTGAAGGAAATGACTGCCAGAGGCTCAGTGGTCGTTGGTCCATAAACATAAAGCATCGCTATTGCCATGTAGCATTAAATACTTCTGTTTAATATCACCGCTATAATGCAAATAATACTTGTTGGTCACTCGTCCACATTTTCAGGAATGTTCATATAATAAGGCCTTGTCAAATCTTATTGAACGACAACTATTATTATTTTCAAGTCAAGGACGATTTTACATGCATTAGCTTAACGGAAATTTAACATGACGATTAAGTCAGGAGAAAATATGACTAGCCATTTCATAGCTAATGAATGCATAAACCAAATAGCTTCGAACAAGACAAGCCTAATTCGTTGTTGTATTTCTCGAAAATATTCTTTTCAAGTCTACTTATTTAATAGCGGATCCTTGTTCCCCGCTCACCAGTCCCCCGTGACAATACAATGTGTTTCTAAACTACTACTCAGTTTCAGCTGACAAATGCAGTATTATCATCGCATATGACTGAAGAGATCCGAATATTTGCAAATCGATGTTTGACAATTAAGCATGAAATTATTGCAGGGCAATCGATATTGCAATGTCGATACAGGTATAATTAATTTTTTTTTTGAGCAGTAATTTATTCCTCCTAATACGGGTTTATAACGTAATGAGTCCAATGGTAGCATATTCGTGCGAGGATGGAGACGCTTAAGCCAAAAGATACGGATAAAGGTAGATGGAAACCGCATACGATACCTTGAACAATTTGCAACATTGCATCTATCTACTTTCATATAGGATGACCCGTGTCAAATTCCTATTTCACTAGCATGCATTAAAAATGTTACACGATAAATCCAACACATGCACACAAACCACTATATAATGCATTAATATCGAGTAAAACGCGTCACTTGCAGAACGGCATGTGTAAATATGCTTTACCACATAAGTATGTTGATGCCTGACAACTGTGGGTAATTTGGATTTTAATACAGAAACAATCAATGGCCGGGATAACGGACAGAGTACGCGTCCACAGACAAGTTGTCAGATTGTTCATCAGGAATAGATCCAGAATCACCTGATCGATATAATGACATGTAAATTACAAGTGGTTTGGTATTAATTGGAAGTACTAAATAAGGTGTATTTTACAACATGAGTTTGTAGCAACAAATTGTGCCCCATAGCAGAGCGCTCTCGTTTTCTATACCCCTGTCGTCAATAAAAGCGAAACATATGAGATAAAGGTGTTTATTTGAATACTGCCACCTTGATATTTCCTCATAATCACAACACGTGCTGAAATAATAACGTGGGGTCGGAACGCCATTATATCATCCCATAAACCACGCGCGTTTCGTTAGTTTATTGCAGACAGCTGAATTTCTACAAAATGGATAAAAAAAGCCTAGCCCTGACCTTTTTTATGTCGTACACTCAACATCAAAATGCTGTTTGCAGATGCCCATGTGCCTTCAAGTTGATCAACAACGATAATTGGAGCCGCCAGGGCTAAATACGTTATCTTATAAGGCATGTAACCAAAGATTACCTTCTTTGGTGCATTAGTCACATAGACAAGCTAATGCCTCGACCGCTGCCCACCATTATGAATATCACGATGCCACGAAGCCCTTTAACCAAAATAAACGACTGCTATCTTGCTAGTGTGCATCATGCAAACAACCAATAAATCACACAGCGACTCGCGGAAGCAGCCAATAGTTGAGTAGTTTAATTTCCTGGAAGGTAAGTATTGGGGCTAGTCAGAGACAGTGCGTAAATTGCCTTACTTTACGTTGGAATTATGGCGGAAGAATTCAATACATCTTACTGACATTTATTACTGCTTAAAGCTGTGACTATCGATACAGAATATTAACCGCAATCATCGTTTTGGCACTGGTAACCGACGAACAACAAACGCGAGAAATGCATATACGTTTGACAATATCTGATCTGTGCGTTTATTCTATACAGACAACATGTATATTTATCATCGCATTGAACGTCAGGTACAGTAGTAGTGTCTGCCAACTTTGGATCAATGCGCTGCGACATCTACTGCTGCTTTAGTTACCAATCAATGCACACAGATAAATGACATAAAATGGCGAATACTCTGATAGTGCTCTGTAGATGAATATTCGAGTCAGAAAATATGTATCCACCTCACTAGCTTTGCCACGCATCATGTTAAGATGATTTGCAAAAACAAGAACTATGCTATCAATAGGATGGTCTGTAATGTCAATTATGGTTGGTATTGACCATTTATCCTTTGATTGTAGAATAAAGGGTTCATTTATGTAGCAATGAGCTTAATTGTCGCTCAACGTCCAATGCTATTGCCCAAACATAAGAGATAGACAGCGAGTGCAGTGGTGTTATTGATGACAAGTCACGCGTAGGAAAACGAGGTTTGCCTATTTTGCTTGGATTTGCCGCCATCTTGGCGAGGTGACAAAGGTCGTGACAAGGCATAACAAGTCAAATGTTAGAACAGACAGCGTACACCAATGCGCTCATATATTGGTAATCTTTTGTGACGGGAATGACTGCTACGGGTCCAATGGTCATCGATGCGCGTAACATGAAATGCCGCTACACTCATAGAGGCTTCCCCTATTGACTACCGCAATAAAACGACAGCGTACGTGTCGCAATTGACCGGATTGCTCAAGCCACTTCAGGCTGTAATAATAGCTGACATGGCATAATGCCAATCCAAGAGCTTCCAATATTTCCTTCAACGAAATGTTATTGTATTATAACATAGAGGACTGTTTAACATCTGGTATGTACTAACTCGTGCAATGAAAGTATGCCTTAAAAATTGTGCAGTACATGCTTATCAACAAATAACGTTGAACCTCAGGAAAATGGAAATATTTGACTGTTAATCGAGGGGAAACTGAATAATGTGTGTCCGCTGGCGCATACTGGCAATTAATTATTCGACAGCAAAGACGACAGACATAATTTCAAACTGTGCCAACAACGGTTGTCGCATAACAAGCACTAAAGGTTTCTTATAGCCAATGTCCATAGCCTCCAGGTAGAGAAGAAATAATGGTCATTTATAATTTTATCGCACCCCATTACTGGCTGAAAATGAAGCAAATAGACCGGGCTATATGTCACAAAATAGATACAGCGGCAAGATACGAAATATAGCTTTAATTGCACCTTGAAATGCTTTACTGTATTTTCAAACGAAATTGGTTGATTTAACAGTTTTAATTTGCTTGCAGAAAAGTGCTCACAATACAGGTGTCAATCGAATGCAATCGGTAAATATGATGACCGTTTTACAAAACGTCGTTAGTTTGATATATATTTTCAAGTTGCTATGCGTTTAAATAGTCCATATGTAAATTTACTATGTTATTTTACTTTATGTAAGGTGTTGTACTTTATTGTTTGTTCTACTTGGATTACTTCCCTTTGTTAAACTCTCACTATGTACAGATATATATATATATATATATATATATATATATATATATATATATACCTATATGATATATATATATATATACTATATATATATATATATATATTATGCATATATATATATATATGCATGGTACCGACATCTATATATATATATGCAGCTTGTCTCTTACATAAAAATCCAGACAGACGCGTAATGTAAACCAACAAACAGACACGCTCACACACACACACACACACACCGCACACACAGTTCGGCACATTGTGCGTCGTGTGGTCGTGTGCATTTTAAACATCTACATGGTTCTTCATATATATATATGAATATATATATATCAGAGCTTGTAAGTACATATATATATATAGTATTATATGAGTATAGCCGATGTGCCCCTACAGATTTTATGCGCTCTCACATGCGTAAATGTTCCAGACTTTTAAGACGGCGCATAAGCCACTCATGTTAATGTAAAAGGCATTTGACACGAATTCAGAAGAAGTAGCAGGTTTAGTGAGTAGTTTTCTCTGGATATGCGGTCAATCATGTTCTGTTCTCCAATCTGAAGGATGGCAGCCTGCGCTGTGATTGCGACATTAGTAACCCCTGAATGCTTGACTTGATGAACGGCAACAGGGACAAATAGGCACAGAAACATGTCAACTAGGGTGTACACATGATCATGACCCGCAACTGAGTTCGGTGTGTGTGTGTGTGTGTGTGTGTGTGTTGTGTGTGTGTGTGTCATTGTGTGTGTGTGTGTGTGTGTGTGTGTGCGTGTGTGTGGTGTGTGTGTGTGTGTGTGTGTGTGATCTTTGTGGTGGGTCATTCCGGTCTCTTCAAAGCGCACGTGGCGCTGCCTTACACGCTGAATGCTATATCATAGACGTAACGGTTCGCTTGTTATTGTTTATTTGCACGTAGGCTAGCAGGCAAGAGAATAGTGTGAAGCTCGTTTTGGCTTCAGGGGGCATAAATCACCGCGAGCGAATACGGTAACAAACAGGAGAGAGATATATATCTCCTATCTATATTAGTTGTCGCATATCGAGAGGAGGGATCTGACGAAACTGTCTCCCTTAAAAGAACCTCTTTGTTGTATTTCCACAGAATGTGTACAAGAATCAACCATAAAACACCCGTCAATGTATTTGCTGTCGTTGCGATGTATCCGATGTATCTATGTGTTATGACCTTGTTTGTTCACGCAGTTAAACATAACTTCGTGCGAATAAATTTCATCAGTCCGATTGATTTCTCCTCGTGAATATCACTGGTTTTGAACACCGCTGAGTATAATAACTGGCTTTAATTAACTTACAGATTTATATGTGTACCCTACGTTCATTCTGTCAGAGCGCCAATGGCAGTCAGAACATTCAGATATTGTTAATTAACACTACTTTATCACCTATTTTGATGTTTAAAGTGCTCTATATCGTATTGTTTTTATGCCTCTAGAATAATGCATTTTCCATCTTGTATTACATTACCCGTATATAGTGGCCTTCAGTGGTACAAATCTGATGAGATTGTACAGTGGTACAAATCTGATGAGATTGCCTCAGCTTGTTTACCTGCATGGCATCGATACCTGAGTAAAGAACAAACCAGAAGCTCATCCAATCATAGGCAGTAATTATAAGATGAAGCTTGACACAACAACTTACAATGACACGTGCATTGCAGAAAAAAATGTTGTTATTTGTTATTATTTCAGTAATAATATGTGCAACAGATGAAGGCTGTGCATGTTAAGCACACACACTTGCTTTGACGCCAGGAAAATAATGCTGGATGATTAATAAGAAACCAGACCGTGTTATACCAGCCTTTGATTATATTTATACCTACATGCCCACACTGCCGTCCCCGTGGATTACCACTAAAAGTTAGAGATGGACTCCCGTTCAGAGATAAAGGCCATCAAAGTGACCAGCATTTGAAATTGTCATGTTATACAACAAAAGGATAATAATGAATCCAACTTAAGCAGAGGATTTATATCATCAATCCTTGCCATTTAATCAGCTTTTTTTTACTTTGCCGCCTTGTTTTTTTGTTTTTTTTGGCTATAGTTGTAAGAGTGCATTAAAATAAATTAGTGATTATTAAAGTAGCAACAGCAGGGCAATTATTATGCCTGTTATCAATATGCAAATATATTTATATTGCTAGTAATCAATCATCAGTATTTCAAGATTGTTAATATCATCATAAGTGGCTATCATTTTGAAAGATCAATTATATCATTGAAGAATCGATTAGCACCAAGTGACAGGAGATATCAAGTGACAAATGTTGCACCATTAACGATTGGTGCGATTAATAACGGAGCGATAGGATATGTCAACCAATTGTCAACTTGTTTAGCTTACGTGTTGGGCTTACCTGTTGCATGCTGAAGATCGGGTACCACAACCTAATCAAGTATAGTCGCTAACGGATATACACAACGTAGGTTTCACAGCGCATTTAGCTTTAAATGTTCAATTTGTTACATTTACTCACTCAACACCAATGAATCCGTTCAAATGAGAACCATAGAAAATATGTACGGTTATTTCAACTAATGTTTTTTTATATAAATCGATTGGTTTGTGATTAAATGCAACTATATATAGAACAATAGCACACTATGGTTGCGTAATAGCCCCCCCCCCCCCCCCCCCCCCCGCACAACCTTCCCCTTTTCAAAAATTGCATTATCTAACTGTCATTGTAATCCAAGTAATACAATGGTAATCTTGGGGTTTGCCGTCACTTTCAACAACGAGGTGATATTGGGACGGTGATGGACGAGGATGATTGTGATGCTTGGGAAGATCCAGAGGTTCATGCTAATGACATTGTGCTCACATTTACTTTACATGCAAATAAGTTGATGGAAATTTACTGAAATTGAGACTACAGGTAGCAGAGTATATGAAGTGGTGACGTCATCATATATTGCGTGATCGTGTTTAATTTATCTACGTATTAATTGCGATGGCGAAATAAATGCTGTTTACTCATACGCTCTGTTCAAACAGACATCAACTGCGCATGTTACACGTCTTATCTTGACCAACATCTTGCTATGATTTCTGAAGACGACGACCACGATAGTATGGTAAAGTTGCCCGTAATCTTGTTAATATGTTTGTGCCCAAAGCGCTGTCCCTATAGATCCCAAACAAACGTGCCGGTAATCACCAACACTTCACAGTGTTACCCCTCTAGAAACCGTCATGTTACAAGACCAAGATAATTTGTTAACTCTCCCCGGGTTCGCAGTCTCATAGATTTCATTAACCCGCTAACCCTTTGGCGCTTCTTCTTCTTCTTACATAGCCAAGGATGGACACTGGAAATGAATCATGTAATAGATCATTCTTAAACGTTGCCGTTGCATGTATAATCGCCTGTTATGGTGTTAACACTACTGCTTCAAGGTTCGATGATTAATATTTAGATGGTAAATTGAAGCATTAATCCGAAGACGCTGGGGGAGGGAGGCTGTGAGATAAATATATATAAATACTATCATTTATTAAACCGTTCGTTGTGAAAGGCAACATAAACAGAAGATAAAACAGTCGGAAATAACTTGAATATGTCGCGGATTTATATCCACAAGCACAAGGATCAACAATGAATCATTGAATATGTTTATTAGTTCAAGCAGGGAATATATTTTATTTGCAAATGCGCTGAAAAAAAACTTCATAATCACAATAGTGTCCAACACACAACGATTATCTTAGTTGCTTTCTATGATATGTTAATGTGAATGAATGTATGTTACACATCATATAGACGTTTGGCACCGCCGTCATTCAGATACTTAGGAATGCATGAGAGCCAAGAGCAGTTCGAGGGTATCGGTAGACTTGGTACGATGGCTCTGCTTTAATTGAGGGATGAACGTACCTATGCTTATTGTTTTGTATTTAGCTGAAAAAGCTGAAAAAAGATAATTCTATAGATCCATGAGTTGCATCGCGAATAATGTAGCATACTATGCTGAAGGTAATTTGGTACAGTAAAATGGCTCACCCGTTTTATGGAAAATTTATATGATGCTGATTTATCTGAATGCACGCATTGTTTTTTTTAGATCGTGGCGTATAAGGTAGACATTATTGATGGTCCCGATAAGCCGAAAATAATGGTCTCATTATGATTATCTGCCTTAGAGTCAGGAGTCACATGACTTGCAACCATGTTGATGAGCCAAAACCGTAACGAACCGGAAACGTAGATTCCCACCTTTTGTTTTTATGATGAATGTCGGTTACTACACAAACCAACTTTAGATACGGACTGTCACGTTAGCCGAAACAGCGGCATCTTATTTTCTTAGTACCATAGTGCCGTTGAACGTTAATTTTCGTCGGTGAAGAGCAAGAGGAATATATCTTTATTTCTCTGATAGTATCGAACTAATTATTTGATGTCTAAATTCGGCTTTTGTCACAACAATGTCAATGCATACATAAATATATATATATATATATATATGTTTGTTTTTTTGCGCATACACATATACAGATATGTATGCATATATATACATATATATATATATATATATGCACATATAGATATAAACTTAAATATATTTAAACATTTATATATATATATATATTTATACATATATGTATATATATGTGTATGTATTCAAATACATTCAGGATATACAATAGATATCTATACATATGTTCTCATATATATACATTTGTATATATATACATATATTTATACAAATATATGCATATAAATATATATATACATATATATTTAAACACATATATATATATATATTAATATATAGATAGATATGTGTGTGTGTTTTTGTGTCCATACTTGAATACAAATATATTTGCATATATATATATATATATATATATATATACATATATATATATATATATATATATATATATATATATATATTTGTATTTAATTATGCACGCAAGAACACTGACATGATACATATTCCCTATATGTATGGTTTCGTAATTGAACTTATCATCGCACTAATGAATTAATATACTTATGCCGGCAGAAGCCCCTCTTATCTGGATGGTCAGCTAACTTTATGCCTCAATAAGCATCGCCATGGTTCTACAAGTCAAGTTTACAATATATTTATATATATATAGTCAAAGAGTTTACTCCATAGATCGAATTAATATTGCCCTGCGTAAGCCGTATCTACTTATTTCCAAATATGCACTTGTTTGGTCTGGAACTAGGCTGGTGAGTTGTGTCGGATGAAGAACTTTTAAATGGAGCAGGGATATTTGACGCGCAGCATCTATATGTAGATCTTTGGGCAATATCCTGTCTACTTCCAGTGCCTTTTCCCTCAGCCTTAATATAGAACGCGCCTTGCAACTAGTCCCTATAAACCCCTGGCTCCTGAAGGCAGCGTTCTGTTAGAGTTTGACACGGGAAAACGGGTGTCCTGCATTACAAATATATCGTCCAATCTGGGCTACCAGTTATCAGTAAAGGCGGTAGTTCGCCGAATAGTTTACAACCATGCGGCCAAGATTTCGTCTGCGCACGCCCCTGCTAAGCATGTAACTTGAATAGGAACAGTTGGCGATTACCGAGCGATTGGGAAGCAGTTTCATGACGCAATGGTTCGGAATAGGTACTTCTCCTTGTGGAAATGGTGGCGAAAGAGCATGGTTCCCCGTAAACCGGGAATCGGTAATGAAAAGGATATGCATCCTCGGATTTTATCATTGCGACTAAGTCACTGAAAATATAAGGTTACTCAGTACAGCCGCAGAATTTGGGGCTTTAGCAAATCTCTTTTTGGTATATAATAAATAATTCAACTTATAAGCCAGTTTCGTAAGCAATAGCGCTAATCAATAAATGCACCTAACTAGAAACATATAAAGGTTCCGTAAAGGGTGCTGACATAGATATAAGCGCAAAAAAACTCCGTGATGATGTTATCCGAAAACATTTCCACAATTATGTGGCGTCTTCCTTTCATTTTGAATCCGATCTTTGGGAGGTAAAACTTTCTTATTTTGCTATCCATTTTCAGCTCGAAGATTACCCTGTTTGTTCAGGCTTATTCAGTTGAGCGTGCCATCTGTTAAGTATATGGACCTACGGGCGCAAACTGCAGTTTCCAGATAATGCTATATGAAGTAATTGTCATTGCGTCTCTTAAAAACATACGAATTATTTCGGGGGCGTGGTTGCCTTGGCCAATCCGAAGACTTTGTATCGTTAACAGACGCCGAGCTTTTTTTGATTGGTAGCGTCACCTCATGACGTTGATTTCACTCATTTACACACTCACCGCACAGCTAGTCAGAGTGAACCTTGTATGCTTAACTGTAAGCTTTTCGATTATACCCTAGAAGTATAGGATCACTATAATGATCGACGGACACAATGGGGTGATTCTGCACATCTATTTACGTCAACATACGATCGCCGTGTCTGCCCTGGCAAGTGCACCAACACGGTTATAACCATCGCCAGCATCGATTATTGTCGGGCATGAAACATGCACTTAGATTCGCGATTTTCGTCCATTGCATAAAGATCATTCTAGAAAGTTTATTCTTGTTTTATCTGAGTGCTACTTACGTTGCTTTTTATATGCTAAATCCACTTCCACATGGTTTAATAGTCCGATGTTCCACAAAATCGTAAATAGGGTAGGTCCCCATGCATACCACACTTATAACACTTTTGGAGATCGGGCCGTAAGACGTTCAGCTATGATATTAATACCATGCGACACTTATGCTGAAACGCGTTTGCAAGTAATGAGTTATTTTAGGTTGTGGTGATGATGTTATAGTTGTATATTCCTAAATAGTGACTGCCAAATATGCCACTGAAGCGTCTTGTTTGCGACTTCAATGGACACAATATATCAATGAACAGCACCTGCCATGAGAGTGTGATGGGACAACATCTATCAGTATTCCTAGCCAGTACTTTTATGATTATTCCCAGGATACGACAGCTGGATTATTTAACTGCTACTTGCATTGTTTATAAGATGATTTTGATATAATTCAGTTCAACCCCGTATACTGGTCGTGAATTAAGTCACATAATTTCAACTATTCTTGCAATTGGAAAAGTAGTTTTTTTACAATTTGATTGATTGCTGCCTATATGGCTATATCTTCAGATTACTTTAACCAATGCAACCTTTCAGTTATTATCTATTCAGTTCTAGGGACAATATTATTATCGCTTAAAAGTTTCAGCTTGAGCGAAACCCTGATTGTGTTCGCACCGATTTTGAGATAAAAGGCGATGAGTAATAGGACACTTACCAGAAATGGGAAGATTTTGCGTACAAAACAAACTGATCACACCGAGCAATTATAATGTGGTTTATGATGTCAGGTCAACATTTAGCGCGACCCTGTTTTGCGATGACATTTCATGGACCTCATCAATTGCGGTATAACGTGGTTTCATCGTACCAATAGTCAAGTATTTGCCAAATGTATTTTGCTCAATTAATTTCGATTAACCAATCAATCTTATCAACTATGAACATGGATTACATCTTTGAGTTCAATGTGAAGGGGAAACAAAGTAAGCTTGGTACAAAGAAGTCGTTGTACTGAACCATCAATCTATGCCCTGTGCATAGGATATAATAAATGAATTGTGATTACCGGCTGCCACCACATTTATAATAAAATGAGTATGAACAATATATGTTTTAACCGATACCATTTGGAAAGCATGTCGCTGTAGGCGACAATATATTAGGGACTGTAAACAATGCACTGCTTAAGATATATGTATCCCTAATTTTATATTTTCGCTTAACCGAATGACATATGGAAGGGAGAATTTTTACATCTGCAATATATCATTTACAAGAAAATATCTATTCCAAGTGGAGTATCAAGCTACATGGGATGAGGAGTGAACATGTAGAATTTACTGATCGAAGATTGGATTATCGCTCTTCGCTAGAGGAATGCGTCGACGTGCTGAACAAAATTACAACATCTACATATTCAGCAATGCATTGGTGACTAATAATTTGATTCTTATTTCCATTATCACATATCATTAACATTATATGCGACATCATAATATGACACAAGGACCCACAATAAATCCCTTGCGATAAATGTAGCGTTGTAAGAGGTATATTCGCACTGAGAGATTGGATGTGTGGGTTGGATATACTACACCAAGGCACAACTTCATGAGATTATCATCAGACATTGACTTCGTTAAGTATTCCATTTTCATCTCACTTTCTCCGGAGATAAATTATATTAAATTTGCTTGATTTAGTTGTTTTGTTTCTATGTAGTGAAATAACTGTCTAGACATTTACATTCGAGTTTTCTTTAACACTTGACACCCTTCTAAAAGTTTAACAATTATATGTGGCTGGTGTCAAGATAAAATGGACTTTTTAGTAATAGGTGTTTGATAATACTTCTGGGTAACTGCCTCTGCTAAATAGCTCAAAAGCTCGCACGTAACGTTACGTTGAGAGGTGAGCCCAACAGCTGTTTGACCATATCCTCCATTGTTACTTCGTTGTTAAATGGAATGTCGTTAGGTTTAGCATAAGAAATTAGATTGTCGTTTGTGTATAAATGTCTTATTGCTTATCACCTTTGTGTGAAGTTGCCCATCCACAATCAGGGACCATTTCATTGACCCCGATGTAGAGGTTAGTGCCCCCTGGTCAGCTATATAAGAGTCTTTGACCTTTTGCAACATGCTTTTATATTGTTATAATAGCATCTAGATGAGTTCTCTGGTGTTCTCGGAGGTGAAGCCAGTGCTGCGTATTACCATTTTACGAAATGGCCTGTATTGTCGACGGCTTAGCAGATTTCAGTGTCATTTCAGAAAGATGCACAAGTTAAATAACACCACAACTCTTCCAGACCGATTTACAGAATTGGTTAGCCACCCATTGGTTCACGGAACATTTTAATATGCATCCGATCAGTACTTATATGCATTTAGATACAAACTGGATCACGCTTACCGAGGGCAATATGAATTAGATTAAATTTCCCTGTATAAATAACGCTAAAAGTGCATTATTCACGTCCGATGGCATTCGATATTAATAATCGCCATAGCTGTATCTAATGCACTTACATACATTGCTCAGAAAGGTTGATTTATTATCAAGAATCATGTCGATGCTTGTAAGTGCGCAAAATAAGCAGACTGTCTCCATTAGGAGGTCCATACTGGCATGAATAAATAATAAATTAGCATAATGATCAGTATTTGTAACATCATTTGACGACATTTGGATCCTTCCATTCATGTCAATGGGCGCTTCGCAATATTCTCGTTAAATATATCAAACTATAATGCTCAATATCAGATCTCATTACCGAATGTGTGTAAGTTACCGGCAACATTGTGATTGAGAGGGTTTTGATTGCGATCGCAAATGTCTGAGCATTTATGCTGATCGTAAAACACACCTAATCCTGATGTTATTTAGAGAGAGGCGCATAATGAGAAACTTGCATGAAGCTAAAATAGGACTACTTGACGTCAGCCACCCTCATTTGGGTATTCATAAACGTGCACAATTAGAATATATATGTCATGGAATAAATTGGTCTTTTCTTAAATGGTGTAACGTTGATGTGACACAAATACTTATGGAATAAATAAGCGAGGATAGACAGCCTCTCGTGTTCAAGCAGTGCAACACTCCGACACCTTTTATTAAACAGTTCTGATTTGCAAGGAAATAAAATGGATCAGATCGGTGCATAATACTACCACAGTTATGATAATTAAAGTATGATTGGGTTATTTTATTTTGATCACAATCATAAATATTCCTGCTTGTTATCCCAAATACTGGTCTCTATAGTCACTTACAATATGTGAAATATGTGATAAGATATGACAACACCACCATCACCTTTGATATATTAGGAGCGAGCCTCATTGTGCATATGTCATTTTAGATTTCTTGCTTGAAAATAGCTTCAAGTGACCTAGGGCGATTGCGTATCAAACATAATCACATCAATACCAATTCAGCTTGACACTACCCACCTGCCAAATATAGTGCGTACCGAAAATTGCTGTCTGCAACATCGCTTAATGGCGTAACATTTAGGAACTGGACATGGTAACAGTGGGGTGAAACGTCACATTCAACAATGAGGTGATATCGGGACGGTGATGGATGAGGATGATTGTGAAGCTTTGACAGCTCCCATTAAGTGCCAGCGCATAAACCCGTTACCCACGCCCCTTTCAGAGATGGGACCGCCATTTAACGTGATCTTCCGAGTCACGGGGAGCCAGTCAGGTTTTGACACCTTGGTATCGATGCCACAACCGCAGTTTACCACTGCGCCACGGGACCCGACTGTAATATTTAAGAGCAATGAGCTAAAATAGAAATAGTATCAAGGCGTTAAATGTGTATCTCTGAGATGGGACTGAGAGTATAAACATAAAAAAGGCCCAGTATTCTAAAAATCAGCTGAACGCTCAGGTATTATAGTTAACAGTATACATCAAAGGCCTTATTCATGAGATGCACATACTAGTTCAGTACACCTGAAGGACCAGTGCGTGTTATCACGTGGAGCCGTAAACACATACTTTATTATAAACAGACTATTTTACTGGAAACCTAACCATATCCTTGACAAAGCGGTTCGTGGCGATGATATCAACAAACGGGTTTGTTCATATTCTTTCAGATAAGGCAAGGGGCATGAATAAGATAGTTAAGCATGGGTTATGTATAGATAAAATGTGCTCGATTCAAGCATCTATTAAGTTCCGCTAATAGATCATTGCATAACGCGTATAAGCAATCTATCAGCCAGTTCGTCCATTTACCCATTCCGCTCACGCAGCCGAAATGTAGGGGGAGGAGTATTATTGCACAAAAAGCAAGGCTAGAATGCTATTTGCCCTGCACGTGATCAAGCCAATGCGTTCAAATATCACGAGGTGTGGTAGATGTGTACGGGATGACAACAACAATACGTGCGGTCGATCATGTTTGCCTTTATATTGTAATGCAACGGCTTATAAAGTGCGCATAAGATAGAACAAGTGTCCTACTTAGAATTGGGCGATGAATACAGCCAACCTGCAAGTTCAGTGTAAATACAAAGACGTCGTGTGTAAGTACATAAAACACACATTCATGTCAATACTTAGTAATTATAAATATATCTTCTATTTGACCAAGCAGGGAACATTGAATGTCGGCTTTGAACAAAGCGAATTAGCTTGCACACAAATTTGTAAGCCATCGGTCTCTTCAATCAGGGTTTTGGTCGCCATGCGATCAGTGTCGATCCATTACACTGTTTGATGTATCGGCTTCTGTCAGTAGGGCGATGGCACCGCTGATCCTACCGCTCCTTCATCGTTTAACTATCATTCGCGAAACATAGCCTCAGCGGTGGACTGGAAATTGAATCGCATCTATTGACATTTATTCTCGACATTATTTACCGGCAGACTACGTGACAGCATAGAATAATGGACAGCATCGGATTCTAATACGTGCGTTAGAGATTTATTCAAATGAATAATAGTGGAAACGTTAATATTCATATCATTACCTTGGTCATCAAGTATGGCTTGTTGCTCCCCTACCCGCTCCTACCGAGAGGTTATCCCTGCTGTACATGCAGTTCAGGGAATGACTGATATTCAGCTTGAGCGAGCTAATGGTATGTCGTACAAGATCATGCATTAAATGATCTTGAATATATCTTATACCAAGATCAATAAATGTGGGTTGTAATAGTTTTTACTTGTCTCAACTTACATGTATTATGTGTAAAAGTGATGGGTGAGAATGTGCCTTAACACATATATTCATATGTACCTATCTTTGCATTTGCTACTTTCGCTAGAGATCCATAAGATAGCGATTGGTGGAATGTTCAATCAGATATATATGGTGAAAGTCGGATGCCAATTTCATTGCATTAGAAATATGTTGAGTAATCGATAAAGTGACTACGTATCGAAGCAAATAATCTTAATTGCGTTTAACCTCATTGAAACATGGATAATAATGCTATATGAAAAATCGACCAATGCAGTGCCTTTGCTAGGATTCCCGCTGAACATACTTGTACGAAAAATATATGGCATTTTGTTAGGACCTACGGTTGCGTAAGTGTTATCACAGCAATACATATTGGAGATTAAAAGAGTGTGGTGCGTAATGTTATATACACTGTTTTGCCATTTCTACTGTCTTTGTGCTTGCTACATGGCTGATTTTGACAAAATTGATGCTATCATGTTAGATGATACATTTCCCAATAGAGTGGTTCTTGTTCATATTATATGTGCCCAAAGCAATATCAATGCAAAAGCGCACCTAAAGGAGCCGGTTATCTCTATTATTGACAACCTTGCCTCTCTCATATCTTACTACTAATATCTCGTAATGGACCCGGGAACACAGAACAGTACATTGCATTTCACAGTTAGCCCGAGGAAGGTCTTGTCCTATGAAACAATAAATAGACTAAGCTAAAAACTAAGCATCCCTAAATAATTGCTCTCACCTATCCATGAAACAACCTCCTAAGGGGATATCAGGGTAATGACTTTGAAAAATATTCAAAAAGTATTTGTAAACCATAAAACATGCCGGCATTAGATGATATGTGTGCCGAGGTTGTCTGCCTTATTCAACTATCAATAGTTTAGTAAACACTGTTGTGACATCATATATCACTAATCAAGGCACAGCCATAGATGTAAGATTCAATCTCAACACGCAATGCTAGACTGATGTTTTCTTTTTGGAGTAGAAATTTGCTACCGAGACGATAATGTCGAAAATGTCCAGTGAACTTAGCTGCGCAAATCAACTCTTCATTGTAACAATTTACTTGGACAGATGGGAGATAAATACCCTAACATATTACCATTATGTCCCCAGGCTCTGAGTATGCCAGAATGAAGGCACAAATAACACCAGTAACATATGTAGCATTCAAAGTATTTGTAAAGTGCTCGACACATTGAGTTCATGGGTGGATAAGCTCCAATGCCTTAACAACAATAAATCGGACATCTTATGTCTTTTATGACAGATTTATCCGTCTGATGTTAGTTTATTTTTACAAGTTAATTCTAGTAAATGTTTTTTTCAGATTTTAGTTTACGAAGATCGAGTAGCGCCAATGCTATGAATAATAAGAGCTTAAATGCATTGATAACATGCTTATAATTTCATAGACGTTTAGTACACCTTAGCGCTTGGTGCAAATGGAACTTCAACTCTTATGTCAAAACATTTCGGACAAAGTTGTTTTCAGGTGTCATGAGAATGAGCACAATGAAGCTATGTTTCAATGAAAAGGCCCAGGACTTCATTAACTTGAGCTGGTTAGTGGAACGTGACAGTCAGCTCCCGGTTGAAAGAATAATCGTGTATATAGATAGACGTTTACCCTGATTGATCGTGGTACGATTCGGGTTAATTTATTTCATTTCTATTCTTTTTTATGATATATTATGCTTATGTATTACTGATGAGCACACGTTGATCTTTTACTTTTGTTGCACTCATATATGAATATCCGAATATATTGAGACAAAACTGGTCGGGCCGAAACATATTTGCAAAGAAATGTAACTTGTTGTGTTATTTACGGAGTAAAATAGATTTTGAGTGTTACACCTTGACTCAGCATAGTGAAGTTTATACTACTGTTGGTAGCCACACATTTGTCTCATATATATTACCACAATCCATAAACAGTTTGTAAGTACGGTTTGACACAAATCATTAGGCAATTCAACATCAGTCATAACGTTCTTCCCATTGCTAAACAACACTCGCGTTTAAAAACGGGGCACGAGATATTTGATTCCGTTCGTTTGTGAGGCAGGTGCAATCATCATGCTTAGTTAGTCATTGCCTGTAGCAGTCCTCGAATTAATTACATCAATTTCATACTCGGTGTAGGTGTATTGTTGCACAGGCTCACACAGAGACGCAGTTGAATATTTATATATATATATATGTATATTGCCCAGAGGTGTTAAAGAGATATCTACATTTGGAAGATGAACAGACCAAAATCAGACATATCTATATATATATATCTATATATATATATATATATATGTATATATTCACTTCTCATTTGGAGAACAATTGTAAATGATCAAATGACATGCCGCATCGAAACATCTCCCGCATCATGTCAAATGTGCCGTTAAGGGATGGCATGGCAGGGCTCAGGTTGAACGACGCATTCTTGATCAGAGAAACGAATTATTGAGGTCACGTGCACAGAACCAATGAGTTAATCCTCCACCAATATATATTAAATCAACATTAAATCATTATATATATATATATATACAAGACTGTTTTATTCACGTTGCATGTGTCAAGCGATAAGTGTGACAAATAACCTCTATGACACCTTCACCTGTTGCCATGTGTAATGTGAATTTCGGAGACTTTAGTAGATGCCTTATGCAAACGAAGTTAACAGCAACCTTTACCAACATTTGTCTGCGTTCGAAGCCAATTCCTTTCCTCGTCGGTTCAACAAATGCGGTTCCTACTGATGTTTGCTGTGATTAGACAGTTTTCTAACCCATGGTAATGGACGCATTGTTGTACACCGGTTCCGTATTGGCGCTTTTAAACAGGACCAACTAGAACGCATTTCGACGGGATTGCTCTGGCTATGTTTTATGAAGGAAACAATAGTTTCTCATGCCTGACAGATTAATAAGCAATCATCCAGACAACTTTTGTATTAATAATTTGAGCCTTGTTCAGCCCCGAATTTCGCGTTAATACAGGAGCTCATACAAGACCGTTATTGTAATATCAGCTCGGATTTATTAACGGTTTTTTTTCTGTGCTGCAAAGAATAAGTCTGCGATCATTTAGCTTGGACTAACATCATAGTCATTCAACATATGTTAAATAAAATGGATATTCTATAGCAAAACCCATCCCTAGCGTAACACTTAAAATGCAGAGGCAAAAATGTATAAAGAAATTCACTAGAATATGACCAATGAAAGCAGCAAAGAGTCGTTCAAATAAATGTAACAACTGCAGCAACAAGTCGCTGTTGGCTGCTGGGATACGATTCTGTCTTACACGCGTGAAAATCAATGCGCCCTACCTTTCACTGCTCCCTATTTATATTGTTTCCATGATCAATTACACCAATGCATTAACTTTTCCGTTCTTTCTCATTGCTTTTGCATGGTTTATTCAGTGTTTGCACTTGATATCTAATAACGGTTTGGACTTAAATATATATTCATTAGTAAAATATATGTATAATAAACTAAATGTCAAACACTTAATGGTCTAAAGGACAACCATTATTTTAAATCAAGAATAGAGCGATGCAACCATCTTTCAAACAAGTGCATATATATATATATATATATATATATATATATATATATATATATATATATATATATATATATATATATATATGTGTGTGTGTGTGTGTGTGTGTGTGTGTGTGTGTGTGTGTGTGTGTGTGTGTGTGTGTGTGTGTGTGTGTGTGTGTGTGTGTGTGTGTGTGTGTGTGTGTGTGTGTGTGCATTGAGGTGGCTACAAGAATTTGAGAACCATTTGAACGAATGGGGTTGCAATATGGAAGTCGATGATAGCTACCCCATATTCCACATACAACTTCAGAAGAGAGGCACGGATAATGCTAGGGGGCCTTCTGTGTTTGTTGCTTATATACGTTGCATTGATCATTTGCTATATAATAAAGCCGATTCAAAGTTATTATTTGGTCCGACTGAAATGAACACAATACAACAAATTGTCCTATATATTTCCGAATATTCCTTTCGCACAAAGATGTATTTGTAATATTTGTTGTGGTGATATTTGCTCTGTAGCAATTGTTTGCATCTATTTCTGTTAACGATTTTCCTTCTATTAATTGTCTTTATTGATATATCTGTCGCATAACACCGCTTCCATAAAACATGATCTACTATTATATTTATACCAGACAAGGTTCACTGTTTTTCTATTCGATGGGTGGATGTAGATTGGTGCATGGCGGAGTATGTGGCGTGCCTGATTCATATTGAAATCAAGTCAGGGCGAAATATATAATGTAATAGTTGCAATCAGCTATTGCAGAAAGACGAATAATGCGGCGACAAGATTAGGCCATATCTTTGTTTTGTTCACCGAATCGAAATTATCCAGTATTGACATCAGGAATTTACATCGATGAGACCAAATGTCCAAGTGAAAACAACTATGCTAACTAGCGACGATATATTGCAAAGCAATATAATTTATCATACCAGCTTCATTGAAAGCTATTTGACACTAGAACCCGGTACGAGTTATGCTACGATGACTCTGCTAATGATGTCGCCAATGATAAGCCATGTGTGCTGCAAATGCAACGGTATACTAAAGCCTGTCCACAGCACCAACTTGCACCGCTTGTTTCAAAACTATTCCGGAAGGGTATCGTTCCTGTCTGACTCTCTTTAAATCGATGTATAACTCTGTGATCACCGACAAATAATGCAAAGCAGTGGATAGCCTTAGATATATCAAAATGTAGTCATACCCCAGGCGGTGGAACAGAATTACTGATAGCCTACAAAAGTCGGATTCTTTCATTGCAACCCTAATACAGATCCGGTAGTATAGCATTTAATATGTTGGCTTAAATCATTTAGCACGGGCCTTCACTGGTTCGGCTTAGTATTATCTGTTGCTGTATTTTACTGTAGCACAAGACGTTGCCTTGCATTCGTTTGTGAAGTAAATGGAATTGCATTGGTTTTTTTTTGTTCTTGCCCGTACCAGTTTTGGTATTTAATTGCATCCATTTCGCTCTAGGTACTCGTGCGGCTTTACACAATCACACTCAGAGACGCATTTAAATATATAAGTTAAAATGACTTCGTCAATGGCATTCTCCTACTCCCTTATATTTCCCAGGGGTGTTACAGAGATATTCACTTGCAGCCATCGGATACACAAATGTAAGGATAACAGACAATTATCATATATCTTATCATCACCACGGCAACTTTCATCCCTCTATGATGCCAAGTGTCACTTTAAGCTAGATTATGACATGGTTTTGGGATTTATTACAGATTGGCAGTCGCATTCTTGTTCATGCTTACGATTCGCCGACGTCATGTGGTCGGAGTAGTAATAAGTGTGAAAATAAAAATCTTTATTCATCACCATCCTATACAAGACAATATAGAAATGCAAAAGGTCGTTTGCATTTACGCTTTTTGAGGGTTTTAAATTAAGTTATCGCACAATACCAAAAGGGGCCCCCCTGGCAGATTTCGGAGATAGGAATAAATTGATATTCTAGAGACGCAACTAGCATCTTCCTTCATTATGGAGG
>CM067350.1:38926572-38961283 GCA_034190875.2 Urechis unicinctus | reverse complement strand
AAATATATGACTGATATTTCAACGCCACGTCGTACTGATACCTTGCAGAGACCAATGTGTCTCTAGCAGCAATTTAACGAACATCATTTAAATACAAAATTCTATATCAAACAGGTCGATGTGCGTTCTTCAATCGCGAAGAGCCAAATATATTGATTTGTGATCTGATGTTTGTGGTTCATGTTCTGCAAGCCATTTTTGATTTAAACATCGGTGCAAATGCGCAAATGTTCCCTTTGTCACTCTCTGACTAGATATGTCTTACGTGTCTATGAATCAGGAAAAATGAAGTATTGATTCAAGAGTTAACAGAATGCATATTTGGATGACGAGATAAAGGTCTGCAGGTTGCTTCTTTGCCGAGAAGTTACGTTGCTCATAGCACAATACGACCCAAAAAGTTGAGTAAGGTGATACTCATCGCAAACTTGTCGCATATGTTTGACTGAGGGTGTCATCAAGCTTCTCTAGAGTGTTCGCTATATTAACATGCTTAGCCTTAACCCACCGTAATAATGTTTACCTTTATTGCATGCTGTAGTTGTGGCTCTAGTGGCATAGATTACTAGAAAGTGCGGGCACTAACTAACCAATCATATAGAAAAAAGGCATGACAATTGAAAAACGTTTTGCTGAAAGCAGTCAAGTTTACTCCTCTTGCTAAGCTGTTGCATCGTTGACTGAACAAACGATGCACATGAAATGCATGTCATTCAGTGTTTGTATTTGCAAATCAATCTATAGTAAAGTTGTTTATAATTAGCTGACAGAGTCTAGCGAATGGCTAATTGTGAACAGCCCAGTTCTCGTTGTAGGTCATTATACACGCTGCATTCTATTGTTTACTGGATCTCAGTTCAATCGTCAATTACTTACAACATTGATTATGTTTTATTCTGAGTCTATTCAGACATTTTAAGCAAAGTTGCAGTTTGTCTTTGTTCAAAGTCTATCACATAGATACTGATTGCAATAAAACGAGTGACAGCAAAACATTCCGACCGCATCATCAAAGCAAGCTCAACATTGGTAGGGCGACTAGCAACACTGGCAGAATGTGTGCTCTCTTTGAGATCCATTTGAAAACGAAATTAAAAGTATTCACTCTTGCCAAATACATATTGTCTTTGTCATTTGGTCCCATCGACGTCATTTATTAGAAACAGCAAGACAAACATGATGTATTCTGATAGCATCATTGACCAACTTCTTGCAGGATGAGACATGTGGTTATCACCCGATGATGTTTGCCGTGCAAACTACTGCCGTCCCGCTTTATCACTCCCCGAAAGTAACCTCTGCTGTTTTCCAGCCGCTCCACGCTGAATTACTATGTTTCCTGACCTCGGAACCCCCCTCCGGTGGACAGGTTATCCGCTAGAGTTGTTACATATACACTGTACGGGATGTTGCCAGGTAGGCTAGATTGAACCATTCTAGGAAGTTATTGGTGATCAGACCTTCTGATGATCTTCGATTGTGAGGCACTGTGAGCTGTGGACCGTGAGTGCGTAGCTAATACGCCAATTGTCTGTTGTGATGGCGGTCGCTGGGGCCCTCGATGGTAACCCCGACGATATCATTGAAGACGAGTTCTTAGGAAGGGTATGTGTCAGGAATCCGGACATCAATGTTTTGTCTACGGCTGTTCTTGAGATTATGCGGCAGCGATACCAGCACGTCTGGGTAGCATTCTTGTGTCTCCGCAGCATCAGCTCATATTCCCTGTTACGCCCTTTTTGGCCACTAGTGAGTATGAGATCAGGGAGTGGCATCCATGTTGGGAGTCTTCCGCGTAGAATAAACCATAACAGCGCCACCATCCTCAGACTCCATCTGGGCGTTATCCATCATTTCGACCAACGGTTCGTGGGGTGGGTGGACATTCTCTGCTTTGATTTCATACCAGGGGAAACGCTGCGCAAATTTGGTCGTCTCTAGGAAAAAGTACACAATTAACATAGAAGCACCTTAACTTGTTGTGCAGATGTTTCCAACGAGATGCCTCTGGAAGCGTCGTTGTGTTTTGATTATAGCAATTTGTTAGATTTGGATACAAGCTTTATGTGTTTAGCTGTACATCCTATTTATTTATACGACAAAAAATTCAGTGTTGTGATAATGTACGGAATCTGAATGCAATTTATTTGAAAGACGCTCATTTTAATGCTAATGCATATCAAGACAAACAACAATTTCTTTCCATAAGGACTATAAAGATAAAGCTCAAGCAGATGGATATTTTGGAATGATTACCAACAGTACGCCCATAGCACCCTCCAATTACCTTTATTCATTTAATTCAGTATACAAATTGAGCTGTTATTATACGTATTTGAGTGAAATTTGTTTGGCTATACTTGTATTGGTAGTATTTGTAAATTGTAAGCCGCCTGGTCTCCTTTATCTGTGTTCTATTCGCCATGGATTCCGTGTCGTTGATCTAATACTCAGTGTGAGGTATTGGCTTGTGTCAAAGGGGTGATAGCACCAATGATCCTAGCACTTCTTCGTCGTTCTGACCTATCATTGTAGACACATGACCTCTGAGGTGGACTGGAAATTGAATCGCATCTGTTAAGATGTATACACCCCTGTTTGAATTAGAGATAGCAACGAATAAATATGGCGGATCAAACAACACACTGATGAGATCATCTCTCTTCTAGTTTCAAAGACAATCATAAGTGTCTTGTCATCCCTCCCGCGGGACGTTTAGCGCTTCTACAAGAAATGTTCAGAGAATGTTGTCTTGTGGTACAGAGGAATGTAAGCACTGTACTTGTAAATACACATTTGAGTGTAAACGTTTCACAATTAACAATTGTATTCATAGGTTGTGTACTTTTTGTAAGCCGCTTCAATGTTATCGAAATACATTAAATGCGATCAAAAATGTACAGGTTGCAGCATTAAATATTGAATAAGTCAATAATTAGTTTTAAATACTAATCGGCACAAACACAAGTACAATCATGCGGTTTGCAACAACACGTCGGCATATAAGATTCCATTACACACGTAGTTATCCATACGAAGTGTTTGAATGCTCTTTGGGCAGGGCTATTCGCTCATATTAATCAATCAGCAGAAGCAATATGCTATAAAATATAGGTTAATTGAGACATAACCTCCCTATAAAAAGGAAATGATATACAACAAACAGTTGTCCTGATATTTTACAGTTGCCATTGTAGTCTCCGGTTAATGTGTCGGTCTCGAAAAGCTACTGGCTTAGAAAACGAGTTGCGAGAAGTCGCAAATGAGTTATGCGATGATGCCATCCTGCACATAATGGTTCGCATTCTATGTCATCACGATGTCATTAAGGTTAATCATTCAGACGCATTGCCAAAGAACTAGCATATGGGTGTCAACACCTCATTTTCAGCCATTAAGACAAAATTATCAAATCATTTATAACAAACATTGTTATATGTATCCCAAACAGAGTTTATAATGTGTCTAATCATGGTCTGTTCATCTTGCTACAGCGATATATTGAATTCCTAGTTTGGTAGTTGCCATCAGGTGATCAATCAATATGGCACTCGTTAACTATTTTTATATCGCGCATGGCTATTGCTGTAATTAGTATGATAGCAGCACGGTACAATTATGTTGGCTTGAGCTGAATATCTTTTGATCCTCTTTGAATAGTATCATAATAAAGCAGCAGGGTTATTAATAGTTTTATACAATTTCTTTTTCAACCGAGACTTCTTAATGTACCCGAGAGCCTGCTATCACGCAAAGCCAGGCGTCTTGTCAACTAGCTTAAGTTAATGAAATCCTAGGCCTTTCATTGAAGCATAGCTTCATTGCGCTTATCCTCTTGACACCTAAAACAATTCTATTAGACCTGTTGGTTTGCAACGGACGAGCGAGGTAGGGAAGCGTTAACCTCACGCTGGGGTTTGGTGGCATTTATGACCAAAAGGGCGCTTGTGGACCTGTCAATTGTTGTAGGTGTCGTATAAATTATATCGGTTACAGTGTAGCATCATGCTAACCGCAATTGAATAAATATGATAGGCACCATACACCACACCCGTGTTAGTGTGTCGCTTAACCCTATTCTTAACTCACATTACATTGGGCGTGTCAATGAGGTTATGATCAACAAATTTAATAAGTCCACATACTACTGACACTAGACTAAGTATCTGCTTGCACAAATTATATATATGGTTCTGAAAACATTCAGTGCCCTAACTTTACCAAAAGTGATTTTATTTTGATCCGTTATTTACATAATTTACCGTTGTTATATCTATTCAATTCGATCTTGATACTAGTTATCCACATGTTATCGACATTCTGTATGGTCATATTACTCAATCGTGATTCATTGATATAGAAATGATGAAATTAGGTAGCTGTAGCTGAACTAGCCAAACATATGGTTAGCATGCATCATTAGGAAATGATCAAATCCTTCATACTTGTCGTTGTACAACACGTTTCAGGGCAGTCAGAAGCGTTAAGATCAAGCTTAGGGTATCATGCTACATTCCATTCAGTGTGCCAGTTGTGGAGGATGTGTAGGAGGTATATTTACATATGTTTTGCGTCTTCCGCAAATTTTCCATGCAAAGAGACAGTACCTCTGAGCTAGATTTGACATCAGGTACAAAAGAAGGGATTATAACATTGCTGGCACATGGCAGTCGTACGTGTACACCTTGTCATAGCCTAAAATCATGGCTTCCAAACCTTTGAATAACAATAACGTGACTATGACAATGTATAACCTGACCATATTTGTACATTATGATTTCGGCAACAAATTGGTTATAGCACCGCCGCTCGTCCTTGCATGCCTGTATATTGCCGTAGCATAAACGCGATATATCTTAAAGGATCGTAGACATTTTTCCAAATGACGTGGTCGTTTGATAAATGCAATTATCTACAAATTGTTTCTAACACATCATAAACATTCATTTAAATCAATATTGATTGTGGCGTTAACCCATGCAGCAATTAACCGAGACGTACGTTGCGCCTCACTGAGTAGTTGTGATCCGATGTTAACTAATCTGATTTCCTTTATAGGACAGGCTTCATATATATTTCAATAACCGAATGAGCATGTTTATTTATAATGTCTCTCCTCACATCTATATTGAACACCCACAGAGTAATCATAGTGCGTGTTCCTAAATTATTATTCAGCCGCAATGAATCAATCACTAGAGTTGGCACCGAAGACATCCTCGCCAAGTGTATTTGTACCATGGAGCACTCGTGATAATAAGATCACGATCAGGGTCTTTATCATGCATTGACTCTTGATGAGCTAACTTTGCCTACGCACAACTGGATAGATTAATTGCTGACGACATCTTGTTGCTTAAGCTTGGTGCTTGAAGATAAAGTAGCTATTATGTAATATATAGGAGTGTAGGTTAGTAAGCTTAAAGTTAGAGCTTTTATGTTATATACATATAAACCTCTTAAGTGTGTGCAAGATATATTGTTAAATAAATGTGTAACAATTATTTATGCATTAAAACTAAAGCACCATATATAATTGTTTTAAAAGCTGGAAAAAATTGTCACCTCCCATATCATTTGCCATCGTTAGTAAATGAGTTGTATCTTTCAAATATACACTCGGGGAAAAAGTACACGGTCCACTACTTCAGGGTGCGGTGACATTTCATTGCATTGCAAATATTGCATTGCATCAACGGATCAATTATGTATTTTTGTTATTTACATCGAAAGACAAAGTGGTAGCTAAAAGGCAATTGTACATGGAACAAGTTTTATGTCATTTGATTGTGGCATAACCCAAACCCATCCTACGTCAACGGATCAATATTACTCCATGGTGAAAATTTTATTTACATCGAAAGACAAAGGGTAGTACATTCGTTTCATGTAAAAGGCAAACATGGAACCTCTAATATTTGATAGACCCAAACGTCCATTCCTGGCACATAAACTCTGAAACAAGGGTACAGTCGAAGGAACAAGTTGGATCGGATAGAACCGTTATGAGAAAGCCCATGTTATAAACCCTAAACCAGTCTATATTGAGATCGTTCTCATGCATTCTCTCCAGCCTTTTAAAGATAAACATACTTTTTTAAATAAAATTGTCACTTAGTATAAGACCACATGCCATTATCAATGTAATATGCATATAAAGTTGACGATCTACCAGGAGGCTGAATGTATAACATTGTTATGGTGTAAAACCCAATGCTTATAGGTTTGAGACATACCAGAATAATGAAAGGCTTGGGACGGTGGTCCCGAGAGGCATTACGATATAATCCGGTTCTACTACAGCCTTGTGATGGTAATGTTAAGCGAGGGTGATTACTAATATCTATCACCCGGGACTACGCGGATATTGCCCTTTGCGTGTACATGAGGTGAAAACTATTTCTAAATTATTACTATCAAAGAGGATCAAAGGATATTCTGCCCAAACCAACATAATTGTCCCGTGCCGCTATCTTACTAATTACAGCAATAGCCATGCGCGATATCAAAATAGCAAACGAGTGCCATATTGACTGATCACCTGATGACAACTACCAAACGAGGAATTCGGACTTATTTCGCCGTAATACCCAATATCTGCTGAACAATTTTCGCTTTGCCGCTCCACAAAGTGTTTTTTTAAGTAGTACAGAGCGCCATCGGTTGTAATATCGTGGCTGCTCTAGAAGGCCCTAGCTCGATCAATTCCGTCTACCGAAAATGAGTTCGATTATCCGTAGATAATGGCGCAATTTATATATAAATATAAATATATATATATATATATATATATATATATATATATATATATATATATATATATATAAATACATACATATATATATATATATATATATATATATATATATATATATATATATATATATATATGCGTATGTATATGTATGCATGTATGTATAATCTATTTGTAAATATAAATATATATATATAAGATATATATATATATATATATATATATACTATATATATATATATATATATATATATATATATATATATATATATATATATATATATATATATATATAACCATACATATATCTGTAGATATATCTAAATATATACTTATGAATCTGTTATAAACATATATATATGTATAAATATATATATATATATATATCTATATATATATATATATATATATATATATATATATATATATATATATATATACAGAGATATATATATATCTATCTATATATATATATATATATATATATATATATATATATATATATATATATATATCTCTATATATATATATATATTACAGTTATATATATATAGATGATCCAATGACAAAAGCCGAATTTAGATTCCATTAAGTATTAGTTCGATACTATCAGAAGAAATAATATATATTCCTCTTGCTCTTCACCGACGAAAAGGAACGTTCAACGGCACTATGGTACTAAGAAAATAAGATGCCGCTGTTTCGGTTAACGTGACAGTGCGTATCTAAAGTTGGTTTGTGTAGTAACCGACATTCATCATAAAAACAAAAGGTGGGAATCTACGTTTCCGGTTCGTTACGGTTTTGGCTCATCAACATGGTTGCAAGTCATGTGATTCCTGACTCTGAGGCAGATAATCGTCATGAGACCGTTTTTTTCGGCTTATCGGGACCATCAATAAATTAATGACACCAATAATGTCTACCTTATAAGCCACGATCTAAAAAAGACAATACGTGCATTCAGATAAATCAGCATCATATAAATTTTCCATAAAACGGGTGAGCCATTTTACTATACCAAATTACCTTCAGCATAGTATGCTACATTATTCGCGATGCAACTCATGGATCTATAGAATTATCTCTTTTCAGCTTTTGACTAAATACAAAACAATAAGCATAGGTACGTACATCCCTCGATGAAAACAGGGCCATCGTACTAAGTGTCCCGATTAGTCGGGTCAATTTATGGAAAAAAAGGGGTCAACCCCCAAAAAATTGCAAGAAAACGTTTCTTGGTTGTTTTTGGTTCCTGAACATCTGTAGTTTAACATACTAAAAGTTTACCAAACTCGGATGACCGGAAAGTGGGTTAATTAGGCAATTTCCAAGATGGCCGCACAAATTGTTAAAATGCTTGAATATTTTTGGCTGTCAATAACTCAGCCATTTTTCACCCAAAACTGATTATGTAAGTATGTTTTCTAATGTTTTTGAGGTCAACCTTTCACCTGAACCTGGTTTTTTTCATGTGTGACATCGCGATGGGGGTGCAATTGGGGCACCCCTACCCCAAAACTGGTATTTTGGGTACATATTAGGGAAACCTTATATTTCCCAATTAATTAAGGAATTGCAAGAACTATTGGTATTTCATTGTTCTTTAAGGTCTGAACATTAAGATAGCAAAGGTTCCCAAAAATTGGAGGGTAAATCTCGGTCAATTTCAGGAATTTTACCCCTGTTTGGTATTTGTTTGAAATGGCTCCTTGGTTAACCGCATTGTCCCGCGGAAGAAGACTACCAACCTGCACGTTGTTGAATTTGCAAAAATTGACATTATTGAATATCGCTTCGCGAAGCACGTCTCTAGAGCCGTTGTATTTAAGGAACTGCAAATCCCGCAGGTTCTCAGTCAGCCAGTTGATATTCTATGGGAACTTTCCTTTTCATTTAAACAACCTACACCTGGTTGGCAGGGGATGATTCATTTCATTCATCAAGGCTCTACACATCCTGGGAAATCGTCTGTGACTTTCCTCCCCATGATTGATATGTATCCAGGTGACAAAACTTGCATCTTGTCAACTCTTGAATACGTATACAACTTGGCCAGGAAGAACCATGTACCAGCAGTGATTACCTTTGATCAGCCATTGTATTGGAAGGCCTCTGAAATTCAGCACAACGCACACACCAACAGTCATCTCAGGGACATTGTAATTCTACTGGGCAGCTTCCACACGGTAATGAATCTTCTTGGGGCTATTGGCGCACTCATGCAAGGATCAGGACTAGCGTCAATATTGGAAGAAATATATGGGGAAAATGCAGTTGTTCACATTCTTTCCGGTAAAGCTGTGCAAAGGGCACTGCGTGGTCATCTCCTGGTTGACAGGTGTCTCAATCAGATCATTCTAGGTGGGCTCATCCAGGATAACCCAGAATTTCGCTCTACGATTGAAAGGATAGAGACTGTTTATTCTTCCATTGTGTCTGGTGAAATGTCCTACGAGTCGTTAAAATCATTAGAAGAAATCAAGCACATTGAACAGAAAATCCAGTCAGCAAAGGTTAGCATGGCAGTTTCATCCAAAACCAGTCAACTTTGGATCTGATATCAGGAGATGTTGGAAATAGCACGTGCATTGATCAGAGCTGATCGCTCAGGCGACTGGAGAATGCATCTCAGTGCAGTGTCTGATTGCATTCCGATATTCGCAGCTGCTGGACATTTCAATTATGTTTAGTCTGCATACCTCTACCTACAGTGCGTGAATAAACTAGGTCACAAGCATCCAGACATCGTTACAAAATTTGAAAACGGCCTACATGTTATTAGGAGGACAGACCAGTTCTGGGCAGGATTGGGATCGGATCTAACTATTGAACAGACTCTCATGCGTTCCCTAAAAAGTAGCGGTGGTCTAACCAGAGGAAGTGACATGACAGAGGAACTAAGGACCATCTGGACACTGTCATCATCCGTGTCATCTGCGTACAACCTTGCGATGCAAGAGTTTTCTAAACGATCAGTTACCTCAAGTGAACAGCACAAAGGTGCCACAGTGCCAAGGATGCAATGTGATCATGTAGACAGTACTAAACTGATGCAAAAACTAGTTGACTGCAATCCATTTGCTGAGGATTCTTCATTAAGAAATGTTGTGACTGGTGTAGTGGCAAACGCAGATGTCAATGTACATAAATATGGAGCTGTCGGCAAGGCCACAGTACAAAAGATGGTTGGGCAGCCAATATTCACTTATTCCTTTAAACGAAAGGACAAAGCCAAGACTCTTGGTGACTCATCGTCAGTGAAAGTGAATACCGAACAAATGATAAATTCTGAACTCCTCTTCCAGAGATTTCTTGTAGTTTCACAAGCTGGCGACTTGACACTGCAAGATATCATGGACTACGAACTTAGTCCATATCCTCCTGCCCTATTCGCGGCAAAACATGTGTTCCAGAAGGCTGACAAGCCACAGTTGGCTGATGCTCTACGGGATTACGCAAATGAATCCTCCAGCTCCAGCAAGGCCGTTCTAACAGATTCGACGCCAGATTCCAAACATTTTGTGCTTGACGAAGGCTCCTTACTTCACCGTCTGTCTTGGAAAAAGGGATGACCTACGGGGAAATTGCCGAGGAGTATGCCAATCTCATCCTTTCCAAGTATGGACAAGCCACAGTAGTTTTTGACGGATACAGTGAAGAGCCTAGCATCAAAGAAAATGAACATCAGAGACGACAAACGAAATCACACCCGCTTGTGTCTTTTGAAATGAATACCGTCTTTTCCTCTGGCAGAATGGAGGATTTTTTATCAAGGGACTCTAATAAACAGAAACTAATCCTCCTCATCAGTGACAAACTGAAACAGAGGGGTTGCGAAGTCATCAATGCGCATGGAGATGCAGATGTTCATATTGTGAAGGCAGCAACAACATCTGCAAAGGTTCGAGACACAACTTTGATTGGAGAAGACACGGACCTTCTGCTTCTGCTTCTACATTACACTGAGAAGGACAGCAAGAAACTCTACTTTCGTTCGGACTAAAAGAAAGCAAAACATGTATATTGTCCGTCTGAAGGAACTCTTGGGAAATGACATATCTTCACAGCTGCTGTTTGTACATGCTTTTACAGGTTGTGATAGCACTTCCAGGATTTATGGTATTGGCAAGAGATCCCTTTTCCAAAAAGTGATGAAAAATGATTCTCAGATAAGAGCTTGTGAAAAGACCTTTACTGCAGCTGGTCAGGATGTGGCAACAATAGTTGTTTCAGGATGCAAAGTCTTTGTTTCTTTGTTTGGAGGAAAAGCTGGCACATCTCTGGTAAACCTTAGAAATACATTGCTTGCTAAAAAGGTTTCATCTGCTAAATCATTTGTGAAGCCCGCGAAATTGCCCCCAACGGAATCTGCGGCAAAGTTCCACTCTCAACGTTCATTTTATCAGATCATGGTGTGGATGGAAAAGGATGAAAACATGGACCCAAAGGACTGGGGTTGAGGGTGAAGACAACATTTTGTTACCTGTTATGACTGACCAGAAAGCGGCTCCAGAAAGGCTTCTCAAGGTTATCTATTGTAACTGTACAACAGGTTGTAGTAATACTCGATGTAGTTGCAGGAAGTACGGTCTTCCACGTACTTCTGCTTGTGGACCCTGCCAAGGTGAGTCATGTTACAATCCGCATAATAGTGAGTCTACCATAGACGAAGAAGATTGTGATGATAATAACCACGTTGTGTTTTGAACAATTATATTGTGTGAATGACACTTGAACTTGATAAGAAAATTCAGGTGTGTACTATGTCAGTTATTTGGGACATTTTGGTAATTTATGATGTGTGACGTATGGAGTATGATCATGACGTAGATGGTTCAATAGCCCTTCCAAGTTGTGGTTCCTTGTGTATGTACATCTGATTGATTATCAAGAGCCGAAATGTTGGTTTTCTACCAGTTCTGGCGGTCTTGATCTATTCAGCAACTCACTACGTCATGATGATGCAATATTACGTCATAGGGACATCCAGGTGAATTCATCATGACCTTATTTGAATCTAAGGTATCACATTTATATATGTTTGTAAAACATTTGTGGGGTCTAAAACCAACCATTAAAAAGTTTGCTGTACATTCATAATTCAATGGCGGCCATATTGGATATTATGTAATTTCACCACTTTCCGGTGACTTAAATTTGGTAAACTTTTAGGGTGCGCTTAAGTACAGCTAATTGAACACAAAAAGACAAAAAAAAAACTTTTCTAATAAACATATTCAATGATTCATTGTTGATCCTTGTGCTTGTGGTTATAAATCTGCGACATATTCAACTTATTTCCGACTGTTTTATCTTCTTTTTTTATGTTGCCTTTCACCACGAGCGGTTTTTTAATAAATATATATATATATCTCTCGCAGCCTCCCTTTCCCAGCGTCTTCGGATTAATGCTTCAATTTACCATCTAAATATTAATCATCGAACCTTGAAGCAGTAGTGTTAACACCATAACAGGCGATTATACATGCAACGGCAACGTTTAAGAATGATCTATTACATGATTCATTTCCAGTGTCCATCCTTGGCTACGTTAGAAGAAGAAGAAGCGCCAAAGGGTTAGTGGGTTAATGAAATCTATGAGACTGCGATCCTGGGGAAAGTTAAGAAATGATCTTGGTCTTGAGCAGTCGTGTAACATGACGGTTCCTAGAGGGGTAACACTGTGAAGTGTTGGTGATTACCGGCACGTTTGTTTGGTATCTATAGGGACAGCGCTTTGGGCACAAACATATTAACAAGATTACGGGCAACTTTACTTTACTATCGTGGTCATCGTCATAGGAAATCATAGCAAGATGTTGGTCAAGATAAGACGTGTAACATGCGCAGTTGATGTCTGTTTGAACTGAGCGTATGAGTAAACAGCATTTATTTCGCCATCGCAATTAATACGTAGATAAACTAAACACGATCACGCAATATATGATGACGTCACCACTTCATATACTCTGCTACCTGTAGTCTCAATTTCAGTAAATTTCCATCAACTTATTCGCATGTAAAGTAAATGTGAGCACAATGTCATTACCATGAACCTCTGGCACTTAAGGATCTTCCCAAGCATCACAATCCTCCTCATCCATCACCGTCCCGATATCACCTCGTTGTTGAAAGTGACGGCAAACCCCAATATTACCATTGTATTACTTAGATTACAATGTCAGTTAGATAATGCAATTTTTGAAAAGGGGAAGGTTGTGGGGGGGGGGGGGGGCTATTACGCAACCATAGTGTGCTATTGTTCTATATATAGTTGCATTTAATCACAAACCAATCGATTTATATAAAAAACATTTGTTGAAATGACCGTACATATTTTCTATGGTTCTCATTTGAACGGATTCATTGATGTTGAGTGAGTAAATGTAATAAATTGAACATTTAAAGCTAAATGCGCTGTGAAAACTACGTTGTGTATATCCGTTAGCGACTATACTTGATTAGGTTGTGGTACCTGATCTTCAGCATGCAACAGGTAAGCCCAACACGTAAGCTAAACGGTTGACAATCGGTTACCATCTCCTATCGCTCCGTTATTAATCGCACCAATCGTTAATGGTGCAACATTTGGCAACGCACACTTGATATCTACTGTCACTTGGTGCTAATCGATTCTTCAATGATGTAATTGATCTTTCAAAATGATAGCCACTTAAGATGATATTAACAATCTTGAAATACTGATGATTGATTGCTAGCAATAGAAATATATTTGCATATTGATAACAGGCATAATAATTGCCCTGCTGTTGCTACTTTAATAATCACTAATTTATTTTAATGCACTCTTACAACTATAGCCAAACAAACAAAAAAAAACAAGGCGGCAATGTAAAAAAAATGCTGATTAAATGGCAAGGATTGATGATAAAAATCCTCTGCTTAAGTTGGATTCATTATTATCCTTTTGTTATATAACATGACAATTTCAAATGCTGGTCACTTTGATGGCCTTTATCTCTGAACGGGAGTCCATCTCTAACTTTTAGTGGTAATCCACGGGGACGGCAGTGTGGGCATGTAGGGATAAATATAATCAAAGGCTGGTATAACACGGTCTGGTGTCTTATTAATCATCCAGCATTATTTTCCTGGCGTCAAAGCAAGTGTGTGTGCTTAACGTGCACAGCCTTCATCTGTTGCACATATTATTACTGAAATAATAACAAATAACAGCATTTTCTTCTGCAATGCACGTGTCATTGTAAGTTGTTGTGTCAAGCTTCATCTTATAATTACTGCCTATGATTGGATGAGCTTCTGGTTTGTTCTTTACTCAAGTATCGATGCAATGCAGGTAAACAAGCTGTCCACTGTATATTCTCATCAGATTTGTACCACTGAAGGCCACAATATACGGCTAATACAAGATGGAAAATGCATCATTCTAGAGGCATAAAATACGATATAGAGCACTTTAAACATCAAAGTAGGTTTCACCGATGGTTTGGCAAGGTACTAAGAGATAATGACAAGCACACGGCTAGCTTACAAGAGCATGTGAACCATAAAATCATGGTTGAGGAGGTTGATTGAACGCTGGTAATGTCGAGATCCAGCTGGCACTATTCATTGTGATTTTAATAGGCGTTTTAATGAAAAACTTGTTTATTTGTTCGTACTTGTGAAAATCTTACATAGAAGTAGCTAACTGATAATAACAATGTATATATTCTGAACAGGGGGTCGGTACGTTAATGACTAGGCTCCACTTATACAGCCATTTTATCAGTTTAACTATGTTTAATGTTTGTGATAAAGTCAACCAAGTAGCTGGATCGTATTGGCGGCGCACGATCATAACTTTCAAGCACAAGATCAATATCTTGAATGTTCTGACTGCCATTGGCGCTCTGACAGAATGAACGTTATTGGATGTGCACATAGTGTTAATCAACTGATCTGTAACAGTCCCTTGGGTACAATATAAAGCCAGTAAATTATACTCAGCGGTGTTCAAAACCAGTGATATTCACGAGGCGAAATCAATCGGACTGATGAAATTTAATTCGCACGAAGTTATGTTTAACTGCGTGAACAAACAAGGTCCTAACACATAGATATCGGATACATCGCAAGAGAGCAAATATATTGACGGGTGTTTTATGGTTGATTCTTGTACACATTCTGTGGAAATACAACAAAGAGGTTCTTTTAAAGGAGACAATTTCGTCAGATCCCTCCTCTCGATATGCGACAACTAATATAGATAGGAGATATATATATTTTTAAGGCATACTTTCATTGCACGAGTTAGTACATACCAGATGATAAACAGTCCTCTATGTTATAATACAATAACATTTCGTTGAAGAAAATATTGGAAGCTCTTGATTGGCATTATGCCATGTCAGCTATTATTACAGCCTGAAGTGGCTTGAGCAATCCGGTCAATTGCGACACGTACGCTGTCGTTTTATTGCGGTAGTCAATAGGGGAAGCCTCTATGAGTGTAGCGGCATTTCATGATATGCACATCGATGGCCATTGGACCCGTAGCAGTCATTCCCGTCACAAAAGATTGCCAATATATGAGCGCATTGGCGTACGCTGTCTGTTCTAACATTTGACTTGTTATGCCTTGTCACGACCTTTGTCACCTCGCCAAGATGGCGGCAAATCCAAGCAAAATAGGCAAGCCTCGTTTTCCTACGCATGACTTGTCATCAATAACACCACTGCACACGCTGTCTATCTCTTATATTTGGGCAATAGCATTGGACGTTGAGCGACAATTCAGCTCATTGCTACATAAATGAACCCTTTATTCTACAATCAAAGGATAAATGGTCAATACCAACCATAATTGACATTACAGACCATCCTATTGATATCATAGTTCTTGTTTTTGCAAATCATCTTAACATGATGCGTGGCAAAGCTGTTGAGGTGGATACATATTTTCTGACTCGAATATTCATCTACAGAGCACTATCAGAGTATTCGCCATTTTAGGTCATTTTTCTGTGTGCATTGATTGGTAACTAAAGCAGCAGTAGATGTCGCAGCGCATTGATCCAAAGTTGACAGACACTACTACTGTACCTGACGTTCAATGCGATGATAAATATACATGTTGTCTGTATAGAATAAACGCACAGATCAGATATTGTCAAACGTATATGCATTTCTCGCGTTTGTTGTTCGTCGGTTACCAGTGCCAAAACGATGATTGCGGTTAATATTCTGTATGGATAGTCACAGCTTTAAGCAGTAATAAATGTCAGTAAGATGTATTGAATTCTTCCGCCATAATTCCAACGTAATGTAAGGCAATTTACGCACTGTCTCTGACTAGCCCCAATACTTACCTTCCAGGAAATTAAACTACTCAACCATTGGCTGCTTCCGCGAGTCGCTGTGTGATTTATTGGTTGTTTGCATGATGCGTACTAGCAAGATAGCAGTCGTTTATTTTGGTTGAAGGGCTTCGTGGCATCGTGATATTCACAATGGTGGGCAGCGGTCGAGGCATTAGCTTGTCTATATGACTAATGCACCAAAGAAGGTAATCTTTGGTTACATGCCTTATAAGATAACGTATTTAGCCCTGGCGGCTCCAATTATCGTTGTTGATCAACTTGAAGGCACGCGGACAGCTGCAAACAGCATTTTGATGTTGAGTGTACGATATAAAAAAGGTCAGGGCTATGCTAGTATTTATCCATTTTTTAGAAATTCCGCTGTCTGCAATAAACTAACAAAACGCGCGTGGTTTATGGGATGATATAATGGCGTTCCGACACCCACGTTATTATTTCAGCACGTGTTGTGATTATGAGGAACAATTATAGTGGCAGTATTCAAATAAACACCTTTATCTCATATGTGTCGCTTTTATTGACGACAGGGGTATAGAATACGAGAGCGCTCTGCTATGGGGCACAATTTGTTGCTACAAACGCATTTTGTAAAAAACACCTTATTTAGTACTTCCAATTAATATCAAAGCACTTGTAATTTACATGTCATTATATCGATCAGGTGATTCTGGATCTATTCCCGATGAGCAATCTGACAACTTGTCTTTGGACAGGTACTCTGTCCGTTATCCCGGCCATTGATTGTTTCTGTATTAAAATCTAAATTACCCACAGTTGTCAGGCATCAACATACTTATGTGGTAAAACATATTTACACATGCCGTTCTGCAAGTGACGCGTTTTACTCGATATTAATGCATTATATAGTGGTTTGCGTGCATGTGTTGGATTTATCGTGTAACATTTTTAATGCATGCTAGTGAAATAGGAATTCGACACGGGTCATCCTATTTGAAAGTAGATAGATGCAATGTTGCAAATTGTTCAAGGTATCGTATGCGGTTTCCATCTACCTTTATCCGTATCTTTTGGCTTAAGCGTCTCCATCCTCGCACGAATATGCTACCATTGGACTCATTACGTTATAAAAGAGAGAAATCTCAAGTTATCACCGGTATAAGGAGGAATAAATTACTGCTCAAAAAGAAAATAATTATACCTGTATCGAAATTGCAATATCGTTTGCCATGTAATAATTTCATGCTTAATTGTCAAACATCGATTTGCAAATATTCGGATCTCTTCAGTCATATGCGATGATAATAATGCATTTGTCAGCTGAAACTGAGTAGTAGTTTGGAAACACATTGTATTTTCACGGGGGGCTGGTAAGCGGGGAAATAACAAGGATCCGCTCTGGAATAAGTAGACTTGAAAAGAATATTTTCGAGAAATACAACAGTGAATTAGGCTTGTCCTGTTCGAAGCTATTTGGTTTATGTATTCATTAGCTATGAAATGGCTAGTCGTATTTTCTCCTGACTTAATCGTCATGTTAAATTTCCGTTAAGCTAATGCATGTAAAATCGTCCTTGACTTGAAAATAATAATAGTTGTCGTTCAATAAGATTTGACAAGGACTTATTATATGAACATTCTTGAAACTGTGAACGAGTGACCAACAAGTATTATTTGCATTATAGCGGTGATATTCAACAGAAGTATTTAATGCTACATGGCAATAGCGATGCTTTATGTTTATGGACCAACGATCACTGAGCCTCTGGCAGTCATTTCCTTCACAGTAGCTTGCAATTATATAGATGCAACGGCACGTAGGCTCTGTGACCTGCGGTGCCCTGCTAAAACCTCTGTCACTTCGTATAGCTATCGCAACATACTCTGTCGTGTCATCCTTCACAGATTAGTACTGAGTATGCTTCAATTTCAGACCACTCTTGGTTGAGCAGTCTACCTTACTCTAATCGATTACTTGCCTTCAAATGCTTGTTAACAATATATATCGATGAAGGCGTTAGAATTTCCATTCATAAAATGTCACGGTGTAAATACAAGTGATGCCTACTTCGCAAAATGGCCTTTGGAAATAAAATCTCTGCTGAAGGATTTGATCCTAACGGAAATATTTGTAACATTGTATCATATCTGAAATAATGCTTATCACGTAGAACCCATTTACTGTTACCCAATATGTTACTTAAGCATTGCAAAGGTAAATTGATGTGATAGTTATGGCAATGTTATGCCATACGGTCAGTATTGAGTGATATTTCAGTGGGGAAAAGTGTATCTGTGAACACATAAATCAGAATTGAAATGCTGTGTTAAACAAAAAGAACACTGATGTAGAATATTATAAAACATTGAAACATCGGATTTCCCTCCGGATTTGAAACAACACTGCTGTATCAGTAAAAATATGGTCTGCAATGACACAATGTTTGTTACATAATAACGCATAATAACGTATCATATATCAAATCATGATATCCGTGACATGATAAGCGATATACTTAGGCGCATATGTCAGATCTAATATAATTCTTATGAAGAAATGAAAGTAGCAGTTTTGTAGTTGTTATTTGTTACAAGCGTGAATGTCATGACCCTCAATAAGCTGGCGAAAGCAATCAATTGTACTGAATGATTTAATCCAAAGCGCACTTCTGGATGCGTCAAGCATACAGATATTGACATGTGGAATATACAGGGCAGCACCACAAGACAGGGCATACAGATATTGATGCTACAATTTACATACGATTGCAACAGTCGGTCGTTTTGCAGGATATACAGATCGGGTCCTTTTCTAAATTATACAACAGATCGATTATTAAGCCGATGAACAACATTTCACAAAAAGCAGAGATATACATATATACATATATATAGATATATAGATATAGATAGAGATAGATAGAGAGATATATATATATATAGAAATATATATATATATATATATAAATATATATATATATATATATATATAGATATATATATATATATAATCTATATATGAATATATAAAAAAGTATATATATACATAATATATATATATGAATATATATAAATTGATATATATATATTTAAGATATATATAAATATATATATATATTTATTTGCATATATAAATATATATATATATATATATATATATATATATATATATATATACATATTTATCCATCATCATCATCATCATCATCATCATCATCATCATCATCATCTCGTTGTTACCTCTCAGGGGGAATCGGGTCTCCTGGACACAGCTCTCCATACGCTTTATCGTTGACTCTTCACATATCCGCTCCATCACCCTTCAGGCAATCCATCTCGGCCTTCCACTCGCTCTCTTGTCTGCCTATGATCTTTCCAATTACAACCACACCATGTTGTCTTCTTCTTTACGTGACCATACCATCGCAATCTGCCCTCTTTCATCTTGTACTTCAGATGGTCGTCTTTTTTTGGAAACCATGTAGTTGCTACCATCTTAGCACTAAGTCTCCACATCTCTAGCAGAGGTTGTCCTACTGCGTTGTTGGAGTCTTGCCCAAATCCACCGTTATATATATATATATATATATATATATATATATATATATATATATATATAGATATATATATATATATATATATATATATATATATATATATATATATATATATATATATATATATATATATATATATATAGATATATATATATATATATATATATATATATATATATATATATATATATATATATATATATATATATATATATATATATATATATATATATATATATATATATATATATATATATATATATATATATATATTCATCTTCTCTAAATATTCTGACATTGTTTCTCCTACTTTACTGCTCGAGCTTGTCGCATTTAATTTCGGATCGTTCTCGGTTTTTCATCTTTTGTTATTTCTTTATCCTTTGCTGTGATCGTGTCTTTCAATACTGCAAGCAGTGGGTAACACAGAATGTCATAGAATGCGGGCATGCTATTGATTGGTCTTAGAGGGCAGCTTTCAGGCCTTTCACAAATTCGTAGCTATCCATGCCTATTGTTCTTGTGGATGAGAATCACACGTTTCTACCGCTTTACGATTGCGTGTTTTGTTAGCCCCTGATTACAGTCATGTTTTTTTCACTACCAAACAATGATGATCGAAAGACGTCCTGCTTGGGCCCATTTTAAGACACTAAACCCGAGTTTGAAACGGGTGTAAAACAATATGCACATTACCATGATCAAGACGACTGTTAAACCAATGCAAACGTCAAGTAAGTATGGCACAATGTGTAATTCATCGCAGATGTGATTTGTGATTTCGGGCAAAAGTGGTACTACTATGGGAGAGAGATAGTGCACTCTTTTTAGGATAAGAGGGTGCTTAAAACATACTTCATCAATCGATTTCATTTAGTAAAAGTAAGCAGGGTAATGCGAAATTGGGCAGATATGCAGCTACCAGCTAAAATATTGGCCCCACTAGTATTATCTAAGCTTTAAATATAAAGCACTAAGTCGACCATTTAAGAAGTTCAAACAAATGTGAACAATTCACAATGTATAAGTGGGTCTACAATAGTTTCTGCCATGCTAACATCGTCCCAATTTATTCAGTATCCGAAGTCAAACAGCAGGATATTTCTATACAATCACTCTTTAACCGCGACTTCTAAGTTTAGTCAGGGGATGGCTAACAATGAAGTCATTATTATCAAAGCATATCTTCGTTGCGCTGATTTTATGGGTGCCTATAAAACAATTTCATCTGATTTACTGACTTGCATGTTATACAGCATTACTCTGGGTGGTACCTTGTGGCAGCAAAGACAAACATGGACATGACACCAACTTTGCTATGTCCACAGTCACAGTCATTGACATGGTGTGGGTGATATTGGTCCCAGTTAAACATTAGACACTTTAAATAAAGCATACCAATAAGCTGATGATCATCAAATTGAAAAAATTGGATGCCCATTAAATCGAGCATTAAACCAATTTATCGTCAATGTGACCTCGTAGTCACAGTTTTGAAATGTTTCCATTCGGTTGATTAGATAAATATATTTATTGGGCTAGACAATGTTGCAAACTGCGTATGACTAACATCTTAAGATTAAAGACGAATATAAATCAACTACGCCAGTCATCCTGCCATATATATGAATGTTCAAATGAAAATCACTCGACTAAGCTTTCAAATCTATCTCAAGTTAGTGAGGAATCTGGTCAATCACGTGGTTATCATGCATCACTGGTGAATCAAAGACAAATGGAAACCCTTGGTACTCGGTAGCCACGACCCCGAACTATACAACACTGCAGCCTGGTTATGCTTAAGTTTCAAAGCAGTCAACTTAATTGAGATCAAATTAGAGCCATCATGGTGGGTGCAGGTCTTGGTATATGTAGAATTTACATTTGTGTAATAATAATAATTGATAATAATAATATAATGATATCAATAATAATACTTATTTCCCAAATCATGTAATGATCCATGGATCCGGGGGGTGTGGCCTTAGTCAAAAAGACTGTAAGTTAGCGAGCAATCACACCCAGGAAAATACAGCACACAGAAACAACTCCATATAACATAGCAGTTCGAAACAACAAAAGCGTAAGGACGCATGAGCAGTATAGAATAGAGAAAGAAATAATAAAAACAGGTAAGTTGTATACCCGCACTTCTTACATGGCTGTAAGTAACGGTGTTTTGTTAAGCCTAGTGAATGATTTCAGATTCGTTTGAGTTTGTATAGATGTAGTGGCTTTTTTTCAATTCTATATACTATGCCACCTGATTTGCCTCATTAATGTCGTAAATAGCTGTACTACTGTGTTATGACCCTAAATTTAGGATTGATCTTACTGTTTTCAAACAAGGGTTTTAATTGACTAGGTATAATTTGTGATTTTAATCTAAGAAGACGAACAATACTTCAATCAGGGAGATTCAAAGATGCATAATGGAAAGCGCGATAAGATCTATGTCTATATGCATGTCTTACAATAGTTTGAACTCGGTTATGTTGACTAAAATCAGCTAGTCGCTGAATGCCATTTGTTCCATATGTGATGGTGAGTATTTACATAAGACAAGACCATATTCCAAATATAGAGCATGACCCGAGGTTCTACAAAGGCTAACAGCTGTTTATGTGGTAGAATTCTCTGAATAACATATATTTTGTCCACCCAAAAAAAGCCATGGCAAAGGCAGTGGCTTCTTTCACTGAGTATAATTTGGCCACCTGATCTGCCTCATTAATGTCGTAAATAGATAGCCTGTTATAACCCTAAATTTAGGATTGTTTTTCTGTTCTCATGACAAGTACATTAATTTGACTAGATATAACCTTCCGTTTTAATCTAAGAAGACGAAAATTACTTTCAGACAAAGAGATTCAAGATACATAATGGTGTGGCGTCATATCTCTGCTCACTCTATCATGTCTTATAATAGTTTGAATTCGGTTATGTTGATAAAAGTAAGCTAGTCCACCCCGTCTACCATTTATTCCATATGTATGGTATGACTTTACATCAGTAAACAGTACATGTCTAGAGCATGACCCGAGGTTCTACAAAGGCTAACTGCGGATATTTTAGGTTGCCTGGATACTGTAGTTACTTTTGGTACTTTCTACGGAAGGATTTGACGACTATATTAAGAAATATAGTGATTCCTCGGTTAATGAATCCACCGATATGTTAATCAAATGGCACTAATAACGTGGTAGACGGAGCCTCCATAATGAGCGGAAGATGCTAGTTGCAGTCATATAAGAATCATCAGATGTGTTCCTATCTCCGCAATCCGCCAGGAGTGCTTTGTGTATTATACAGTGTAACATAACTAAAACAGCCTCATCATAAGCGTCAACGCAAACGACCGGTGCATATTCTATATTGTCTCTGCTTTCGCTGCCAAAAAAGCTGGCTGTCAGCAATTATAAGGACTGTTTAATCTGTATGTGGTTTTTACTTGCATATGATTTTTTTGTGTGTGAATACAGTAGAACCAACATCACTCATATATGAATATATATACATACACACACATATATATATATATATATATATATATATATATATATATATATATATATATATATATATATATATATATATATATATATATTGTGCAACATCACGCATACACACTCTCACGCGATACAATATCTACAATAATTCAATGCCTGCATTTCTCTCCAGTTATAGATTCTGCTTTTATAGGGGTGGTGATGATTAAAGATTTTTATTTTCACACTTATTACTACTCCAACCACATGACGTCGGCGAATCGTTTTCATGACCAAGAATGCGACTGCCAATCTGTAATAAATCCCAAAACCATGTCATAATCTAGCTTAAAGTGACACTTGGCATCATAGAGGGATGAAAGTTGCCGTGGTGATGATAAAATATATGATAATCGTCTGTTATCCTACATTTGTGTATCCGATGGCTGCAAGTGAATATCTCTGTAACACCCCTGGGAAATATAAGGGAGTAGGAGAATGCCATTGACGAAGTCATTTTAACTTATATATTTAAATGCGTCTCTGAGTGTGATTGTGTAAAGCCGCACGAGTACCTAGAGCGAAATGGATGCAATTAAATACCAAAACTGGTACGGGCAAGAACAAAAAAAACCAATGCAATTCCATTTACTTCACAAACGAATGCAAGGCAACGTCTTGTGCTACAGTAAAATACAGCAACAGATAATACTAAGCCGAACCAGTGAAGGCCCGTGCTAAATGATTTAAGCCAACATATTAAATGCTATACTACCGGATCTGTATTAGGGTTGCAATGAAAGAATCCGACTTTTGTAGGCTATCAGTAATTCTGTTCCACCGCCTAGGGTATGACTACATTTTGATATATCTAAGGCTATCCACTGCTTTGCATTATTTGTCGGTGATCACAGAATTATACATCGATTTAAAGAGAATCAGACGATACCCTTCCGGAATAGTTTTGAAACAAGCGGTGAAAGTTGGTGCTATGGACAGGCTTTAGTATACCGTTGTATTTGCAGCACACATGGCTTATCATTGGCGACATCATTGGCCGAATTACCGTAGCATAACTGATACCGGGTTCTTTGCAGCACCGAAAAAAACCAAACCGTAAATAAATCCGAGCTGATATTACAATAACGGTCTTGTATGAGCTTCTGTATTAACGCGAAATTCGGGGCTGAGCAAGGCTCAAATTATTAATACAAAAGTTGTCTGGATGATTGCTTATTAATCTGTCAGGCATGAGAAACTATTGTTTCCTTCATAAAACATAGCCAGAGCAATCCCGTCGAAATGCGTTCTAGTTGGTCCTGTTTAAAAGCGCCAATACGGAACCGGTGTACAACAATGCCTCAATTACCATGGGTTAGAAAACTGTCTAACCACAGCAAACATCAGTAGGAACCCCATTTGTTGAACCGACGAGGAAAGGAATTGGCTTCGAACGCAGACAAATGTTGGTAAAGGTTGCTGTTAACTTCGTTTGCATAAGGCATCTACTAAAGTCTCCGAAATTCACATTACACATGGCAACAGGTGAAGGTGTCATAGAGGTTATTTGTCACACTTATCGCTTGACACATGCAACGTGAATAAAACAGTCTTGTATATATATATAATGATTTAATGTTGATTTAATATATATTGTTGGAGGATTAACGCATTGGTTCTGTGCACGTGACCTCAATAATTCGTTTCTCTGATCAAGAATGCGTCGTTCAACCTGAGCCCTGTCATGCCATCCCTTGACGGCATATTTGACATGACAGATCGATGTGGGATTATTTCATTGTTTCCGAGAAGTGATAGCATGTCTGATTTTGGTCTGTTCATCTTACAATTATGTCTCCAAATGTAGATATCTCTTTAACACCTCTGGGCAATATACATATATATAAATATTCAACTGCGTCTCAGTGTGAGCCTGTGCAACAATACACCTACACCGAGTATGAAATTGATGTAATTAATTCGAGGACTGCTACAGGCAATGACTAAGCATGATGATTGCACCTGCTTCACAACCGAACGGAATGAAATATCTCGTGCCCCGTTTTTAAACGCGAGTGTTAGGCAATGGGAAGAACGTTATGACTGACTTTGAAATGCCTAATGATTTGTGTCAAACCGTACTTACAAACTGTTTATGGATTGTGGTTATATATATGAGACAAATGTGTGGCTACCAATAGTAGTGTAAACTTCAAGGTGTAACACTCAAAATCTATTTTACTCCGTAAATAACACAACAAGTTACATTTCTTTGCCACTATGTTTCGGTCCGACCAGTTTTGTCTCAATATATTCGGAATACATTGCAACAAAAGTAAAAGATCAACGTGTGCTCATCAGTAATACATAAGCATAATAAATCATAAAAAAGAATAGAAATGAAATAAATTAGCCCGAATCGTACCACGATCAATCAGGGGAAACGTCTATCTATATACACGATTATTCTTTCAACCGGGACTTCTAAATATACATGTGAGCTGACTGTCACGTTCCACAAACCAGCTCAAGTTAATGAAGCCCTGGGCCTTTTCATTGAAACATAGCTTCATTGTGCTCATTCTCATGACACCTGAAAACAACTTTGTCCGAAATGTTTTGACATAAGAGTTGAAGTTCCATTTGCACCAAGCGCTAAGGTGTACTAAACGTCTATGAAATTATAAGCATGTTATCAATGCATTTAAGCTCTTATTATTCATAGCATTGGAGCTACTCGATCTTCGTAAACTAAAATCTGAAAAAAAAACATTCACTAGAATTAACTTGTAAAAATAAACTAACATCAGACGGATAAATCTGTCATAAAAGACATGAGATGTCCGATTTATTGTTGTTAAGGCATAGGAGCTTATCCACCCATGAACTCAGTGTGTCGAGCACTTTACAAATACTTTGAATGCTACATATGTTACTGGTGTTATTTGTGCCTTCATTCTTGCATACTCAGAGCCTGGGGACATAATGGTAATATGTTAGGGTATTTACCTCCCATCTGTCCAAGTAAATTGTTACAATGAAGAGTTGATTTGGGCAGCTAAGTTCACTGGACATTTCCGACATTATCGTCTCGGTAGCAAATTTCTACTCCAAACAGACAACATCAGTCTAGCATTGCGTGTTGAGGTTGAATCTTACATCTATGGCTGTGCCTTGATTAGTGATATATGTTGTCACAACAGTGTTTACTAAACTATTGATAGTTGAATAAGGCAGACAACCTCGGCACACATATCATCTAATGCCGGCATGTTTTATGGTTTACAAATACTTGGTAAATAGTTTTCAAAGTCACTACCCTGATATCCCCTTAGGAGGTTGTTTCATGGATAGGTAAGAGCAATTATTTAGGGATGCTTAGTGTTTAGCTTGGTCTATTTATTGTTTCATAGGACAAGACCTGCCTCGGGCTAACTGTAAAATGCAATGTACTGTTCTGTGTTTCCGGGTGCATTACGAGATATTAGTAGTAAGATATGAGAGAGGCAAGGTTGTCAATAATAGAGATAACCGGCTCCTTTAGGTGCGCTTTTGCATTGATATTGCTTTGGGCACATATAATATGAACAAGAACCACTCTATTGGGAAATGTATCATCTAACATGATAGGATCAATTTTGTCAAAATCAGCCATGTAGCAAGCACGAAGACAGTAGAAATGGCAAAACAGTGTATATAACATTACGCACCACACTCTTTTAATCTCCAATATGTATTGCTGTGATAACGCTTACGCAACAGTAGGTCCTAACAAAATGCCATATATTTTTCGTACAAGTATGTTCAGCGGGAATCCTCGCAAAGGCACTGCATTGGTCGAGTTTTCATATAGCATTATTATCCATGTTTCAATGAGGTTAAACGCAATTAAGATTATTTGCTTCGATACGTAGTCACTTTATCGATTACTCAACATATTTCTAATGCAATGAAATTGGCATCCGACTTTCACCATATATATCTGATTGGACATTCCACCAATCGCTATCCAATGGATCTCTAGCGAAAGTAGCAAATGCAAAGATTGGTACATATGGATATATGTGTTAAGGCACATTCTCACCCATCACTTTTACACATAATACATGTAAGTTGAGACAAGTAAAAGAAATATTCAAGATCATTTAATGCATGATCTATTGCGCTTTAAAACAAACATACCTTTCGCATATACGCTTTTTTTATTTGCATGACTCGAACTGTTAGCGCCAATGGTTTGATTGTATCAACTTATGGTTTCACATAATCTAAGTATCGGTTATTTGACGAACATATTAACTCTCTATGCTCCTTTTAAGAAAACTACAATAGAAACATGCATAGGCAATACAAATGGTGCAATATGAATGCCAATTTATTAAATGTGTGGTGACCAACCTCATTGGCCACCTGAATCAAATGTGATTATTTTCATGTTGAACAAGAACCTATATCAGGTTTGCGACACTATAAACATGTTACCGTAGGTATGTCTGGCTTGACCTTATTGAAATGAATGCTACAAAAAACAAAACCTAGTTATCACTGTCCTATTCACATTGTTTCTTAAAAATCGAACAGGTCGGACGGAGTACTCTTGTGCCAAATAATTTAAATCGCCCCCTTTACATATGGGCATGGAGCGGGGAGGGAGTGATCGGATTGTTGCTATCACCCATTGATTGTACATTTCTTGATTAAAAGGTAGAGTTGCCCAGTTATCGTTGCCTCTCTATATATTGCAATAGGTTGCCCTGAATGTTTGATAATATAGTGTCTTATTTATTATATCCCAAAATATCAAACTGGATCATAATGACCCGAAAAAATAGATAGGTTGTTCCACTAAAACGCATATAAAGATGTGTGAGTATCGGATTTAGTTATTTGACTCCAAAGAACTGAAGTCATTTATTGTCGGTATTGGTACTAATTGTGCGTGATGCTATGTTTTACTTGATTTCATTGTAACTCAAGACATTCCCGATCAATTGTCCACATTTCAAATGCGGTTGTAACCTGTAGTATGGGTTTTCAATGCCATGCCTGTGATAGCGTATATAATCAAATACATAAGTGTGTCGCATCATGCTGTCTCAGTGGGAGAAGCATTAAAACGATTATCCGATAAAGGACAGAGGCAACTTATATGACATTATTTTCGCGAGGAATAAAAAAAAATCAAATATTGGAGGAGCAACACACATTGCAATGGAAACATTATTGCCGTACTTATGCGTATTTGGCGCAGGATAAATTTTGACAGATTATGTGGTGCGAATTGCATTTTCGCAGAGCCACACACAGGCGTTATTATCAAGCACAATCGCAGCAGAGGCATCGCCAGTCACAGGGGCCGTATTGTGACTGGATGAGTAGCACTGATGTGCGGGTTTGATTGATTGCGTGTATTCCAATTATAGTGGCAATGTGTAAGCCGCCTTTCATGCAATGTGGACACGCGTGGTATAATCGCAACGTTTGTGAGCCGTTACGGATGTTTTTAACTAATATGAACTACCTTGCCGCGTCACTGGGGCTCGGTTGTAAACATATCGGGTTGTAATGCATATCTCGGCTGCTTTTATTGTAACTAAATGAACAGAATTTGTAATAAGAAATGCGTTATACAACCCAATCACAGTGTGTCCAACTTCGAATGTGAGTAGTTGGATTTAACCATTTCAAGACACGGATCTGCGACCACAGTCTAGGTCTAAGAGGTTTAGCTACACCTGTAATCATATGGTAAGCAATATAAGATAAAAGACGTCGCCAGGACATCTTACCTGGTCGTGCTAAATAGAATACGCTGCTGTTTTGCTTGACATTTCCGGGAACACAAAATAGACTATTATGCATATCCTACACATTTGCCAACATGTATGCTTTTAAATGCATGCAGCATGATACCAATTATTTTCTCTCTATGCTAATGGCTACATTGAAACGTCGGCAACGATGCGCCGCATATATTTTACGTAACGCCAAATAAATACGACTATTACGTAAAGGTCAATGGGATATGTAGACAACTGATTCATAGATGACGAAAACAACATAAATACCTCATTAAGTGCTAAATCACCGCCAGACGCGTTAATTTCGGCCATTAAAATAATCGCCCAATATGACTCTCTAGACACTAACCTTATCAAAGATCAGTTACTTATTTATGCTGGTCTTGTACGTAACTTATACCACCCTCGGTATAATGTTCTCGTGTTCCGCATTAATACTACTTGCGGTGTGAGATGATTCCAACCAACAAATGTTAACCTGCTCGCAAACACCATGGAAATCAATGCGCATATTGCCGTTTCCTGCTGTTATATCCGCGTATATTCAATTGATATTATACAACCATCCCCTGTGAATGTGTTATGCTCAGCATTTGCTGCGAGATAAGTAGAAAAGCCCACTTGCAAATACATATTTAGCTAATGTACAGATTTCACTAAGTTTAATATACAAGAGAATCTTTAAGCATCAATTATGTAAGGCAATGATGCATTTAGCGATCCACTCACGTCGTTTAGCAATTTCATCATCAGTGCATTCAATGTAAGATAACGACCTCTGGCTTATACATTTACATACATTTTATTTGTGCATGTCGGCATTAGGAGTTTTCACACCGAACAATTCTGATCATAAATATACCCATAACACACATTGGATCATTAAAAAATGACCCGGTATGAGCTGTGATAAATGTAGGAATAAAGGTGAGGAAAGGCATTCATTTCGATAAAACTGCTTATTATAGAAAAAAATATCATGCGGATAATAAAATACTACCCTTTTCTTAATAACTATGTCACAACACTGTCGTTAAGTTAAAACTCATAGATTTAGCACCCATCAGTGCGAATGTTCAACAAAATCACTTGCAGTCTCGAATTGCTGCAAATGATTTGTCAGCTTTAAATAACCTACAACCCAGGTAACAGTGAACCCGGCTGACCATGTGCTCGATTTTAATGCTTAAGTTCTTAGTCTTAGTCAGTGATAAATAATAATGCATTTTAAATGAATATGTGTTACCAACCATTCGACAAAAACAATGCGCCTTTAATTGTAGACGATGTTTTTACGACTTCGCAGTCAAATACTTTGATCCAGGCAATCACAAGTTTTGAAAGATTTTACAACCGTCACAATTGGTGCAACAAGGAATTGATATTTTACTTTTCTATCAGCATACACTTTTATTCATAACCTATGTTGTTTGTCACATGACGCAGTGTTATATGGAGTGCAAATCCACTAGAATGTGCAACAATCTATGAATCTAATAATTCATTGGGATAAGTTAAGGAGCGTAAGTATTCTCATGCCCATATGTTGTTTTAAAAGCAGAAGGACTTCTACGACATACCATTAGCTCGCTCAAGCTGAATATCAGTCATTCCCTGAACTGCATGTACAGCAGGGCTAACCTCTCGGAGAGAGAGGGTAGGGGAGCAACAAGCCATACTTGATGACCAAGGTAATGATATGAATATTAAAGTTCCCAGTATTATTCATTTGAATAAATCTCTAACGCACGTATTAGAATCCGATGCTGTCCATTATTCTATGCTGTCACGTAGTCTGCCGTTAAATAATGTAGAGAGTAAATGTCAATAGATGCGATTCAATTTCCAGTCAACCGCTGAGGCCATGTTTTGCGAATGATAGGTAAACGATGAAGGAGCCGTAGGATCAGCGGTGCCATCGCCCTACTGACACAAGCCGATACCTCAAACTGTGTAATGGATCGACACTGATCGCATGGCGACCAAAACCCTGATGGAAGAGACCGATGGCTTACAAATTAGTGTACAAGCAAATTCGCCTTGTTCAAAGCCGACATTCAATGTTCCCTGCTTGGTCAAATAGAAGATATATTTGTAATTACTAAGTATTGACATGAATCTGTGTTTTATGCCTTTACACGTGACATCTTTGTATTTACACTGAGCTTGCAGGTTGGCTGTATTCATCACCCAGTTCTAAGTAGGACACTTGTTTTATCTTGTGCGCACTTTATAAGCCGTTGCATTACAATATAAATATATCTCATGTTGTCAAAGCAAACATGATCGACCGCACGTATTGTTGCTGTCATCCCATACACATCTACCACACCTCGTAATGTTTGAACGCATTGGCTTGATTAAGTGCAGGGCAAATAGCATGTTAGTCTTGCTTTTTGTGCAATAATACAACCAATTCGAATTATTACACAGTTGCTACTTTAAAGATATTTATCCGCCTTACCGTTGTATTTATCATCACCAATATATACTTCTTTTCCTTCCTTTCATCTCATATTCAATTTATGTTATGTTATTAGCATTCGCACTTGAGCGAATGTGATTTTCAGCAAACCACTAATACCCTAGATTTAAAAAAATATCCCGCCGCATTTCATATTTTCTTGACATGTTAATGAACTCTTTAATCACCTTTGCTGCTGTATGATATAGTTACAATTTCAGCAGCAATTACTCCTCCCCCTACATTTCGGCTGTGTGAGCGGAATGGGTAAATGGACGAACTGGCTGATAGATTGCTTATACGCGTTATGCAATGATCTATTAGCGGAACTTAATAGATGCTTGAATCGAGCACATTTTATTTATACATAACCAATGCTTAACTATCTTATTCATGCCCCTTGCCTTATCTGAAAGAATATGAACAAACCCGATTGTTGATATCATCTCCACGAACCGCTTTGTCAAGGATATGATTAGGTTTCCAGTAAAATAGTCTGTTTATAATAAAGTATGTGTTTACGGCTCCACGTGATAACTCGCACTGGTCCTTCAGGTTTACTGGACTAGTATGTGCATCTCATGAATAAGGCCTTTGATGTATACTGTTAACTATAATACCTGAGCGTTCAGTTGATAAGCTGATCTCAGAGATACACATTTAACGCCTTGATACTATATCTACTTCAGCTCATTGCTCCTAAATATTACAGCCGGTTCCCGTGGCGCAGTGGTAAACTGCGGTTGTGGCATCGATACCAAGGTGTAAGAACCTGACTGGCTCCCCGTGACTCGGATGATCACGTTAAATGGCGGTCCCATCTCTGAAAGGGGCGTGGGTAACGGGTTAATGTGCTGGCAGTAAGGGGAGCTGTCAAAGCTTCACAATCATCCTCATCCATCACCGTCGCGATATCACCTCGTTGTTGAATGAGACGTTTCACCCCACTGTTACCATGTCCATTTCCTAAATGTTACGCCATAAAGCGATGTTGCAGACAGCAATTTTCGGTACGCACTATATTTAGCAGGTGGGAAGTGTCACTCAAAAGCTGAAGATGTGTATCGATGTGATTATGTTTGATAAGCAATCACCCTAGGTCACTTGAAGCTATTTTCAAGCAAGAAATCTAAGATGACATATGCACAATGAGGCTCGCTCCTAATATATCACAGGCGATGGTAGTGTTGCCATATCTTATCACATATTTCACATCTTGTAAGTGACTATAGAGACCAGTATTTGGGATAACATGCAGGAATATTTATGATTGTGATCAAAATAAAATGACACAATCATACGTTAATTATCATGACTGTGGTAGTATTATGCACCGATCTGATCCATTTTATTTCCTTGCAAATCAGAACTGTTTAATAAAAGGTGTCGGAGTGTTGCACTGCTTGAACACGAGAGGCTGTCTATTCTCGCTTATTTATTCCATAAGTATTTGTGTCACATCAACGTTACACCATTTAAGAAAAGACCAATTTATTCCATGTCATATATATTCTAATTGTGCACGTTTACGAATACCCAAATGAGGGTGGCTGACGTCAAGTAGTCCTATTTTAGTTTCATGCAAGTTTCTCATTATGCGCATCTCTCTAAATTACATCAGGATAAGGTGTGTTTTAGGATCAGCATAAATGTTCAGACATTTGCGATTGCAATCAAAACCCTCTCAATCGCAATGTTGCTGGTAACTTACACACATTCGGTAATGAGATCTGATATTGAGCATTATAGTTAGATATATTTAACGAGAATATTGCGACGCGCCCATTAGCATGAATGGAAGGATCCAAATGTCGTCAAATGATATTACAAATACTGATCATTATGCTAATTTATTATTTATTCATGCCAGGATGGACCTCCTAATGGAGACAGTCTGCTTATTTTGCGCACTTGCAAGCATCGACATGATTCTTGATAATAAATCCACCTTTCTGAGCAATGTATGTAAGTGCATTAGATACAGCTATGGCGATTATTAATATCGAATGCCATCGGACGTGAATAATGCACTTTTGGCGTTATTTATGAAGGGAAATGGTATTGGTCTAATTCATATTGCCCTCTGTAAGCCTGATCCAGTTTGTATCTAAATGCATATAAGTACTGATCGGATGCATATTAAAATGTTCCGTGAACCAATGGGTGGCTAACCAATTCAGTAAATCGGTCTGGAAGAGTTGTGGTGTTATTTAACTTGTGCATCTTTCTGAAATGACACTGAAATCTGCTAAGCCGTCGACAATACAGGCCATTTCGTAAAATGGTAATACTCAGCACTGGCTTCACCTCCGAGAACACCAGAGAACTCATCTAGATGCTATTATAACAATATAAAAACATGTTGCAAAAGGTCAAAGACTCTTATATAGCTGACCAGGGGCACTAACCTCTACATCGGGGTCAATGAAATGGTCCCTGATTGTGGATGGGCAACTTCATACAAAGGTGATAAGCAATAAGACATTTATACACAAACGACAATCTAATTTCTTATGCTAAACCGAAAGTCATTCCATTTAACAACGAAGTAACAATGGAGGATATGGTCAAACAGCTGTTGGGCTCACCTCTCAACGTAATGTTACGTGCGAGCTTTTGAGCTATTTAGCAGAGGCAGTTTCCCAGAAGTATTATCAAACACCTATTACTAAAAGGTCCATTTTATCTTGACACCAGCCACATATCATTGTTAAACTTTTAGGAGAGTGTCAAGTATTAAAGAAAACTCGAATGTAAATGTCGAGACAGTTATTTCACTACATAGAAACAAAACAACTAAATCAAGCAAATCTAATAGAATTTATCTCCGGAGAAAGTGAGATGAAAATGGAATACTTAACGAAGTCAATGTCTGATGATAATCTCATGACGTTGTGCCTTGGTGTAGTATATCCAACCCACACATCCAATCTTTCAGTGCGAATATACCTCTTACAACGCTACATTTACCACAAGGGATTTATTGTGGGTCCTTGTGTCATATAATGATGTCGCATATAATGTTAATGATATGTGATAATGGAAATAAGAATCAAACTATTAGTCATCAATGCATTGCTGAATATGTAGATGCTGTAATTTTGTTCAGCACGTCGACGCATTCCTCTAGCGAAGAGTGATAATCCAATCTTCGATCAGTAAATTCTACATGTTCAATCCTTATCCCATGTAGCTTGATACTCCACTTGGAATAGATATTTTCTTTTAAATGATATATTGCAGATGTAAAAATTCTCCCTTCCATATGTCATTCGGTTAAGCGAAAATATAAAATTAGGGATACATATATCTTAAGCAGTGCATTGTTTACAGTCCCTTGTA
>CM067350.1:38824072-38921572 GCA_034190875.2 Urechis unicinctus | reverse complement strand
GCGTTGGCAACATACCGCAAGATCTCCGTGATGGGCTTTGTTTTTGCGATGAATGTCGTTGGTTTATAACTCAGTTTGATGCATCTGCTTGTGTCAGTTGGGTGATAACACCAATGACCCTGACACTTCTTCATCGTTTAACTTTCACTTTGATTGAGCAATTGACCAGAAGCTGATTGTATGTATCAACTTTTAATCGCTCTATCATTCAACGTATCATACCGCATTGTAAATAGGACAGGTCCTCTAGGTGCATTGCACAGATATATTTCAGCTATGTTCCCGCAATATAGCTGTGAAGGATTGCAAAGGTAAAAGCGTTATTGATCCATTCAGAAGAAGAGAAATGTAAGGTTATACATTTTAATGTGTACGACTGTAACATTTCGTTTCATGTCGTAATATGTAGCATGTAAACCGGAAATGCCTCATTTCGATATGTCAGGTATCATTTTGGTAACTAGCGAAAACGGGTGACAATAACTTACTTGGCTGACATTTGGGAGTGCTTTAGCAATCTATCTATCCATTGAGGATGGCCGAAACATATTGCCTCATTTTTAACTTCCAGGCATAATCCGCACATACATATATATTTACTTGCTCTGGTAATAGAACCCCACCGACAATTATCATTAGCGCCGATGCATTTCGTTTGTCAGTCAGTGACGCACCGTGATACCACTAGCCGTGCCATGGAGTATGCAACATCTTCAATCAAGGCATTCTATGCATAGTCTCAGCCAGGCAAGTACGTCACCCATACTTGTTCTTTACAAGATTTTACCGCATAATTTATCATTTAAAGCACGCAATGTGTCACAACAACTAACCAAGTTGGTAGTACATTGCCGGATATATAGTGGGTACTCATCTTCAGCATGTATTGATTCAAATGGCTGATCCCATGAACTCATCTACGACCCCGGTGCAATTGGTCATTAAGCATTCTATAATTGTCGGGATTATTTGCTTGTATTCACCCATGCATATTACACGACCACACGACCCACTCGAAGGCAATTCAGTTGCTCGGTATTATTCCTATAGTGGTATTATCTCTACTAATGCAACGGTCAGTGACTCTTTCGTTCAAAATACACTGGTAGATTAACAGTATGCTTGGCCTCTTAATGTACATATGATGTATTTCATATGCAAAATAGTCGCTATATACATATATATATATATATATATATATATATAAATATATATGTATATATATATGTATATATATAAATATATATATATATATACATATATATATATTTATACATAGATAAATATATCTATATATATATATGATTATATGTATATATACATTAATAAATATATATATATATATATTTTTTATGTATATATATATTTTATATATCATAGCATATACTTATATGTATTTATTAATATATATATATATATATATATATATATATATATATATATATATTTATATATAAAAATATATATATATATATATATATTTACATGTATGTACAAAATTCAAATATGGTTCTGTCGGTTGGTACATTATGTACGCGTATGTACCAGAGATCATAAAGTCGATACTCCTTAGAACTGGTTTCCCCAAAAGCCTACGTAACATTCTAGATATATCGAATTCAAAAGACTCCTTTGGTTGACCCATATGACTATACATCGTCTTTTGGTTATCCATGTTACTGGCCTCTTGCTTTGATCACAATGGATGATGTGTCATATGCAATTGCATGAACCTATTTCAAATCTAGACACCAACGCTCAAGCTAAAGCCCGAGTGTCTGAATGTAGTGCCTTACTACCATTTTACATCAATTCAAAAAGCGACGAGTCTATATATCTAGCTATCATATTTAGATTCAATAACCTTTTAAAACAAATATCAAGGATTGCCGTGATTTTAACCGAAGAAAACATAAATAGCGTATATACGGAATTTAAAAACCTAATACAAAATCGCTGAGAGCTGCGTGAGGTTTTATCAACTATCACTACAGGCTTATTATTATTCTGATCAAACGTTGTGGTTATGGTGAATGCTACAATAAATGGTGATGGTTAAATCCTGATCCAACCGGCGCAGTGAGAATAAATCTTATCAACTGAAGCGTCAGTGCACCATCCCGTGACAGACAGCACCCTGCATGCTCATATGTGAAGGCGGCAGTGTAGCTCGCCTAAAATGTATACTCTTGAATGAGTGACGATCACACGCACATAAAGCAAAACATGACGCAAAATGCGAGGAGACCCTAATGGTACCCTTAAAACACTTGTTATGTGCGCTGGAGATTATATTTGTTCCGTCCGCAACATTGGTGTAGGTCTACGTCGAATGGCGGTCTCTCATAACTGTAAGTCGGTACACATTAGGGAGGCTTTGCTCTTTGTTTTATACAAAGACAAACATTACCTTAATTCCCCTTGACAATGACAATAGTCGACGGGGTCATGTATGTGAGGTTACACTCTTAAAACTGACTAATTTGAGTGCTGATTGTCTAGGTGTACCTGTGAGATGATAATAGCTTATTTTGGAAACAAAGATCATGTTTTATGCGGATATCGATGTTGTCGTTGGTGGTGGAGATATCACTTCTAACTTTGCAAGATGAATTTCTGTGAGCATACCTTTGTTGAAGATTTTTTGTGTAGGGCAATGCGTCTATCTACTTGTAATCAACCGGTGCGCCGTTGATGTTACCCAATAACGAGGCACGTGGTTTGCCAGATCAAACCGGGATATTTCATCGTCTCTAAAATTCTCATGAGACAAATCATTAGCAATGAATGCTGGCATGATAGTGATAAAATGACTGTTCATAGTCAATGTTTCTACATCCAAATAATGCATGTAAAAACATCATAATTATCTTTGGGAATTTAGGTGCAAGAGTGCCTATGATAAAGACATTTTAGCCATCGATCTTTGAATGGGTCTGTTTCACCTGCATAATAGCATCAACATTGATAATGAGACGAAGGTTTTTACATACCGACGACACCACAGGCAAGAACAATGATAAAACAAAGCTAGCTTTAGTAACACACTAACTTGTACAAACGCTTAGAAGGATGTGTCTCGGACTACAATAAAGTGTAGCAAAATATTGTAGCTCTCAATTGTTATGAGGGTTCGCGCCGAACAACTACGTTAAGGCAGCTATTTTTTTCACTGTTTCTGAAGAAGTGCTAATCTTTCATTGCAGGCTAATTTGCAATCTGTTTGGCCTTTTTGGTTACATTAGGTTCGACAAAGAATCTGCGTCTATAAATTGTCGACGAACGCTGATTTCACTCCCGCTTTAAAGCAAGACTGACATTATCACCACCCTCAAGGGACGCTTCAATATATGGCTCCGCCGTAACATGGTGCATAAAGTATGGTGATGTCAAACTGAGCAGATTGCGGAATGGATCTACAAGCTGATGTCCGATGAACATCAGATAGAGGATTGGAAATACTCGTTGACTGAAGATGAAAATTTGCACTTGAATTAACTATCCGCCTCACTAACTATATCAGCCAAATATCATCCATACCCTCGTAAAGAAGCTGATTCAACTGGTGTAACTACAGAACCTTTAAGACATATACGGCATTTAACATTTGCCTTCTACTTATTATTACATTGTGTTAATCAATCATCATTTTTCCGTGGTTTTCTGTAGGTGGTTCGGCAAGTATTTTGAGGTAAAACGAGAAATAAGATAAAATTACCTTGGCTTTCTATAGATAACAACATGAGTAGATAGGCTCACGATAAATATATTCCCATATCTAGCTATATTTTCTGGGACAATGTAGGCTTTTGGTTGCGGTAGAACAAATTCAATCCACAGTGCGCCCTGTGATGTCACTATAGCGCAAATGCAGTGAATAAATTTGAACGGGGGTTATGTTGTCTGTTGCTGGTAAATATGTTTACGTAGTCACTTCCAGCAATTATGTCGTAACGCTTGTGCACGAGGAGCAAAGCAATCATGGTAAATGGATGCACTACACAGATTTATAACTTGGTAGGCTTTGGATTTATAGTTAGCAGTGACAGGAAGACCCCTTCATTTTTTATAGTGAATTGACTAATCCAATTGCCATGTCAACATCAGGAACAATAATCATTTTATGCAATGACGGGAGCAACTTCAATCAAACAATAATTGAGGGGTGCACTTTGGTTCGGGCATTCAGTCAGTCTGTATAAGCCACACCAAATATGCCATTCCAATCATTGGTCAAACTACTCCAAAGTGCAATGGAATAAACTTATGGATATAGCAACAGAATAATATATTGCGACGCTTCACATAATCCGCGCTTTTGATCTATTGTACTTCTCAGATCGGGAAAGATACAACATCAGAGAAGATTATGTGTGTCTACATTAATCGCTAGTGTTATTGGTGTGTTTTCACTGGAAGAACGCGCGTTGCATTAAATGGCAATTGCTTAACGTATTGAACATTAAAACAATCATTTGAGGAAGTCTTGCCAGCATTCTGTTGACATTATGCTGATGATGTATAAGAACTATGAGAAACCCTGCCCTCTCACTGTGTAATAAGCAATGGCAGCCTTAGTGGTGCTATCACCGCCTTCCATATAAAATTGAAGGCCCATGATATATCACAGGCAGCAAATATCATTGTTTTACAGCCACGCCATACCAACAATCGTCAATATTTGTCAGTGTGAGTACGTGACCATATTGGAGAAACATGATCGATTGATTTATGATCATTCAGCTCGTCGAGGATTATGAGCACATTTGCTGTCTTTTATATCAACATCGTCGGACAACCACAAGTGCTGACATTTAAAGATGACTGATATGATTGTTGATGAGGCATATTTGAGCTAATCCAAATATGTATTATAAATTTCCACCTGTATTTCATATAAATGGAGGACTACACCTGTAGTTCTTTTATTGACAGAAAAAGAGTTAAATACCACATGCTAATTGGTGTATATTTTTGTGTTGCTTCAAGGTAATTACCTTATACGGCCGTAAAATGTCCAAAACACTCGTGCTCACGTTATTATCTCAAGAGACTAATAAAGCGACTGCATTGAAACCACAATTTCTAGCTCAACTAACTCTTTGTTTCTTATTTGTTTGCTTTTTATGAGATGTCTAAATATTAAATGGAACTGCTTGTTAATCCAATCAGCTACAGCCTAAATGACAGATAGCTATACGTTTTTGCTGTCGCATGTTTGAATTGCTTGCACTATCACATAATGTCAGGTGGTGAGTTAATCACAGAGCTGCTTTCGTTAGTGAGCACCTACGTCGTGAAACAGGCTTGACTTGCTAATGATCATTTGACACGTAGAGCAGCAATTGCGATAGACAGTATTCTTCTCCGTTATTCGATTTGTTTTAAAAGCTACAGAGTTTCTGTAGATCCCATCGTACCAAAGATGTTGAAATCAATATCTGCTCTGTTCTTGTCGTTAATTGTCACAGCAGCACAATGCAATAATCAATGCACCTCAACATATGATTGAATAGCCTTATAACACAGAAAGGAGCATGACTTTGTTTGCATGATGGGTTTGTGTGAGAAAAAAAGTGAAAGTGTCCATGTGTCGCAAAAGAGATAAGTGATGCATGATGATGCACCATAAGACACGAATCATATGCTTATGTTATAGTTGAATTGTACATTTATTACTTTCATAAAACATAAACTTTGGACGGGGTTTAGCTACGAGGTTTGAAAGAGATGTGTTGAGGTAGGATGGCATGATAGAATTAAGTTTGAAAACAATATGTTCGGTCCTCTCGATGACTTGGCTATATTTGGCCAGGGTAGTGCTTACATGGCTTGAGCCGTAAGGGCCTGGAGGTAACTTGAGCCATGATGGTTTTTTAGGACGGTAAAACACAACGAGGGTTCGTGGGGAAAAGGTTGAGGTGGATGTGAAAAGGAGGCGAAGAATGGCAGGTCTATAACGGCAATTCGTAGACCAATGGAGAAAATGGTTGCAATAAAGTTTATCTGTCGGCGTACTCCTCAGGCTTACACCGTGGATGGTGTCGTCAAACCTTTCATTTGGCACTCAACACCGCGATCGGTTGATAGAACTTACTTCATCTGGTTGATGTTAGAGGTAGCTCTGAGCAGTTTGGATGAATTTTGTAATCAATGAATCAGTTGCTCGACAGAGCCGTTATTGATAACGACGCAGTAGCAACTTAGTTCAGTGACTCGGGCATGCTGTGTATCGACTCGGCACTAACAGTTTTTATAGTCTACATAACTTGTTTGTTGATTGTTTTGCAACCTCTGGAACTAATATTGTCTACTCATGCCGTCAGCAGCTACAATACTGTAAGGATATTGGTGATACATCTAATAACGTTTGCATTCGCCAGTTAAATACTCTACAGTGTTCTACAAATTGGATAGTTGAATCGATATAGTAATTTGCACTGGAAAGCCGGTTCATTGCCAATATTTCGTTAGAAATTGTCGATTCCATGGATCACGTCACATACTTGGATTTCCTTGTGGTGTTGGTACTCTCAATAATTTTCCATGGCTGTTTATCATATGTTGTTGCGCATGTAGCTTGTAATCAGGGGTTCATTGTTCCTCTACTTGGCTCATAGGCTGCTTAATTCCATTTTCGTTCAAAAGGTTTGCGTACTGTTTTTATCAAATTGGCCCCTAATTATGCCCTTTCGTGGTTACTATATTTAGCATAAAGACACAACACATGGTTTACGAAGTATAGAATGCAAACGTTAAAGCAGACAAATGCCATTGATAAACAATATACTCCCACATATGCTTAAGGGAACATTGATGCTCTGGTTGAAGATGATATTGTTTACATAACATCAGAGGGTAACAACAAAATGCGCAACATGCAATTTGTAAATCTTGTAGCATTGCACTTACTGGGACCAGGATGCGTTCACTAAAGTGCTTTAAGCCTATCAAAAGGTGACACATATGAAAAATCCCTAGGCTTTTTGTATGATGCATGTGTGAGAATCTCAAACTATCTCTGGCAACTGCCATTTTATTCAACACGAATATTAAAGAGAAAATGTTAATTAAGTTTAAGATTAACGAAATGCATTAATTACTCAACTTTCTGGACTAAGAAATATCTGCTTGAAGCTAATCACCAGTGTGCAAGGAAATCCCGAAGGCATTCATATGCTATCCATAGTATGATCTCAGTACAATCGTTCGACCTTACACGAACTTGTCATCCATATTGACTGAGGTCTCTTGAGATAATGCGCGCATGTCAGCAAGTGAACTACGGCATCATACTAAGCATGTAAAATCCCTTCGGTCATTATATGGACATAGTCCTGGCAAGTCAAATCGTTCGGAACCATGCAAGGATGACAGTCCCCTCAATCTGGTTTGTATTTAAAGTAACCTGCTATTTGAACCCTTTCATGCAACTGTCAAAGAAATCGCTATAATGCCGAACAATTACATAGGTCATCATACCTCAGAGCTAAAAGACATTGTAATGTGGAATTTGGCAATAACATTTGTAATAGACGATAATGGATGATACTTGCGTGGCTCCTCATATTCATTTCTTCTATTCGGTGAAAACCTATTGCGCACATTGAGTTACAAAAGACCTAGCACGAATTACCTCTACTATACAATTTTGCAACATGATCGTTTACAGGTCAGAGGAAGAGCCACAAAGTGATCAATCTAGTCATGAGGGATCCACATTCTCGACTGCAATCTGTCAGTCTAGCATATATTTAACAAAACCATTCGAACAGAACGCCATTCACCTATTTGCTATACATGATGCTAGATAGATTTCTAATTATTTTGTAGCGAACATTAATACCGATAAAGACACTTGTTTAAGCGTTTGCCTCTGGTGCAAAACTCTTTTTATACTATTAATGGACACTCCACAATCAATAGCAGTATATACTTAGTCATGCGTGTGCATGTGCATCGCTGCCAACACACAGAAGTCTGTCCGATACTAATAAGTTAAAGCTTACCATACTAAGCCCGATATTAACTGTTGGCTGTTTATTCGTTTATCATTGATAATAGATGTGATGTAACAGTGCAACCTTTATGATCGGCCATGTGTACTAATTGGGATGACGTTGACATTTCGAAGAGTGACACTTTCCAGACCTACCACTTATAATCCAAGCACTTGTGAGGTATTCCTATAAGCTTGCAGTTTGTGCCTGACGCTACGCACCTTCTTAGTATGGCCATGCTAGAGCTGCATGTATATGGTGGAATATAACAAACATTTTTATTGTGAATAATTGACTGTAAGGAGGGTGCCATACAACCAAGAACCAATAACAGGCACATATTAAGATACTGCTAAATACAATACTAGCGCAGCCATAATGCTCGAAAATATCATAGCAGTGGTTAAATGGTAAACAAACAACTAGCCGTCTAATTCAAGCTGATATTGTAGAAGCAATTGGGTTCTTATTAAACTATCTAGGTTTGTGACAATGTACCGCATGATGTAGTAAATTTGGTCATTGTAGCTGATAAGTATTTGAATACAGATCAACAAATTTGGAAGACTTAACAGACATATTAACACTTAATGACAAACCTGTAGAGACAAACATTTTGCGACATTACTGAATTGCTGCACAACTTAATCTTCAGTAAACCATATTGATCGCAGCAGTTGGTTCAGTGACGCTCATGAAAGTCATTAATACGGCAGATAAAACAAATATTCTTCAAACTTGGAAGCATTGATATTAGACAAGGCGAAGTAGTATCCTGCTACATTCATACTGCCTCTTTGTGTGCAACTTTTAAGTGAACAATAATACCAGATACACCTTGTGTTTTTTGTTCACCTTTTAGGACGCTCACAATATATATACATGTATACACAAGAGCGATCTTTCTACCAAAAATATATTTCAATTCAACCGACGAATGACTATCACGTAATCTCAGCAAATAATTTTGTACTACATGAAATGTATTGTCATTATAACTATTGTTGTGAGACTCCCCCTCAATTAATAAATATGCTTCTGTAAAGCCCAGCTTCGATGTGCAAACTCCCCTGACACCACAACCGCACAAAATATGCACGGCGAAAGTAACTCCATAGGCTAGTTTGTCTACATATACAATACTTAGAACGCATATTCTATTTGTTATTCACGACCGCAACAGCCGATAGCTGAAACAAGCACATTTGTGTACGCTGGTGAGAATAAAGCAGTAATATATTAACTTATATATGTTATGTCAAACGTTCATCACAGGGTTAGTACGATGCAATTATCTGCTAATGTAATCTACTGTTAAGTTGCTGTTTGAAAAACTCATTTCTTCTGTCAAAAGGTACCGGTGGGTTGTACACTGGTATTTCTCAGTGGAAACACTTGCATCATATGATCAGCTAGGGTAATTATTGACGACAAAGATGCCACAAAGTGCGAAAATAGATCCCATATTTAAAAGCTCTGTACACTGCTTCGTCGGAACAATCCATTATCCTCTTCTTTATAAATGAATTATAGAACAAATTATTTTCGATTGCTACAAAATCCTTCAAAAAATTACAAAGAAACATTACATTTTTTGTAATGGCACTGCCTACTATTTTAAGAACATGTCAAAAGGGTTGGCACGATTATACTTTTACTAATCAATTTGTGACAAATTCAATAATAGTACCTACATTCGGGCAATTAAATTCGTAATGTCGATATTTAGAAACCTTCCGGCCTACGTCGTTCACATTTTTGCGTTGTTAACCTATCCCTTGTTTAAACACCTGCGTACAATTAAAATAATGTACATTCGGCCCATGGAGCTTAGACACAAAAGTAGTTCGACTGTTGGATGCGGTTCACGACTAAAATAGACTTACACACGACCAATCATGGAAACAATGGGTTGTTTAGAGAAAATAATGAGGGTCTCAGACGAATGCGTGCGATGGAGGAAGCGACATCAATAGAATACTGCAGTTGATGAAAGATGTGGGTATGCCATAGGAACTAAATGAAAACTGAAAAAAGCTTTAATTTGCTCATAAATCTCAAGTCACGATTGAACTGTTTGCAAATAAATGTAATTTGGATTCGCATAATAAAAATCTTTGGGAGTTAACATTGATTTGCCTTAGTAGGTGACTGGAATGGATGAAGACATTGCGATACTTGGGTACAAGTACGGCCCACTTGGATAATATCGGATGTCCTGCTCTTTTAACTAATCCCCGCCAATGGGAAAGGAGTGTCATGCAATACAAATAAGCCACCAGGAATAGATTATATCCATTTGAAATGATCGGTGAATAATAGGATGTGTCTTAGCAATGCAGCTGTGATCGTTCAAGGTGCAAAATCATTGTCAATTATCATTATCTACCGCAATAACTACACTCGCTTCAGCTATAGTTAGAAATAAATGTGTGATGTAGTGGGTTTCTCTTTCGTTGAGCAATCAAGACTGTGAAAAGTTTGTGGGTTCTGTGGGGTTTCTTTGCGACTCAAAGTATTCGAGCAAATTTTGTGGACAGTCTCCATATTAGTCCTTCTATATCAATATGTTGCTCGTAGTGGAAGGCCGGGGTTGATGAGGTTTGAGGGATCGCTGATCAAGTTACAACTGAATTATGACTAATAATAATATAGAGAAGTCGATAATAATGATTATATGTAAAGATACCAGATATGAATATTTATAGATATTCAGAACCGCATTGGTGTGCTGCTTTACACACTCATTTTTAGTGAAAATATTTGATCATGACTATAGCCAGCTTGGTAGTGCAGGATAGCAGCAAATACAGCATACTTCAAATATATTCATTGCAATTATATTATTTCTTAATTCAACGTGAAATATTGACGGCATTGAGAAACATATCACGCATTTTAGGGCAGTTTAATTTTGTCGCGTTGGCAATATATCACATGGTCTCCATAATCGGCTTTTATCGCGATAAACGTCGTTGATTTATAGCCCAGTTTGATGTATTGATCTGTGTCATTTGGGTGATGGCACCAATGATCCTGAAACTTCTTCGTCGTTTACCTTTCACTTTGCCTGTGCGATTGACCAGAAGCTGATTATATATATCAGCATTAATTCGCTCCATTATTTAACGTATCAGACCACTTTACCGCATATAAAATAGGACAGTTCTGATGGGCGCATTGTGTAGGTTTATGGCAGCCGATGCATTTTGTTTGTCGCTCAGTGGCGCACCGTCATACCACTAGCCGTGTCATGAAGTACACAATATCTTCAATCAAGGCGTTCTATTCATAGTCTGAACATTCCCCAAGCTTGTTATTTTGAACATTTTACCTTAATTTATCCTATAATGCAAACAATGTGTCACAACAACTAACTAGATTGGTAGTACACTGCCAGATATATACAGGTTACTTATCTACTAAATGCATTGATTCAAATGACCGATTCCATGAACTTATAATCGACGGAGCAGTTTGTCAATAAGCCTTCTATAATTGTCAGAATCATGTGCTCATATGCTTATTATGTATTCCATATATCACTTCGTCGCTTCCCTTGCCTCTCATCTCTTCTCTCGTTCTCTTAACGAGTCCAGACAAAGGCGGTGTCGTGTCTGGGCCTGATACGGTTGGACAACTGTTTTGAAGTATCTGGCGATCTTCTTAGCATGTTGCATATTTAAAAGGAATTTAATTGTATGCGTAAGGTATACATGAACACGCAATATGCCACAAATTATCATATATATATATATATATATATATATATATATATATATATATATATATATATATATATATATATATATATATATATATATATATATATATATATATATATATATATATATATATATATATATTTTGTGTAGCATTTATGTAATTTTCGGGTTTGGAAACGTGTATGTACCTATGGTTTCAGAGACTGGATCGTCGTCATATGCAGGCTCGCAAAGATAAATTGGCAATAATCTCACTCAAACATTACGCAATTATCACAAAGCCGATACAACTTAAAACTGGTCTTCCCAAAAGCCTAGATCATAATCCAGATCAATCAAGATCAAAATACACCTTTGGTAGACCCGTATTAATAAGTATGACATGTCTTTAGATTATCCATGTTACTGGCCTCTTGCTTTGATCACATTTGATGATGTGTCATATGCATTTGCGTGAATCTGTTTCGAATCTAGACACAAACGCGCAAGGCAAGGTGATTTATTTACATTTGACATCAATTTAAAATCCTGATCCAAACTGCTCAGCGGATGGAAATCTTATCGGCTGAAGCGTCAGTGCACCATCTCTTGACAGACAGCACCCCGCATCCTCATATGTGAAGGCGGCAGTGTAGCCAAATGTATCATCCTGAATGAGTGTCGATCATACGCACATAAAGCAAGACGTGACGCAAGACCTCTAATCACTTCATCTAGCCAAGAAGACAATATGCGAGGAGACCTTAATGGTACCCTAAGAACACTTGTTATGTGCGCCTGATTTTGTTATTCATTGGCAACATTGGTGAAGGTCTATGTGGGATGTGGGACTATCATAACTGTTAATCGGTAATCATTATGGAGGCTGTGCCCTTTGCTTAATCCAACCACGAATGTTACCGTAATTCCTCCTGACCATGAAAATAGTCAATGGGTCATGTATGTGAGGTAACTGTCTTAAAACGGACAAATTAGAACGTTTATTGCCAATGTATTCATGTAACGTGAAAATAGCTGATTTTGGAAACACCATGTCTGATGCGGATGTCGATATTGTTGTTAGTGTTCGAGATCATATTTTGTTGTTTCAACGTATCCCTGATTTGACCCAAAAATGTTTAAAACACTCGTGCTCACGTTAGTCTCTCAACAGACTTATTCAGCGATTGCACGCAAACCAAAATTTCTACCTGCACTAAATTTTTGCTGTCGCACAAGTTGTCACGATAAAGATGCGAGTTAGTTGATGTTACCTTAAAGTGGTCTTAAATGCAACGCACATGTCAAACGCTTCGTAATGTGGCAAATGAAAAGTCAAATCGATCTGAGAGCAGCTCTTCTTACGAATCGTCAGCAGTTGTATAGATTTGCGCAAAAATTATATCCTTATTGAAAACTTTCGTGTGATACACCAGTTTCCTGGGAAAACTTTTTTGTTTTATTGTGGCTCTTCTTAATTTTCATTTCCTTCATACATATTTGTATGCATGAGATGCCTAAATATTGAAAAGAATCGCTTGTTAATCCAATCAGCTAAAGCCCAAATGACGGATTGCTATACATTTTCGCTGTCGCATGTTTTAATGGCGTGCACTATTTCAAAACGAGGGTGCAATTACTTCGCCTACATTAATTGAAAGCAGCCGACAAATGACTATAACATAATGCCAGCTAGTGGGTTAATCATATAGCTGCTCTCGTTTCTTGGTGTGAAAAAGGCACGACATGCTAATTACCATTTGATGCGTAGAACTGCAACTGCATCACTTGCACTGTGATAAAAAAAACGGGACAGTTGTCACATATTCTTCTCCCTCATTCATTATGTTTTTAAGAGGTACAGAGTTTTTTGTGGATTCCATCGCACCGAATATGTTGAAATCAATATATGCTCCACTCTTGCCGTTAATTGTCGTAGCAGCACTGGCCTTTGGGAATGTACATGACACAATCCTTGTACATATAATTGAATAGCCTTATAACACGGAAAGTATATGTTGGCCTCGGTTCACTGTATCACGTAGAGGTTTTGTCTTAGAAACAAATTCCTGTTTAAGAAGAATGTTTTTCTTTCCAGGATTCTCCCTCAGGTGTCGCAAAGAGATATGTGTTGCATGATGATGCACCAAGCGACATGAACCTTAGGCTTATTTTATCGATGAAACGTACATTTGTAACTTTCATGAAACATAAACTTAGGAAGGGGTTTTGCTTATAGGTTTGAAAGAGATGTGTTGTGGTAGGATGTCATGATAGAATTATGTTTGGAAGAATATGTTAGGTCTTCTCGATGACTTGGCTAAGCACACTTTTCAACGTTGGTGAAAATAATTACAATTCATTACAAATCTCACATAAACGCGGAAAATAATTGGCATTAAGTTAATGTAAAGCATTGCCGACCCACGTGTATATTCTTGCACCGATTCATATTGTATTTAGTTGTAAGAGTTATTGCATGTGATTGTTGATAGTTTTGAATGAAATAGTCAAAGATATGTTGCCCCTGAGAAGCGTGCCATTGATCATAGTTGTACCGCTTAAGTTAATAACCAGCACACATTCACTATTGTGCACCAGCACCATGCTATGAAAAGTGCATGAGTTTTGCTAACCATATTTGATCAAGAGCATCTGAAAACGATATAACTCAATATTGTAAACTATTGCCAGAGCTGTTTCATATCTCAGCTGCATGATAATGTCAAGCTGCATTAGCACAGTCAAAAGAAAAATGGCCGACTAGACGCTAAGGACTGATTAGCTTATGTGATGTGCTATAGTTATGTCGGTTCTAAGAGACTATGTAGCATTTTCCAGACCATCTGCTGCTTCGCACAGTTATACTTATACTAAATAATTCGATAAATTCAATTCAAATTCAATAATATTACCTACATTCGGGCGATTAAATTCGTTATGTCGATATTTAGATACCTTCAGGCAAACGTCGTGCTAATTTTGTACGTTGTTAACCTATCGTTCATTTAAACACCTGCATTCAAATAATGTACGTTCGGCCCATGGAGCTTAGAAACAATAATAATCAGGCTATTGGATTCGGGACACGACTAAAATAGACTTACACACGACAAGTCATGGAAACTATGGGTTGTTTAAAGAAACTAATGAGAGTCTCAGACGATTGGGTGTGAAAGAGAAAGCGACATCCTTAGAATGCTGCAGTGGATGAAATATGTGAAAATGCAGTAGGAAATAAATGAACCTGGGACTAGCTACATCAAATGGGTAACAAGAGCTTTAATTTGGTCATAACGACAATCACATTTCATCCTAAGGCAGAATTGAACTGTCTGCAATCAAATCTAATTTGAAGTGAGCATAGTAAAAATCATAGGGAGTTTACGTTGCTTTGCCTAAGGAGGTGTTATTGTGACGGGAATGGATGAAGACATTGCGATACGTGGTTACTAGCATAGCGTGCTTGGAAAAATTCGGATGCCCTGATCAGTTAACGAATCCCCGTCGATGGGTTCTAGAAGTGTCCGCAGTATGAGCATATATGTATGTTAACCAATTTCGAATTCAACGAAAACAAAAGGACAAATTTGGGTAATATCATCTTCCAGACATTCTAGAATTGGATGAAACATTGGCTCAAGGTTATGAATATCTGATGGATGATGTTAAGGTGAGAGGTCATATCCCATCCCGCTTTTTTAATTTCTGTACCTGATAGGCAATCACTAACATCACGCATTTGTACATCATGTCGTGCACGAACTAGTGGCTGCTAGGTTTGGTATTTTATGAAGAAGCCAAATGCACACGTGCTGATTTTGTTGGTTATCGGCCTCAATGTGGTCCTTTAGATAGGATCGACATTATTGGATAGAAACCGCAATTATCCGTGTTCCACAGTAGAACTCTGGAAAATTTATGTAGGTGTCTATATGTGTTCAATCGTGAATTAAGTAGGTTGTCGCCACGAACGTAGCAAAACATGCGAAACATACAGTCAAGATTTGAGTCCATCGCATTTCTGAGGCGTTCAAGCTATTTACTGCAACCATGTATTGGTATTTATCCTTTTCCCACCTTTATATGGTTCATCGCCTAACGTTAATCAAGCATCCACATCAGTTACTTCTGTGTAAGTGGTATACTCGCCCAACATTTTGGGAATCCCGACTGACAAAGACACATGTTGTTGGTTCACGAAATCATCACCTGTCCCACCCTTAAGCTCTCATTTATTTGAAACATATCCTTGCCTACTAAATTGCGCATTGTTTGCATCTTCCTGGGCAATCGAACGCTTATCTTCAGGGCTCGGGGAGTGAAAACGCGTTAACGGCGTGCTGTAAAACTGTCAAAACCGAGTCATGATTGATATGTCTACAAATTGAAAACACGGGAAGCACCAATTGATTATTTGACAAGTGATTGAAGTGTTCTTTCAATGGTGAGAATAATTAGGGTGATCATAATTCTATCATTATCTTGATAGGTAACACATACTTCAAACTGGGTCAATCACTTTTTATTGTGATTATCAAAACATGGTCGCGATCACATAATTTCCATTACGCCTTGACTCATAATTTTGATTCAAACTACAGCACCATATTGTTATCTTCTTGTTATGATATGTGATAACAGGATCAACACTGTTGATATATTAGGAGGGAGTACTTCAACGATTATTGTGCATATATCATCTTAGATAGAGAAGTCGATAATAATGATTATTTGTCAAGTACCAGATAATGAATTGGGGGGCTGATTATGAGATATGACTACAGCCAACATGGTAATGTGCAGGGTAACTATAAATATAGCATACCTCACGAAACACCAAATACTCTTATATGAAATGCATTTCAAATATATTATCTCTGAAATCAGTTTGCTATATTGATGGTGATGGTTCAAATGACCCTGCGCGCGATTGACCAGAAGCTGAGTGTATCTATCCACATTAATTCGCTCTGTTAATTAACGTATCAGACCTCTTTATCTCATAGAAAAGGACAGGTCAGGTAGGTGCATTGTATAGGTGTATGGCAATATGTTCCCGCCATGCAATATCGCTGTAAAGGATTACAAAGGTAAAAGCGTAATTGATCCATCCAGAGAAGAAGAGAAATGTAAGGTTATACATTTCAATGCCGACTTATGTAGCATCACGTGGAATGCCCTCGTTTGATAGCAGGTAACATTTTGGTAAACAAAGACCGTTTTGATACTCATTTAGGTGACATTTTTGGTAACTAACAAAACACCGATGGTAGTACGATACATTTCCCGGATTTAGTTCATATATAAATATATTTGGCATGCTTAAGCAATGCTCATCAGAGAGATCATTGAGGGTGCCCAGAGACACATATAGATGTACGATTGCATAGCATTTCCCGGCCGAATTCGCACACTCTTATATATATAGAGATATATATATATATATATATATATAGAGATATATATATATATATATATATATATATATATATAGATATATATATCTATATATATATATAGATATATAGATAGAGATAGATATATATATATCTATCTCTCTATATATATCTCTCTATCTATCTCTCTCTCTCTCTCTATCTCCCATCTATATATCTCTCTATCTCTATCTATATCCTATATCTATATATATATATCTCTATATATCTATATATATATATTGCTCTATATATATATATATACTTGCTCTGGTAATAGTACCCCACCGACAACTACCATTAGCGCCGTTGAATTTCGTTTGTCACTCAGTGACGCACCATGATACCACTAGCCTTGCCATGGAGTATGCAACATCCTTAATCAAGGCATTCTATGCATAGTCTGAACCAATCAAGGTTCATTCCCCATGCTTGTTCTTTTTAACAATTTATCGCATAATTTATCCGTTAAGACACACAATGTCAATAACTAACCAAGTTGGTAGTTCACTGCCAGATACATATAGATTACTTATCTACTGCGTACATGGATTCAAATAACTGATCCCATGAACTTAGCTACGATCCCGGTGCAATTTGTCAATAAGCATTCTATAATTGTCAGGATCATTTACTCATACTAAGACATGCATATAATACATCCACACGTCCCACTCGGAAGTGATTCAGTTGATTGGTAATATTCATTTAGCGCTATTATCTCTACTTACGCAACGGTCCAAATGACACGAAGATGCACTCATATAGATTGGTGGATTAACAGTATGCTTGGCCTCTTAAGGTACTTATGATGTATTCCATATATCAGTTCGTCGCTGCCCGTTGCCTCTCGATTCTTCTCTCGTTCTCTTAACGAGTCCAGGTAAGAGCGGTGTCGTGTCTGGGTATGATACGGTCGGACAACTAAATAGAGGCATCTGACGATCTTCTTATCATTGTGCATATTTAAAAGATCAATTGTATGCGTAAAGAATACATGACTCGCAATATGCCACAAAATCATCGGCCATTGGCTAATTATATCGCACAAAAATACATAAATGCATTCATTTATAGATATATATGTATAAACGAAACTTTTATATAATTGTCTTGATTGGTATCATATATGTACCAATGGTTTCAAAGACCGGAACGCCATATGCAGACTCGGCAAGATGAACTGGCAATAATCGCTCGCAAACATTACGCCATAATCACATAGTCGATACTCCGTTCAACTGGTCGCCCCCAAATGTCTAGATCTCAATCTAGATAAATCAAGGTTAAAAGATTCCTTTGGTCGACCCTTATGACTAAGCATTTCATGTCTTAAGATTATCCATGTTACTGGCCTCTTGCTTTGATCACATTGGATGATGTGTCTAATGCAGTTGCCGTTATTTATAGAAGTACTAGGAAGTGTTTGCTCAAAATAAATATATCCTCATTTCTAGCTATATTGTCTGGGAAAATGTGTGATTTTTGTTGTGATAGAAAAATTCAACTCAGAGCGCGCCATATGACGTAGCGGGAGAACAGCTAATCATTTTGAACGGGGGTAATGTTGTTGGTAAATAGGTTCACGCAATGACTTCCGGCAATTATTGCGTAGCGCTTGTGCACAAAGCTTGCACTCTAGGAACAACGCAATCATGGTAAATTGATGCTTTACATAAATTTATAGTTAGATTTATAGGCAACAGTGATGGAAAGGCCCATTCATTTGCTATAGTGAATAGACTAATCCAGTAACCATGCCAACATCAGAAACATACTCATTTTATGCAATGATCAGAGCACCTTCAATCAAACAATTATTGAGGATTGCATTGCGATTCAGGCATTCATTCAGTCTGTATAAACCACCAAAAAAAATATGTCATTCTAGTCACTGGTTAAACTACTCTAAAGTGCAATGGAATAAACTTTGCGATATGGCAAAGAAAAATGTATAGTTTGCCAGGTTTCACAAAATCCGCGCTTATAATCTATTGTACTTCTTAGATCGGGAAAGATATGAAGTCAGAGAAGATTGTGACTATTTGTGTGCTGCGCTGAGCTCTCATTACAACGCTCTTCTTAGTGTGCCATGCTTATTTGTGTCTAAACTAATCGTCAGTCCTATTTGTGTATTTACGCTGTAAGAACGTGCGTTGTATCATAAATGCAATTGACTAATGTGTGGAACATGAGAACAATCATCTTAGGGAGTCTTGCAAACTTTCCCCTGACATTATGCTGATAATGTATGAGATTTATGAGAAACCCTGTCCTCTCGTTGCGTCAAAGGCAATGGCAGCCTAAGTGGTGTTATCACAGCCTTCCATATTAAATTGAAGCCTCATGATATATCACAGGAAAAATAATATGATGGCTTTACAGACGCCAACAATGGTCAATATTTGTCAGTGTGAGTGCGTGACCATATAGGAGACCCACGATTGATGGATTGATGATAATTCGGCATGGCTATTCGTGGATTACAAGCACACTTGCTGTCTTTAATATCAACATCATAGGACAACCATAAGGGCTGATGTTTAGGGATGGCCGATGTGATTGTTGATGAGGCTTGATTATGTTAATCTAGCACTTCAATTCCCACCGGTATTTAATATAAATGGAGCACCATGTCTTCATTTCTTGTATTAATAGAAGAAGAGTTAAGAACCACTTGCTCATTTATACAGATTGTTTTATAAGTTCAAGGTAAATACCCTGATTTGACCGTAAAATGTTCAAAGCACTCGTGCTCACGTTATTATCGTGAAAACAGAACTTTTTAGCGAATGCACTCAAACATAAACATTTTGCTTTCTCACAATTGGGCAAGATATCAAATGTGGTCACGTTAAATATGCGAGTTTGTTGATGCTACCTGAAGTGGTTTTAACCGCAAGTTTTAACCGCAAGTAACAAAACTGAAACGCACAAGCCCAACGTTTTGTACGGTGCCAATGAAATGTAAAATCAATCAGAGAGCAAATCTCCTTACGAATCGTCATCAGCTGTATCACTTAGTGAAGACTTGCGTGTGATACACTAGTGTCTTGGAACCAAAAACATGTTTGATTTATTGTTGCTCTCCTTAATTTTCACTTCTTTAACACATATATATTTATGAGATGTCTAAATATCAAAAGGAATCGCTTGTTAATCCAATCAGCTACAGCCCAAATGACGGATTGCTATATTTTTGCGCTGTCGCTTGTTTGAATTGCGTGTACTATTTTAATACGAGGATGCAATTACTTTGACAACATTCATTTAAAAGCTGCTAACTGGCTATCACTTAATGCCAGCTAGGGAGTTAATCACATAGCTGCTTTTGTTAGTGAGCACCTACATCCTGGCGGTGAACAAGGCGGGACTTGCTAATGACCGTTTGACACGTAGCACAGCAATAACTGTGTGTGTGTGATAACTTGCATATTCGTTATGTTTTTTCTTTGTAGATGAACGAAGATGTGACGCGTGCTTTGTATATTCGTGTAAAGGAACAATACCATAATATGGATGTTTTGCGTTGTTGAATCATATGCGCCAGCACTAAACGTGCATATTTTGTTGTAACTTACCGTTGACGACTTGCTTGCCAAATTATTTATGACCAGTCAACTCGACCACTGTAAGAAGACTTTGCATGTGCACATTGTTGTTTGATTGCATTCCCTCCATTTTTCTCCCAATGCATGTTCACCTATTCCCGTGAAGCAAACAAAATCAAAATCAAAAGACATTGAAGGTAATGAATGTTCTTTAATTTTTGATCAGCATCGCTGACAGTGGTAGATTAGACATGGCACTTCGCAATTGACATTACTTGCGCTCCTTCATTCATCAAGCAGTATTCGATGCTGTTTTAATTGTTTCAATCGATGTCCACACTAATATTCCTGCATACACTTTGAATAAGTATATCACTCAGAACTCTATAGCAGTGTTGCCCCGGACGGAGGTGGCTTTTCAAACTATCCAAATTACCCTTAACAAAGCGTTCGTCTTTCTACCATGGGTTTTGACACGCACATTGTCTTTCCTCTGTCTATTGTGCGTTAATTCTCTACCGATGTCTTCATGTCTTTGTATTTCTTTTCTGCCACGAAATTTCAACGACTCGCGCGGCTTTACCCCTCATGTTGAGACTGCGTTAAGGTTGGTGGGTGTTGTGTATGATGGGGCGGCGCTGAGCAGTTTAAAGATTGAAGTATTTCATTCGTTCAGTAACTTTGGTAATCATGGATCAGTTGCTTGTTTGCGTTTTTGAACTCTATCTTTGTATGCTACGCAGCAACAACTCTGTTTGGTGACTCGCGCCAACCTTTATGCCAACTCGGCAATAACCGTTTTTATAGTGTACATTACTATATTTTACGTTGACTATTTTGCAAACTCTGGAACTAGTATTGAACGGGCATAAATCATAAAGGTTCTATGTAAAAAACGCAACTAGTTATAGTCCTTGCCTATTTCGGTTAAATAGATGCGGCCGCGGATGTCACATAGTGCAGGCATACGAGGGTTAAAAAGAACTAGCAAATAACAATTGTAATCTGCCTACATCAAAATAATATCCCCCGTGCAGCTGCCCATGGAAGCTGCAACCTTTATAACCTTCCAGCTATATTTTCGCTGCCACCAATCTCATATTCCCAGTGCATGTAGTTATAGAAATTACTTCTCGTCCCTAATGAACGCAAACACGTGGTTGTGCGAAAAAAAATTGTTAATATTCTTCTATACATACAAAGTCGGAAATCACGTTTGACTATTACGCTTTGGTCAATCCATGTTAGCAAGTATAACAGTAATCGGTTTTTGTTGTACATTGTTTTCTTTTCTACGCCTATAGACAGACAAATTACCATTACACAGGAAATGTTTGGCAATGTGTCAGTACATAGTTGTTGTCTGTCCCACTCTAGGTATTAACGAACGTATGATATCAGTATTGCTTGGAATAAGTAGACATTCACATCAGAACCGTCTTACAATAGACCAACTTAAGTATACTTGCCTTTTGTAGGGTTACGGAATAGTAGACTTCATATTTGCGTGTCACCATGAGGGTGCCGTCACATGAACAGACAAAGTAATCTATAACCCCTCATCAAAGTGTATCATAACAATTAACCGTGTTGTCTCGTAAATGTCTTCCCTACATGGCTCATAGGTTGCTCAATTCGATTTTCGGTCAAAAGGTTCGCGTACTGTTGTTATCAAAGTGACACCTAAGTATTTATGGTTGCTATATTCAACATAAAACACGAAACATGGTCCACATGGATAAGAATATAAACGTTACAGCAGGCAAAAGGCGTTGATAAACAAACGAAAATAATCGTTCCTCAAACAAATAGCAATAACTGCCACCGACACCACCACAAGCTCTGGTTGAAGATGATATTGCGTGCATAACATGAAAGGGTAGCAACCATATGCGCAACATGCAATTTGTAAAGCTTTTAAAGCATTGCCCTAGGGGACCAGGAGGCGTTCGCTTTAGCGCTTTTAGCCAATTAAAATATGACACATGTGAAAGCTTCCCCGGCTTTTTGTATGATGCATAGAAATTCACTAAGTGAGAATCTCAAGCTATTACTGTCAATTCCCTTTATATTCAACAAGAATTCTAAACGCAAAATTTTAATTAAGTTCTAGATCAACGAATTGCATTCATTACTCAACTAGCTAGACTAAGAAATATCGATATGAAGCTAATCACGACTGTGCAAGGAAGCCTTAAAGGCATTCATATGCTATTCATCGTATGAGGTGTGCTCAATCGTTAGACCCTACACGAACTCGTCATCCATAATGATTGAGGTTTCTTAAGATAATACGCCCATGTACGTTTTCTGAGTAAACTGCATCATCATACAAAGCATGTAAAATCACTTTAGTCATAACATGGTCATTATCCTGGCACGTCAAATCGTTTTAAGTCTTGACAGGTTGACAGCCACTTCACTGTGCTACTCGTTTGCTCTCTCAGGATTGCATTTAAACTAGTCGGTCAAAATAAAGCTATTTGAGCCCTTTCATATAACTGTCCAAGAAATCGCTATAATGCAGAAAGGTTATACCTCTGAGCTAAAAGACAATATGATGAGTGCTATTGAAATATAGCTTTTGGTGCATAACAATTGTCATTTGAAATATACATGGGAAGCAATGAACGGAAATATTTTAGTTGAACATAGCTTCGAACAGCAAAGTTATGGATGAAGATGATTACGATACTTGCATAGCTCCCCATATTCACTTCTTCTATTCGGCGCAAACCCATTGCACACACCAAGTTACAAAAGACCTAGTGAATTACCACTTCTATACAATTTTGCAACTGGATCGGTTATAGGTGAGAGAAAACACCGCCACGTGATCAACTTAGTCATGAGGAATACACACTCCTGCTGCATTCAGCCAGTCGTGCATACATTAGACCTTTGTGTCAAACATAACAACTAGCATCCGTCCATTGTTGGCAATGAGTAAATAACAAAATAGTGTAGAATAGAAGCAATTTCTACGAATCGATATGTAAGCAAATTGTGATGTTTTAGCAGGAAATACAACCATATTTCACATGACGCATATTGGTATATGTGACTAATTTTGGCGACGGACTCAGCTATGCGACCAAGTAATAATCTTATTCATCGGAAACCCCAGATCAATTCCCCGAAGACTATCTTAAATCGCCTATTTATATGATGCAGCCTTGGTATACGTCCGATAATGGGGCACGCTAAGTATAATAATTTATTAAATTCGGACAGACGGTCCAATTAATCAACGATGCACCTGATGCTCTCAGCTATTTCAATATGGCGTGCTTTGTAATGAATGCAAACTGAGAACAGGATGACGTTAGAGGGGCTCCATGCTGACGGATTCAATGTTGCAGTAAAGCAGACACGGCTATATACTTTTGGTAATATACTACATGCTGATCGATCTTTATTCAAACATTTGCTTAAGGAAAAAACGCAATTTCAACTACACTGTTACATTTGTTATTCATAAGACCGCAATCAAATACGACGTGAATATGAGCAAATAACTGTGTGCGATCCTAGGTTAGGTCGTTGCCACATTCGTCAATCATCGCATCAAGTAACATGAACAAAAAGCAAAGCTGGAAAATATATTCATTATAATGTTCATAATAAATGAAACGCTAAAATGTAAGTTCTTGCCTTTCGATATTTCATGTACGGCAATGCCATCATATAGCCGATGATCTTTTAATTCGTTCACGACGCAGCGTTTTACACAGTTGTAGGAGAAGCAATAGCAAACACATATTTCGATACTGTTGAATGCAATGTTAGTGCTTGCAAATGGCACTGCAGTGGCTCTATTATAAACCGTGTGGCACACAGCCAACTCACAGTCTGATACAACTAGATATTATAAGCATTTGGGTTCTTATAAGAGACCATATGGATCAGTAGTTAATTTTGTACTCGTAGAGGTCAAGTAATTAAAACTTACTCGTTTTTGTTCAACACATTTGGAAAATGCATCAGGCGTTTAAACACATCATGAGTCATGCAGTTCGTTATTGGACTATACGAATGGCGGCAAGACCCAAAATCTACAGTTAGCCATTGGCAATGTTGATCATTGCAGTTTGTTTAGTGACGGTCATGAAAGCCATTCAAATGGAAGATGAAGCAAATGTTGTTCACATTGTGAAAGATGGTGATTACACAAAGCAAAGTACTACCACATACTTCCTCGTCGTACGCAACTGTACCTCGTACACATAGTCTTTATCGACCAGTTAAGGCAATATCCGCACACAGTGTTGCATACACAGACAGCTTACCATGTTTGATCTGAAGCATATGAAATCGATAAAACTCAATATTGCCAGCTATTGCCAAAGCTCTTTAATAACTCAGTTGTACGACAATGATAAGCGACTTCAAAAGATAAATGACCGGCTAGTCTCAACTTGCAGTGTTCGCCAAAGACTAATTGGCTTCTGTGATGTGCTATAGTTATTTCGGTTTTCAGCTCTATATCATTTTACAATCCAACTACTGTTGCTCGTTGGTTTATTCTCGATCATTTCAACATCCTTTATGCAAAGAGAAAACCAAGCTATATGGTCATAGTGAGCAGGTTAAATATTAGACACAGATTGTATCGGGCTGTAAGATATGGGTTCCTTCTCAGGAATGATACACTTGAATAGGAGAAAATCATTTCCGGATGCGGTTATGCCTGTAGATACAGCAGCTAGGGTGCATATCGCATATTATTGACCTTGCCTAAACTGCTGGTAGGAAGCACACGTTTTAGATATTGAAAAACTAGTAAGCCATGGGAAAGGATTTGTACAAGTCAAGTGTTTAGAGCTGGTAAATATTACTTTATATGTGTTACGTCTTGATTTCCGGTTCTTACAGATGAATTAGAAGTAATTGTAATTAGTAAGGTCACATAGGCAACTTATATGCTGAACCTCCAGAAGCGTGTCGTCACACCTTCCATATCCGCTTTTATTATCTACTGTAAATCCGCTGTTCAAAAACACATTTCTATAGTCAGTGGAAACGGTTGAATTATATGATCAGCTAGGGTGACTATTAACTACAAAGATGCCACAACGGCGAAAATATTAATCATATTAACGAGCCTTATACACCGAGTTGGCAATACAACACATCATTCTCTTCTCATAAATGAAATATCGAAACAAATTGAATCAACAACGCATACGAGAATTATTTTCGAATACTATGAGACAAAAACACATTTTATCGTGTGATATGGCGACTGCCTTCGCACAATTATGCTTAAATAATCCGTGACTAATTCAATAACAGTACCTGCATTTGGATGATTAAATTCGTTATGCCGATATTTAGCAAAGCTTCAGGCATAGGTCGCGCTAATTTCGTGCGTTGTTAACCTATCATTCATTTAAACACCCGTTAAAATTACCACAATAACCTGCTCACAATTCAAATCATGTAAGCAATCCGGCTATTTGATCCAGGTCACGACTTAAATATACTTATACACGACCACTCACGGAAACGATGGGTTGTTTAAAAAAACTAATGAGAGTCTCAGACATTGTGGTACGTGGGGATTAGTAGAGTGTACTTAGATAATATCGATGCCCTGATAAGTTAACGAATCCCTTCCGATGGGACAGAAGTATCATGCAATACAAATGAGTCACCAAGATTATATTTATTTAGAAATGATGGGTGAATGATAGGATGTCTCTTGGCAATGTAGCCGTGATCGTTCAACACGACGATGGAACGACCCTGAAATACAAAGCAATCTGCAATACCTGCAATCCTAAATGACCAGACACTGAATAACCTCTATTCGGTCATATGAACAACTAACGCAGTTTTCTTGTGTTAACCACAAATGAGTGTGGCTAAGTAAAATATGTTTTGATGTTTGTAAGGTATAAAAATCAAAGAATGCAACCTTTCGCAGCATAAAAATGATGAATGTATATATATATATATATATATATATATATATATAGATATATATATATATATATATATATATAGCATAATATATATATATATATATATATATATATATATATATATATATATATATATATCCGATTTATAAATATATACATGTATGTATATATATATATATATATATATATATATATATATATATATTTATATATATGTGTATATATATATACATATATATATATATATGTATATATGCACATGTATATATATATATATATATATATAGATATATATATATATATATATATATATTGCATGGCTGTTTAACTATACTATCGTATATATCATATATATATATATATATATATATATATATACTATATGACACGAGAGTCACTCGTAAATCGTTGCAATGTGTCGGAAGATGCAATGGCTGCATAACCGACGTGCAGTAACCAACGGCCACATTAGCTTCACCCTTGTGAGCTAAGCTATATATCTTGCATAATAACCTTGGGGTTATTATAGATGATATATACATGCGCTCCACAAATATTTCCGTCCGCGTAGATACCACTGAGCATAGAGTTCAGTATTTTATTTGCAAGCAATACCAAGGGAAAGCTTGAGCAGAACATATGTGTATTGTGCGAATGTGCAGTAAATCCAGCCACACAGTACCATTCTCCAAGCAGCTTATGCAGACTCAATCAACCAAAACTTCTAAGAGTGGCTATCACGTCATGTCAGGCGTCCGGCTAATCACAGACCAGTGCCAGTTAATTGAGTTCTAGGCAATGTCATTGAAGCATATACTCATTGTGCCTTTTGGCTCGCCGCAACAAGCAAGACCAGTAGGTCAGTATGAACATAGCCTGGAATAAAGTGGCAGCCATGGAAACGTGAATTCAAATATTAGTACATTACAGAAATTGTTCGTGATCAAATTGATCTAAGCGTTCTCGATATCTGTTTCCTATAACAATCTCAATTGCGTAAAATGAATGATTTGTTTAATAACATATAAATCACTTTGTATTGTTAACAAAGTTTTTTAACAGGTTTGAGGTTAATGTCCCACGCTTCTGACAGATCATGCGCCAATGGCTGCTATCTGGATAGTTAAATTATTTACTGCCTTGCTCAATCACATCGAAAATAATGGCTCTGGCACACAAACAAATCAATGCAATTGTTGTATTAGAAATGGTGACTGAAAAACGTAGTCACGCAAAATCAAGAATAGACGTTCGCCGTTTTTAAGGAAAGGCATTCATTAAAGCCTGTGGTCACACTCTGGACCAACAATTGCCTTGCTCTCTGGTCCTGCTTAGCAATATTGGATTGCAGTAACTAATTAATATTACGAGAAGGTATATTATCGATTTATTCGAAAATTCGGGTGGTAAAGTCTTTATTCGAGGCTATCACTAAAAACTCATTAAACACCGGCTATCATCCCTGAAGTGTTCAGTAAAATGTAGTTTAACGTCTTTACGTGCTTCAAGATATCCGTACATTCAGCTAAATAATACGCAATAGGCTTCACACTAAGGTTTCTGATGTTATCGTATAGTGACGATTATGCTTAATGATAGGTAGGTACAGTGATGCATCGGCCGATGTGGTATTCACAGCTATGCCAGTCTTTTTGCTTATCTCCGTTAATGCTCACCTACATAGCTCAATTAAGCATGGCAGGTGGAGGATAATGACGTGTTGACACAAGCAGCTCGGTATATTTGCTCGTATATTGCTAATGTAAACACACACCGTACATAATACCTGGCCTTTTTTGCAAATCGAAGGCGCATTCCATGCATGCTGTTTAGTCTACATATGCCTTATTGTCTGAATATCTACCTCAAACAACCGGTTAAAACCAATACAAACTCTTGTCCGGTAAAATTTCGCGTAAAATTGTCCCTTGATGACAGATCTTGCAAAATGAACAACAAGCTTGTGTGCCTATTTTGGTATCACAGTGCGCATAGCTAAACATCATATACTGCTGCAACTATGTGAATACGACATACGACAATGTGTCGTGCACTACTTAACATTGAAGTAACTGAGAAGTAAAAAATATAGGCCACAGGGATCTTTATTCTTATTGCTTCAGCAACACGTTCCCTTGCCAATTATATTGTCTAAATTTAGCGTCTATGCATTCTCTGTATTATGACACTCTTGTAAACCGTCTTTGGTAGGAACAGGCTTGTCGGGCCTCCTCTGATGATGGCAACTGAGCATTACAAAACATATGAAATAAGCTTTAACACATTATCCATGATATCGCGACAAGTAATTGAAAAACATTTGCTTGTAAGTTATCGTGCATTGATTGCTAGGTTTCAGCTAAGCAAGCAACGTAAATATATGACCATGACAACAGAATATAAGCCAAACAAGATAGACAAGTCAAGTAACATCTAAGACTATCCAGAACAACTGGCGTGGATCAGCCCACCATATAAGACAACGGCAGCCCTAATCAATATTGCATTTAAGCATTACATCCTTTGTAATATGAGGCGCATTAATCAGTTATGATTAACGTAGCTGTGCCTGCCATTGTGGTGGATGAGGTTTTGAAAAGATTTAAACCGATGAGCTAGGATATAAAAAGCTCGGAATAACAACGATGTTGCCTATCCTCATCAAACCCAAGGCTCCAAAACATACTGATGAAGAGAAGGCAGTATTCTATTCGAGAGAAATATCAACACAAACGAATCGTATGCCATGTGTCTTATACTAGGGAATACTAACCATTGCAAAACCATAACTCTTAGCGTTGTCACATAGCATGCAGGGAAAATGCTGCGAATGCAGTTGTTGTTTTGAACCTCCTCGTCACACAAAGTCATAATTTCAACGGTTTGTAGAATGCACAAATCGTTCATTCTGTCAGTTGCAAAGCTCGTCTCGCGAACATTCGCAATAACACCTTGTCAATGATGTGTGAGAAATACTAGGCACTTCCTCTTTGCTTTGCGTACAAAGCTTCGGTGGCTTTAATGATATCAACGCCGTCTGTATTGAAGCCCCATTATGTCATAGCCATATAAGCCGCCTGGCAAACCTGCAGCGCGTCGTCAAGAATCCCACCGACACTAGTCATTGCAAGGGCTCGCAAAATAAAAGTAATAACCAACTGTCATTTGAGCGAGTCAATTACATGTAGTTCGATGTGCGTATATTATGTCTTTATAGGTGCATGTTCCATTGTCTATATTGGGACATGTTTGGTACATGCAGTTGCCGTATAAGTAAAATACCACAATTAAAATGCCTTGAACCTGGGATTTACTCCGAGGCTTCAAAACTATTGGATAGTTTAAATTCAATACTATACAAATTTGAAACTTGCCTTTTTGTCTTCACGAGAACACATGAAGATAAACCGACCATCCAGTTTCCTTAGACTGCAAAATATGAGAAGAGTGATTGGAGAATCTCATCTACGGATGTATCCTCTTCTAGAAAAGGTACTAAGTTAAGTGATTGAAAATAAGTTAAGGGATTGAGTCGGTCTCGTGTCTGTGGTAAACGACACCAATTCTTTTAAGGGCAGTTGCCGATTTTACTTTTAACTAAGATATTTCACTGATGTTTTGTTAATTGTTAATTGCCATATCAAAAACGATCAAGACCGCCAGTAACAAGTGTAGAGTTTATGTTTATGCAAGCCGAAATGTGGGTATTTAAAAACAAAATGTCGGTCAAATGAAGGTAGTCATTTGCAATATAAAACCATATTGGTAAATCATGACTTATTGTTGACACCTAATGGTGCAAACATACAACCGGAGTCTCAAACGAACAAGCCAATCACATCCCAACGTTCCATTAACTGTGTTTACACGTGTAGAGAGACCGCTTTCTTAGAGGTGCTTATAACATAGCTTTCACAATTGTCAAACTGCGGATAGCTGAAATACTCTGTATGATTTACAGCAGAATATCAATGTAAACTCGACAAAGGAAGATACATGTGAGTTTGACTCATGCGACCATACATATGATGTGTCTTACTGAATAATTTCATACCAAAGGACCACTGGTCTCCCCCCCCCCCCACCTCTGCAATAAGTAAGAGTAAATTAGATTTATTTCCTACGGTATATTTTCATGGATGCTGCACCAGGTGAATGAGAAGATGTCAGGCTCGATATTTATAGAAGCTTTAAGCCATAAGAGCCAAGAGGCGGCAAGGGACAGTAACTGTCAGGCCTGGACAAAAAAGCCTTCTTTCCACTGAAAACAAACGTTTATTTGTATTCATGAAAGTGTGATTGAATGTTATGGATGGCTTATCAGTTGCCTGAGCTTCCGTTACTAATTTTCTGCCTTTTGTCGCAGCAGAATTGCGTTTCCTGATTCTCTGGCCTACTCTACATAGTATGACCACACTTCCTGCATTGAAAATGCAGTCATTGACTAAACAAACACAGCGACCTTCTCAGAGTGATGTCAACTCGAGTGCACGAATCCACGCGGAAATATGTATGGGTCGAATTCAGGAATTTAGAATGTTGTAGGAAGATATCCCATTGTACCAGATACCCTCAATTGTATTTGAAGTAAGGCAGTGTATGGATGGTTTGACTACGATTTTACAGTACCTTCAACATTCCTCCCCAAAGACAAAGATTTTGTCGAAGCCACTTTCTTGCTCTCCCTTAGCCTTCAAAGCATATATAGGCCGTAATTCGGCACTTTCCGAATTCCCACCATTTGGTCTACTCATTTTGGAGTATTGTGTCCATATAGACCTGTTTGAAACATTTTGGTGACGCTTGCATGTTTCAGATAACATCCTTGACAAGCATCGACAAAACAAGTTCATATCAAGACAATAGTGCTTACCTTGTATTATAAGCCAATCTACAAGATTGGTCGGCGACCTGGACTAGTTCTTTTGTCCAATTCCGGTTCGCAGGTTATTCTGCAAAAACTGTTCCACTTTTGAATTATCAGCAACATTTACGGCACTGTCGTCTAGTTTGAGAAACCATTTGTACTTTTACGTTTCAAATTTGTTTTATAACATATAGAATGCTTCCGATTGTTAATCGTGCTGTTCATAATGTTTTTGTCCAAGCAATTACATCCTGAAATAATTGTCCATTGCTTGTGAAGCTTCTTACAGGGTTGTGATAAATGCCTCACAGCATTTGTGTGTGATATAAAACAGACCCGCTGCTAACAATTCATGCTCCGATTGATGATATTTTGGAAGTTTATATTAACCACTGCCTTGCTCAATCACATGGCGCCAGAAAGGTCCGGGGTGGCGCCGGAAGGATCCCATTATTAGAAGCATATGCCGCGGTTAGATGAGAAATGATGCTGCAGAAAATGCAATGATACAAGATAAAGACTAGGCGTAAGCCGTTATTATAGTACTTCAATTATCAAAGAATGAGATCAAACTCAGGACCTTTTTGGTCTTACCTTATACATATAAATATATATTTCGCGAGCAATATGGAAGGTGGTGATACCACTGTAAGCTTGCCAGAGGTCTTAACGCTTCACGAAGCGCCGTGCGCTTTGCTTGCTCATCATAAGGCGGGTGGCAGCGGAGTGCCTGTGGGAAACACTGACGCGCTGCATGGTTGGTGCAAATAATAAAACGAGCATTAATAGATATATTATAGACGAGACCACGCTATTGTACTGCAGTTGCCGTGGATGTGTTTAATTTCGTTGTCTATACAAAGAGTGATTTGTTTCGGTAATATATTTCGCCCGTTATAAATATGGAATAGCTGCTTAGGCATCATAGCGAGTATTTTGGAGCTAGGGATTTTGGACGCAAACACTCTCTGGCTCTTTGTCTCGGAAGAGATTCAGAAGTGTAAACGATTGATTAAATAATGAGTGCCTCAATGATTGATGTCACATAGAGGATGCGGCATCATAGGAGTGTCACATGCTGTGTTTGAAATAATCACTCATAACATTTGACAAGCTCTATATAAAATATGAAAAGGAGCATACCGTCATACCGCATTGTACAAACCCTTTTACCCCAAGTCGGAATGCCCGTGCTTACAATTTCATGCAATATGTGCTGTATCGGGATTTACGTTGCATTCAACAGCACTTAGGTATCATGTTGGCGATAAAAATGCAGCACATGTCTAATTGGCAAATATTTGTAGCCCTGACCGGTATATCTATTTTGAAATAATTGGTGGTAATGGATTGATACTTGAGCGGTGATGACATGATCCAGGATAGTGAATAAACAGGAAGGTTCAATGTTGGCACTCATTATATTACGTTTTAACCTCACATCATCTCTCATCATGTACAATTTGACCTCACACAAAACATTCCGAAAGTACAGGAACCAAACCGTCAATTAACTACCATCAAATTATGACATTGACTATTTCTCAGGCAAACGCCGCATTTCACCAAATTTCTCAGCGGAACGACACGCAAGCCCATTCAAGGGGATTGAACGACCACATAATATAATAACTTTTGTGCAACATCAAATGTCATTTGTACTTCGAACAAATGGAAAAAGAATATTATAATGATTTATCAATAAATGCCCTATCATTTCTGTGCGAACAAAATAAGTAATTAGCAACTCTTCCGAAGTACTACTGTGCTACTTTAGCCACCTTCTATTTTCCGGCCGCAATTCTTTAAGATATTTATGACCTGAAAACACCACGTAAGCCACATGTAGGCCGTCAAAAACCACTCAATACCTATTTAGGTGTTATTGGATTAGCATACAATTCTACAGGTTTACGTACTTACAGAAGTGTACTGCTATTATCCGTCAAAGCTCCAGGTGCTTATACATTTAGAACTAGTTTGTATTAGATACAAAGCACTGCTATGATACATCGGATCATAAATACACATAATTCACACGTCCGCTAACGAGCAACATCAAGTATGGTTCTAGAGTATTTAGCGCAGCAGTAAATGTTTTGTATTGATGCCCATTTGGTCTTGTTCTGTCTTCCGTCAGCTTAGAGAAGTCGCTACACCAAAGACGAAGCATTTTACTACCCCACATTACGATTGCAATGTATCGGCCTGAAAAACAGAGCGTTTCACGCATTAGATGACTGTGTTAGAAAATAGTGTGTGTGTGTGGGGGGGGGGGGGTGAGACAATGTTATCTATAATGCAACAATAGCAAACAACACAAATACACATTGACAAGCTTAATCGATTTAAGTATTCCACCGACTGTCACAGAGACAAGTTAGTCAACTGCTTGTGTTACATCTGTTAATCCTGTTCAATTTACAATCTACTAGGCGTTGGTGAGATGTGACAAATATAACAGTTAGATAAAAAAAATTGGACAAACCATTGGTATCAACAATTTGACATGATGCTTAGTTAAGTAAATCGACACGGTCACAAGAGGCAGAACGTAAATTTGATGCGTGCACTACATGCGTATGTAGAACTTTGTTTGTTATATGATTTGCTGAAGAACACTCCATGCACCTAATGGTGCAAGATGGATTTTCAGGCAGTATTCTGTTTTCCGAGCAATGATGTGCGTTCAGTCTCGGGACGCGTCGTTTCACGTCAGTACCTCTTGCAGCTCAATCATTCTAAACCATATTGACTTTGGTCCCCGGAGGCATGTAGGTTCTCTGAATAAACGGCTGCATCATACCGAGCATATGACACATTGTCCGTTTACATCATAATAAGAGCTCCCTGTAGCGAATATCACCACTTTAATGTCCGAGGCATGTCAAAAAAAGGTAGCTGTTTAGCGATTTACGTCAATGTTGTCGTCACATAACGATCGTTCTGAAGTGCAAATGCAATTCATAATTCTGTACCACAAGAACGAAGAACGTAGAAGTAGATTTCGAGCACATAAATGGCATGATATGTGGGGCGGGGGTAAAATTAAAAGTTCTTAGATAAACAAATTTTCTACCTCTTACATTTGAAGTGACCATGTGGTTAAAAAGTAAGGTAGTAACATGTTTTACGTCACTTTCGACAGCAAGTTGATGAGAGAGTACAGTTGTGACGTTTGAACAGTGTTTTTGAAAGTTATACTCCAGCCAAAAGAAGTAAGTTATAGTGGCATAAAATGAACTCATATTCTTAGAGGTCTAATCGAAAGGTAAATTTACAGTAAATTCCCCTCCCCCCCCCATTCTCATAATTGGTCCCGATATGCTTCAAACCGAGGGCTTCAGTGAGATGCAAAAGTTCTAATGCATACTTGAATAACTTATGTAAGTCAAGCTTTTATGCATTGAAGGTAAGCATTCGTACTTCGATTCGTTGTGTTACAATGCATATATTAAGTGTCTCCTTATTCGATTAACTTAACATATACCTGCTTTATTTTTACTTCATAGTATTCGATCAAATTATGCCATTATACAAATAATCATAAAACCCACGGCAAACATGCGGAACACAATTCCACATTCTGGTATGTAATTTGATGTTGGGAATCATTCCAAAAGCTGAAATAAGTGATCGTACCATAACAAAAGGTCAGCCTAATGCCTAGGCTGTGCAGACGTATTATCGTGTTCTTCAAAAGTACACTTTAGGATTGATAGATGTTTGCATGTATGTGTTGGATAAAGAGGCGGGATATTTACAGACAGTTCCTACAAATAAAGTTAAATAGTATTTGACAGGATATCTTCGTAGGGACAAATCAATTTGAGTCGGCGTTTTATTTTTAACTATTGACATGTATAACAGAAATTCGTTGTTGACAATGCTCACTAGAATTACCACTATCCGGTGTTTTATTTCTCAATGAAGGAATGATAAATGTACAAATGTAGGGAAACGAATAGTTCAAGACATTATTACACACCATCATCATTTGTGTAGACGAAGCTCTATGGGAGCATCATTTACCTTCAAGATGCATGCAAAACCCCTTGCAATGAATCATATCAAACCAATGAGTGTTCTATGAAAACGGCAGATATCATTTCCGCGGATTGCATATTTCAACGTAGATGTACCAAGAAAGATATGACCTAGTCCGAATGCAAGTAATGTGTTTCGACTATGAATAATGGTCTATGTTCCAGCTGATTGACTAAATCATTAATATCGGTTTGGACAGGTATATGAATCTCTGTTAGAAACATTTGCTAATTGTCGTAGAAAAAACCTATTGCATGGCTAATGATCATGTGCGTTAAGGCAATGCATTGATTCAGCCGTTGTTGACGTGTCAAACCACTTCCGATATAAAACAATTGCGATATTACATTTGTGAAAGTAAAATGGCCTACTACCAGCATGTTATTGTTTTCATTTGGTTAACGTGACGCCTTAGGGTTGATGCGATACAATATGTCAAATTCTATATTCCATTTTGACTCAAAAACCATGTATAAACTGTACGAGTCATTTGTTACATGGCCGGTGTGAATCCCAATATACATAATTGAAGCGCAGTCAATTGTCATATTTCTAGAAACATATGAAAAAGTCGATATGCAAACCGAATGTATCTTAACTGGACGACAAATATTAAAACATGTCCAACTGAGGAAGGGTTATGCAGAATAGAACTAATCATGCGTGTGTCAAGAAATCCCACGAGCATTCCACTGCCACTCACTCTATGATATGCGTTCAATCTCATAACCTTACGTTAAGCGTGTAGATCTCTGGCAAGCTCACAGTGCTATCACTAGCGTCCATATTGAGTGTACCGATTCCTCACGAGAAATTCGAAACTTTCATGCTTCTTAACTGTCCTGTTGACCGTGAAAAGCATCTGGCACCTCGCGGACATATGTCACTATAGGTGAAGCCCCGATATAATTAAATTGGCATCCACCATGATGATTCACGCAGCAAGCGGTGGGACAAATAATAAGGGTGTAAGCTGTAAGAATGTCATTTTTCTCTAATGATGATTTGACTGGATAGAGTATAAATATATATATATACATCTATATGTATAGATATTTATAAATACATATAAATATATATATATACATATATATATTAATTTATTTATATATAATATATATATATATAGATGTATATAAAAATATATATATATCAATATATATATATATATTTATAAATATATATAAATAATCGTGGGCGTGCTTTTCATTTGAATGAATTATTGATCTAGTCCAACCCTTCTCGTGTAGGTTTACACTCAGAAATTGTGATCTTCCCACCTGCTCTGGAAATGTGTTAACCGTCACAACATTAACCGTACCTCACTTACCAAAATATCATAATGCAACATTCGCTTTGTAATCCAACTGCCCACAAAGCACGGGGGAGTTACTTCTTTCGTTATCATCGTTCATTGTATAAAAAGAGGCCGAGCGATTCGCTTTTTTTCCATTTAGGACCATTTACGCATGGTCTTGAAGCGTAGTACTTCTACTGCCAATGCAAACCAGAGCAAATTCTCCACTGGGACCATTCAATGCACACTCTGCATAATACAAACTGGCTGCATGGGAACTGGCATAATAATAAATTTGCCAATAAAAGGAGCACCATTTCGTTGTTGGCATTATTCACCTGATATTCACTATGTCTCTTTCACTGTGTACATGCCCTGTTCCAAATGGTGTACATTTGCAAGCGATCAAAGTAACTGTGGATGAGTTTACATTACTTCCACTTTTAGCCCGCCACTGACAGGTTGCACTCATTGAAAGCAACGTTTTCAAATCTACGTTCTTTGTAAATACTAATAATCAACACTGCTAACCATTTGAATCATTTGTTTACGCTAGGATGCAAACATACAGTTGATCAATATGAATCAGTAAACACATTGAAAGGTAATAAGCCCCGTCATACAGGGAGCGATGTATTTGACTTACAGTAACGTTCTAGAAGTTTCCACATTTAGCGATAAGTGCTTCACCAGACCCAGTGGGTAAAAACAGTGGAGGTATGTTACACGTACCAGTTTAAAACAAAGGGTACGATGCATCGAGTCAAATAGCTACCAATCAGAAGCGTGCCCGTATAATTACTGTGCAGCATCAATATTATGCCACTAATTTCCATTAGATATGGTAATATCCGGATGTCGTATGTCTTTTAATCAGTTTTCTTTAAGCTAATATAGCTCATAAGATGGATGATAAAATAACAGTTTGTTTCACAGAGTTGATTGGTCGCGTATTTAAAAGAATTGTGCATTTGCACTGTGCCACAGTACTATTGGAAGTTACCCTTTTTTTCTACAACAAATATATTTCAGATTAAACTTTGTAGACAATAGCTGGCAATTTTTTCTAGATATCTTAGCATACGGTTTCCGGTGCAGTGAGTTGCATTTGACAGATGATGAGGATGGGCCAGAATATTGCACCTTGCTGAGAAATGCTCATAAAGATCATACCTTCGACTCGTGAAATAATTAAAGATGTGCGGTACAGCATATCCGGCTATTCTAAACATAATATATGAACCTTCTGTGGAACTCGACATGTTTTATTTAGCCCAAATTCAAGCATGTTTTTCTTGTTCATTACCTGTAGCTTGTTGATATCGTGGTTTCTTCACAATGACACATAATATTCACTCAATATTTAGCCGTCTGCAACAATATGCATGCCAACATTCGTGTCAGGAAACTAAAACTGAATAGGCAACCTAGTTGATGTATTCTCACGAACTAGGCAATCTATAGTCAATTTCGCAATGCATGGTTTGCTTAATCTAATAAAAAGTGTAGCCCGGTACTATGTGAATATGCACGGTGAAGATTGGCGCAAACAAAGTCCATTAACTGTAGAGAATATTTAATGAACAAGCTGACTAGCATGGCATGACAGCCGATTATCAGTTTATACTTCAGAAATTGCTAGCAAACTGATCTCGCTGATTAGTAATTATTTATGCGAAAAACTGGATCGGCTGTTGGTGGCAAGAAAACGTCTATGAGTCACAAAGTGTGTGGCAATAAGTGCAATCTGTCCACGAATCAACACAACCGAAGACCTGATGAAAAATGGCAATAAGCGTATGTAATAGTGTCATTCTGCAACAAATATTTCTCTCTTAACCAATTGAAATATCTTGCTGTTGAGTTTTGAATAATTCGGCATTATTGCTAAGCTAATGACTTTGCCGTCAACAACGGCTAACATGATTTCCATTATTTTTCTAACAGCCTTTCTGCGGATACGCAGTTTACAGCTTATGTGTGTAGTGTAGTATGCGAGAATGTTTATCCATCTGAATGGTTTCATCTTAAATGATGTTATAAGATTATATGGTGTTCGTCTCGATGTGCCGACGTTTCCTGACAATATTACAGTACAATAATGGTTGTCCCGATTTATGATATTCATTACCGTAATATATGACTGCTCATACAATTAGCGGTGATGTTTCGTTGTTAGGAGCCTCCCTGAAATGATCTGGCGAGGAGGTGCGATGCGCAGCTTTTACACGAATAATCGCAATAATTGCACACTTGATGCTCTCTAATTATGCCAGCTAACAATTATAACGGCAGTCCTTCATGTACTAATGAATCGTTCATTGATGAGTGAAATTAGTTATTTTATAGAGAATTATACTAATGGGGGATGTGAATTTGCACACACAGGTAGAATTTGGTCGCCGGTGATTGACATTTTGTACTAAACTTGACAGAGAACGAAAATGAAATAGTGTAAGAAGTGCAGCATATCGCTATAGAAGAAGAGGTAAGCATGTTCATGTCACTAGTCGTAGTAGGCGGGTTAATATATGGGTAATACTGAAACTATCAACTTCATTATTTTGAATGGATATGAGTCATATTCATCAATATTCTTCAAGAATGTGCTTTATCTAGTAACGCACTATAAGATACTCCTTCTTGCTTACAAACTAAGCGAGTAATGTTTGTAAATGCATCATCATCTGTACACCGCGGTGGGTCATGCTACAGATTAGCACGGGTCTTTTAATAATTCATACTTCTCTTTGAAATGTTTGTGGTTGCAGAAACCACTGCCAAATCACGCAACGTACAAGTGAATTTTCCCAAGATCATGTATGCTTGCAAAGGTGTGCCAAGTTGTCATGCAATCTCGCCACATTGCCATGGAGAAGAAATTACAGATATGCGTAGATTAGATTGCATTGCACTCGTTGTCTGCTGCTTTGTGGCATACGAGTGTAGCGAATCGGGATGGCGGCCGCTCTAGTTGTTTTAAAGAATACACTCTAGTCATACTAACGAATTTAATAGGAAATTGTATAGGGTTGGTAAGTCAAACTTGCAAGATTCTATGGCATGCTTTAATTGTGTTAACTAAATCATCGTGAAGGTTGTATGAGAAATAATGTCTGAGAAAACCTTGGGACCAAAGATCAAGAATGGACTTTCGCCGCTTTTAAGGTACGGCATTCGTTAAGAACTGGGGCCAAACCAAAAATGGCCTAGCTCTCTGGTGGTATTATATCGATTTTACAAAAAATCACCGATAATATAGACTTTATTCCCGTCACCATTAGATCATAAAACACCGGCTATCATTCCTGCAGTATAAGTGTTTAGTAGTTTTAAAATGTACAATAACGTTTTTATATGTTTCGAAATATCCATACAGTTAGCTATGCAACACGCAATAGGATTAACACTAAGGTTTCTGATGGTATCTTACATTGACGAACATACGAAATAATAGCATGCTACTGGGAATACATAAGAAATATGTACCATATATAATAAATATCTAGATATATATAATATATAGAGATAGAATATATATATATACGTATATATACATTTAGCGTAGGACATCTATATATACATCATCAATATATACACATATACATATATATATACATATATTTATATCTATATATATATATATATATATATATATATATATATATATATCTATATATATATATATATATATATATATATATATATATATATATATATATATATATATATATATATATATATATATATATATATATATATATATATATATATATATAAATATATATATTCTTATTGAGTCATTACGAACTGGTTGATTTGCTGTTAACTTTGCAGCACCGTCTTTAGTATCTAATGTTCCGCTGATTTTATAGTTAACCAAATCTATTCTGTCTCAATTTCCTTAATTTACTAACTGTATGGACACCTGGCTTAATGTGAACGACCAAATATCGCTGTACACGGGTTTCTCGTCCAGATATATGCAGCATAATCATCGACACAGATCTTCATGTACCCTGAGGCATCGCGTATTGTGCATCGGTGCTGTGCAGGATAATCAAAGACTTGGAATACAGAAACTATCTACCGCTTCTATTTCTTACGAAACCCCCGATTGAGTATAACCATTTATAGTGAAGCTATCAGTCGATAACCCGGAGCGCTTTCGCCGATCAATGCCATGTTTAGAAAGATATTCGGGTGACTATGTGTTCGCATGTAGGCGGGTTTCCTAATAGGCGGTCAACTCAGTGCGGCTGTAGCGGTAGGAACAGTGATGTGTCGGCCGATGTGGTATTTACAGCTTTGCCAGCCTTTTTGCGTATCTCCGTTAATACTCACCTACATAGCCTCAATCATGTATGGCAGGTAGAGGATATTGACGTGTTGACAATAATAGCTTGGTATATTTGCTCGTATATTGATGATGCAAACACGCACCGTACATAATACCTGAGTTGTGTTTGCAAATTGAAGGCGCATTCCATGTATAATTTTCATATGCCTTATTATCTGAATATCTACCCATAACAATCGGTCAACCAACTCGATAGTTTGTGCAGTAAACCGTTTCCTGCTGAATCTATCACAAATTGTTTCTTGATGTCAGAGCTTGCACAATGTAAACCAAGCTTGTGTGCCTTTTATGGCATCACAGTGTGAGTACCTAAACACAATTTGCTACTGCGACTGTGTGATTACGACCTACGACAATGTGTCATGCATTACTTAACATTGCAGTAATTGAGAAGTCGTAATATATAGACCACAGAGAACGTTATTACTCTTGTTGTTGACGTGTCAAACCACTTCCGATATAAAACAATTGCGATATTACATTTGTGAAAGTAAAATGGCCTACTACCAGCATGTTATTGTTTTCATTTGGTTAACGTGACGCCTTAGGGTTGATGCGATACAATATGTCAAATTCTATATTCCATTTTGACTCAAAAACCATGTATAAAACTGTACGAGTCATTTGTTACATGGCCGGTGTGAATCCCAATATACATAATTGAAGCGCAGTCAATTGTCATATTTCTAGAAACATATGAAAAAGTCGATATGCAAACCGAATGTATCTTAACTGGACGACAAATATTAAAACATGTCCAACTGAGGAAGGGTTATGCAGAATAGAACTAATCATGCGTGTGTCAAGAAATCCCACGAGCATTCCACTGCCACTCACTCTATGATATGCGTTCAATCTCATAACCTTACGTTAAGCGTGTAGATCTCTGGCAAGCTCACAGTGCTATCACTAGCGTCCATATTGAGTGTACCGATAATAATCGTGGGCGTGCTTTTCATTTGAATGAATTATTGATCGAGTCCAACCCTTCTCGAGTAGGTTTACACTCAGAAATTCTGATCTTCCCACCTGCTCTGGAAATGTGTTAACCGTCGCAACATTAACCGTACCTCACTTACCAAAATATCATAATGCAACATTCGCTTTGTAATCCAACTGCCCACAAAGCACGGGGGAGTTACTTTTTTTGTTATCATCGTTCATTGTATAAACAGAGGCCGAGCGATTCGCTTTTTTTCCATTTAGGACCATTTACGCATGGTCTTGAAGCGCAGTACTTCTACTGCCAATGCAAACCAGAGCAAATTCTCCACTGGGACCATTCAATGCACACTCTGCATAATACAAACTGGCTGCATGGGAACTGGCATTATAATAAATTTGCCAATAAAAGGAGCACCATTTCGTTGTTGGCATTATTCAACTGATATTCACACTGTGTCTCTTTCACTGTGTACATGCCCTGTTCCAAATGGTGTACATTTGCAAGCGATCAAAGTAACTGTGGATGAGTTTACATTACTTCCACTTTTAGCCCGCCACTGACAGGTTGCACTCATTGAAAGCAACGTTTTCAAATCTACGTTCTTTGTAAATACTAATAATCAACACTGCTAACCATTTGAATAATTTGTTTACGCTAGGATGCAAACATACAGTTGATCAATATGAATCAGTAAACACATTGAAAGGTAATAAGCCCCGTCATACAGGGAGCGATGTATTTGACTTACAGTAACGTTCTAGAAGTTTCCACATTTAGCGATAAGTGCTTCACCAGAGCCAGTGGGTAAAAACAGTGGAGGTATGTTACACGTACCAGTTTAAAACAAAGGTTACGATGCATCGAGTCAAATAGCTACCAATCAGAAGCGTGCCCGTATAATTACTGTGCAGCATCAATATTATGCCACTAACTTCCATTAGATATGGTAATATCCGGATGTCGTATGTCTTTTTAATGTTTTCGTTAAGCTAATATAGCTCATAAGATGGATGATAAAATAACAGTTTGTTTCACAGAGTTGATTGGTCGCGTATTTAAAAGAATTGTGCATTTGCACTGTGCCACAGTACTATTGAAGTTTCCCTTTTTTTCTACAACAAATATTTCAGATTAAACTTTGTAGACAATAGCTGGCAATTTTTTCTAGATATCATAGCATACGGTTTCCGGTGCAGTGAGTTGCATTTGACAGATGATGAGGATGGGCCAGAATATTGCACCTTGCTGAGAAATGCTCATAAAGATCATACCTTCGACTCGTGAAATAATTAAAGATGTGCGGTACAGCATATCCGGCTATTCTAAACATAATATATGAACCTTCTGTGGAACTCGACATGTTTTATTTAGCCCAAATTCAAGCATGTTTTTCTTGTTATGTACTTGCACAATTTCCTTGTTCATTACCTGTAGCTTGTTGACATCGTGGTTTCTTCACAATGACACATAATATTCACTCAATATTTAGCCGTCTGCAACAATATGCATGCCAACATTCGTGTCAGGAAACTAAAACTGAATAGGCAACCTAGTTGATGTATTCTCACGAACTAGGCAATCTATAGTTAATTTCGCAATGCATGGTTTGCGTAATCTAATAAAAAGTGTAGCCCGGTACTATGTGAATATGCACGGTGAAGATTGGCGTAAACAAAGTCCATTAACTGTAGCGAATATTTAATGAACAAGCTGACTAGCATGGCATGACAGCCGATTATCAGTTTATACTTCAGAAATTGCTAGCAAACTGATCTCGCTGATAAGTAATTATTTATGCGAAAAACTGGATCGGCTGTTGGTGGCAAGAAAACGTCTATGAGTCACAAAGTGTGTGGCAATAAGTGCAATCTGTCCACGAATCAACACAACCGAAGACCTGATGAAAAATGGCAATAAGCGTATGTAATAGTGTCATTCTGCAACAAATATTTCTCTCTTAACCAATTGAAATATCTTGCTGTTGAGTTTGAATAATTCGGCATTATTGCTAAGCTAATGACTTTGCCGTCAACAACGGCTAACATGATTTCCATTTTTTCTAACAGCCTTTCTGTTTTACAGCTTATGTGTTTAGTGTCGAGAATGGTTATCCATGAATGTTTATCTCAAATGATGTTTACAGATTAATGGTGTTCGTGTCAGGTGCCGAGAATTTATCCATCTGAATGGTTTCATCTTAATGATGTCCCGATTTAAGATTATATGGTGTTCGTCTTTTACACGCCCTGACGTCTGGCGATGACAATTTTACAGACAATAATTGCCCGATTTATGCACACTTGATGCTAAATTATGCCAGCTAACAATTATAACGGCAGTCCTTCATGTACTAATGAATCGTTCATTGATGAGTGAAATTAGTTATTTTATAGAGAATTATACTAATGGGGGATGAGAATTTGCACACACAGGTAGAATTTGGTCGCCGGTGATTGACATTTTGTACTAAACTTGACAGAGAACGAAAATGAAATAGTGTAAGAAGTGCAGCATATCGCTATAGAAGAAGAGGTAAGCATGTTCATGTCACTAGTCGTAGTAGGCGGGTTAATATATGGGTAATACTGAAACTATCAACTTCATTATTTTGAATGGATATGAGTCATATTCATCAATATTCTTCAAGAATGTGCTTTTTCTAGTAACGCACTATAAGGTACTCCTTCTTGCTTACAAACTAAGCGAGTAATGTTTGTAAATGCATCATCGTCTGTACACCGCGGTGGGTCATGCTACAGATTAGCACGGGTCTTTTAATAAGTCATACTTCTCTTTGAAATGTTTGTGGTTGCAGAAACCACTGCCAAATCACGCAACGTACAAGTTAATTTTCCCAGGATCATGTATGCCATGGAGAAGAAATTACAGATATGCGTAGAATAGATTGCATTGCACTCGTGTCTGCTGCTTTGTGGCATACGAGTGTAGCGAATCGGTATGGCGGCCGCTCTAGTTGTTTTAAAGAATACACTCTAGTCATCCTAACGAATTTAATAGGAAATTGTATAGGGTTGGTAAGTCAAACTTGCAAGATTCTATGGCATGCTTTAATTGTGTTAACTAAATCATCGTGAAGGTTGTATGAGAAATAATGTCTGAGAAAACCTTGGGACCAAAGATCAAGAATGGACTTTCGCCGCTTTTAAGGTACGGCATTCGTTAAGAACTGGGGCCAAACCAAAAATGGCCTAGCTCTCTGGTGGTATTATATCGATTTTACAAAAAATCACCGATAATATAGACTTTATTCCCGTCACCATTAGATCATAAAACACCGGCTATCATTCCTGCAGTATAAGTGTTTAGTAGTTTTAAAATGTACAATAACGTCTTTATATGTTTCGAAATATCCATACAGTTAGCTATGCAACACGCAATAGGATTAACACTAAGGTTTCTGATGGTATCTTACATTGACGAACATACTAATTAATAGCATGCTACCATGGGAATACATAAGAAATATGTACGTGCTACATTTAGCGTAGGATATATACATATATAAGGTTTCTGATATCTCTTACATTATATATACGAACATATATATATATATAGCATATATACCATATATATATATATATATATATATATATAACGTGCTATATATATTATATCGTATATATATATATATATATATATATAATGTATATATATATATATATATATATATATATATATATATATATAGTATATATATATATATATATATATATATCATATATATATATATATATATATATATATATATATATATATATCTTTATATATATATATATATATATATATATATATATATATATATATATATATACATATATATATATATATATATATATATATATATATATATATATATATATATATATATATATATATATATATTCTTATTGAGTCATTACGAACTGGTTGATTGGCTATTAACTTTGCAGCACCGTCTCTAGTCTCTATAGTTCAGCTGATTTTATAGTTAACCAAATCTATTCTGTCTCAATTTCCTTAATTTACTAACTGTATGGACACCTGGCTTATTGTGAACGACCAAATGTCGCTGTACACGAGTTTCTCGTCCAGATATATGCAGCATAATCATAGACACAGATCTTCATGTACCCTGAGGCATCGCGTATTGTGCATCGGTGCTGTTCAGGATAATCAAAGACTTGGAATACAGAAACTATCTACCGCTCCTATTTCTTACAAAACCCCCGATTGAGCTTAACCATTTATAGTGAAGCTATCAGTCGGTAACCCGGAGCGCTTTCGCCGATCAATGCCATGTTTAGAAAGATATTCGGGTGACTATGTGTTCGCATGTAGGCGGGTTGCCTAATAGGTGGTCAACCCAGTGCGGCTGTAGCGGTAGGAACAGTGATGTATCGGCCGATGTGGTATTTACAGCTTTGCCAGCCTTTTTGTGTATCTCCGTTAATACTCACCTACATAGCCTCAATCATGTATGGCAGGTAGAGGATATTGACATGTTGACAAAAATAGCTTTGTATATTTGCTCGTATATTTGTGATGCAAACACGCACCGTACATAATCCCTGAGTTGTTTTTGCAAATCGAAGGCGCATTCCATGTATAATTTTCATATGCCTTATTGTCTTAATATCTACCCATAACAATCGGTCAAACCAATTCGATTGTTTGCGTAGTAGACCGTTTCCTGCTGAATCTATCACAAATTGTTTCTTGATGTCAGAGCTTGTACAATGTAAACAAGCTTGTTTGCCTTTTATGGCATCACAGTGCGTGAACCTAAACATCATTTGCTACTGCGACTGCGTGATTACGACCTACGACAATGTGTCATGCACTACTTAACATTGAAGTAATTGAGAAGTCGTAATATATAGACCACAGAGAACGTTATTACTCTTGCTTTAGCAACACGTTCCCTTGCACATTTTAGCGCCTTTGCATTCCCTGAATTATGACACTCTTGTAAACCGTCTTTTGTAAGGAACAGGCTTGTCGGGCCGCCTCTGATGATGGCAACTGAGCATTACAAATCCATGATATCGCGACAAGTAATTGAAAAACATTTACTTGTAAGCTATCGTCTGTTCTTATCGTAGATTGTCGATGATGTGTGAGAAATACTAAGCACTTCCTCTTTGCTTTGCGTAAAGAGCTTCGGTGGCTTTAACATATCAACGCCGTCCATATTGAAGCCCGATATTTTTATGATATGTCATAGCCATATCAGCCGCCTGGCAAACATGCTGTGCGTCGTCAAGAATCCTACTGACACTAGTCATTGCAAGGGCTCGCCAAATAAAGGTGATAACCAACTGTGCTTTGCGCGAGTCAATTACATGTAGTTAGATGTGCGTATATTATGTCTTTATAGGTGCATGTTCCAGTCTCTATATTGTGACATGTTTGGTACACACAGTTGCCATAGAAGTTCAACACCACAATCGAAATGAACCAGGGATTAACTCAGAGGCTTCAGACCTATAGGATAATTCGAGTTCAAAACTATACAAATTTGAAACTTGCCTTTTTGTCTTCACGAGAACGCATGAAGATAAACCGACTGTCCAGTTTCCTTAGCTGACTGCGAAATATGAGAAGAGTGGTTGGAGCACATCATCTACAGACGTATCCTCCACTAGAGGAGGTACTAAGTTAAGTAATTGAATATATCATGGGTACGGGATTGAGTCGGTCTCGTGTCTGTGCTAAAAGACACCAATTCTTTTAAGGGCAGTAACCGATTTTACTTTGAAGTAAGATATTTTACTGATGTTTTGTTAATTGGTAATTGCCATCTAAAATACGATCACGACCACCATGAACAAGTGTAGAACTTATGTTTATGCAAGCCGAAATGTGGGTATTTAAAAACAAATGTCGGTCAAATGAAGGTACTTAAAGATGCTTTATAGTCATTTCCATATTGGTAAATCATGAAACATTTTAGACACCCAATGGTGCAACCACACAACCAAAGTCTCAAACGAAAAAGCCAATCACATCCCAACATTCCTTTACCTGTGATTACACGTGTAGAGAGACAGCTTTCTTAGAGGTGCATATAACATAGCTTTCCCAATTGTCCAACTGCGGATAGCTTAAACACAAAGAAAGATACATGTGAGGTTGACTCATGTGACCATACATATAATTTGTCTTACTGAATAATTCATACCAAAAGACCACTGCTGTTTCTCCCCCTGCAATAAGTAATAGTAAATTAGATTTATTTCCTACGGTATATTTTCATGGATTTTGCACCAGGTGAAGGAGAAGATGTCAGGGCTCAATAATTATAGAAGCTTACAGTAATAGGAGGAGGTGGCAAGGGACAGTAACTGTCAGGCCTGGACAAAAAAGCCTTCTTTCTACAGAAAACGAACTTTTACTTGTATTCATGAAAGTGTGATTGAATCTTATGGATGGCTTATCAGTTGCCTGAGCTTCCGTTTCTAATTTTTTCTGCCTTTTGTCGCAGCAGAATTGCGTTCCCTGATTCTCTGGCCTACTCTACTCAGTATGACCACAGTTCCTGCATCAAGAAATGTGTTCGAGCAAGAGCAGCCATTGACTGAACAAACACAGCGACCCTCTCACAGTGATGTCAACGCCACGTTGGGATTTTCAGATGTTGAGGTAGTGGGAATTGTCAGATGTTGAAAAAGTGGTTTTCTAGAAATGCTTGAGAAAGACGATGTGGTTATGGCTGCCAAAGGTTTTAGAACCACGGCAGTATTGAGTGCACGAATCCACGCGGAAAGATGTATGGGTCAAATTCAGGAATTGAGAATGTGGTAGGAAGATATTCCATTGTACCAGATACCCTCATATGTATTTGAAGTTGGGCAGAGTATGGGTGGTTTGACTTCAACTTTACAGTCCATTCAAATTTCCTCGACCAAAGACAAATATTTTGTCGATACCGCTTTCATTCAGCCCTATATGGCTTTGATAACTGAAGTGGGTCTGAGGTTAGCATACTCTCCTTTAGCCTTTAAAGCATATAGAGGCTGTAATTCGACCCCTTCCCAATTCCCACCACTTGGTCGACTTAGGTTTGAGTAATGTGTCCAAATGGACCTGTTTGAAGAAGTTTAGGGGCGCTGACATGTTTCAAACTAAATTCTTGACATTGTTAGCCTTTTCTTGTGCGTCTGCAACTGTAGCGGGGTTGCTGATAGGCTCAACACAGACCTCTTCCATCATATTTGACAAAATCATCTGAAAAGTTAATTTCCTTGTATGGCACATACAATAGCAAGGACATTTAACCCCCGTCACAGACGCCAAAGTCAAAGACTACATGAGCAGTAAAAATTCGATACCGTATGATAATTAATCAAATTGCCTTTTAAGTTCCCGTAATGCATTTGCTAACCATCACAAACATCGACAAAACAAAACACGTGAACAGATGAAGACGATAGTACTTACTTTGGATTGTAAACCGATCTACAAGATCGGTCGGTACCTGGACCAGTTTTTCTATCCGATTCCAGTTCACAGGTAGTTCTTGTACACGCCAAAACTGTTCCACTTTTAAAGTGAGGAAACATTTCCGTAAATCATCGACAGCATTAAAGTCACTGTCGTCCAATTTGAGAAACTATTTGTGCATTAGGTTCCTATCCCGCAATGCACTGCTGTACAATAACGCGAATGCGAAAATGATATCTATGTAGGGTTGTCGTTGAGGTCAACTAGGTTGGCACTTCAAATGCTTAAACCGTCTATATTTATAAATCATTTTGTTATCGTCGCGTACATATAATAATCATTCGGCATTGAACTATTAAGGTTTTGTCAGTCGACACCTGGAAACATGCCGTGATATGGAACAACCTGAAGTGGAAATGAATTATTTTTAAATAATAGCCGCAAAATGAAACTTGATACCGTTGGAAAAATCAAACAAGTTGAGGGGACGCATCGGGAAACGTCATCGCATAAAGACGGAACCACCGCAGTGGCATCCAGAGTCACGAGAAACACCCTATTCTTAATTTTTAAAATTTGTTTTATAGCATATAGAACGCTTCCGATTGTTAACAGAGCTGCTCATAATGTTTTGTCCGAACAATAACTGAAATAACTGAAAATAACTGTTACGTGAATAGTTTGTTATATAATATTGTCCATTATTTATGAAGCTTCTTACAGGGCCGTGATAGATGCCCCACGGCGTGTGTGTGTGGTATAAATCAGACCCGCTGCAAACAATTTAAGCTTCGATTGATGATATTTTGGAAGTTTATATTAACCACTGCCTTGCTCAATCACATGACGCTTGAAAGGCCTTGGGTGGCGCCGCAAAGGTCCCATTGTTAGAAACATATGCCGCGGTTACATGAAAAATGATACCGGAGAAAGTAAAATGATACAAGATAAAGACTAGACGTAAGCCGTTATTAAGGTACTGCAATTATCAAAGACTGAGATCAAACTACGTACGTTTGGTCTTAGCGAACGCAAATAAATGGCCTTGCTAACTGGTCCTGTTTAGCAATATTTGAGGTGTCTAATAAATGTACGCGAAGATGTAATTTCGATTTAACTGATAATCACAGATTATAAAGATGTTCATTTGATGCATGTACCGATCACTACGTTTGAATAAACCACCGGCCATCCTTCCTACGAAACATGTGTACAGCAGTTCAATAGAATATATATATATATATATATATATATATATATATATATATATATATATATATATATATATATATATATATATATATATATATATATATATATATAGAGAGATATATATATATATATATATATATATATATATATATATATATATATATATATATATATATATATATATATATATATATATATATATATATATATATATATATATATATATATATATATATATATATATATATATATATATATATATATATATATATATATATATATATATATATATATATATATATATATATATATATATATATATATATATATATATATATATATATCTCTCTATATATATATATATATATATATATATATATATATATATATATATATATATATCTTGATTTGTCTTCTTCCGTCAGCTGAGAGAAGTCACTACACAAAAGTCGAAGCATGTTTCAGCCCAACATAACGATTATAATTATTGGCCTGAACAAAAGCGTTTCATGCATTAGTTTCGCTTGTAGACCGCGATTAATCCATCCACTTGCTGTGTTAGGAAACAGTGGCCGAAGGGGGGGGGGCAATGTTGGCTATAATGCAATGATAGCAAAAAAACCCAAAAACGCATTAACAAGCATAATCGATTTAAGTCACCGTCTGTCACAGAGACGAGTGAGTCAACCGCTTGTTTTAGTGCTGTTAACGTCGTTCAATTTGCAATCTCTTAGGCGTTGATGAGATGTGATAAATATTACAGTTGGATAAAATAATTTGGACCAACCATTGGTATCAAAACGTTGATATGATATTTAGTTAAGTAAATCGACACGGTTACAAAAAGCAGAACGTGAATTTGATGCGTGCGTTACATGCGTATGCAGTACTTATAAGTTCGTGATTTGCTGAAATAAACTACATGTAGCTAATCACCCTATGTCCAAGTTGGTCCTGCAGGCATTCTTCTGTCTTCCGTGTAATAATGTGCATTCAGTCTCGGAACGCGTCGCCTCACGTCAGTACTTCTGGCAGCTCCATCATCCTCATCCATATTGACTTTGTTCTCCCGAGGCATATAGGTTTCCTGACTAAAGGCTGTATCATACCGAGCATATGACACCTCGTCCGTATACATCATAATAAGAGCTCCCTGGGTGTAGCGGAAATCACCACTATAATGTCCGCGGCATGTCAAAGAAGGTAGCTGTTTTGCGATTTATTGCAATTCTTTCTTTACAAAAGAAATTGTTGTGAAGTGCAAATGCAATTCTTAAATCTGTATCGCAAAAACGAAGAACGTAGAAGTAGATTTCGAGAATATAAACTGCATGATATGTGGGGCGCTGGTCAAGAGTTGGACACGATCCAAGCAAATAAAGAAGGACTCAACTTGTAATGCTTCCCCGTCGACAAAGCTGATTGACTTAGATGCTCGTTTCGCATGGCTACTGCACCTACTTTCAACAGTCCAAGAAATCGACAGTCCAAGAAATCAAAAATACAAAATAAGGTACAAAGTAAGGTTATAACGTATTTTACGTCACTTTCGACAACAAGTTGACGAGTGTGTACAGTTGTGAAAGTTTGACAGTGTTTTTGACAGTTATACTCCAGCAAACAGAAGTAAGTTATAGTGACACAAAATTAACTTCTATTCTTCGAGGTCTACACGACAGCTAAATTTACAGTTAAATTTCCCCGATTCTCATCATTGGTACCAATATGCTTTAAACCGATAGGTTTAGTGAGTTGCGAAAGTTCAAATGCACACTTGAATAACTTTTGTAAGTCAAGCTTTTGCGCGTAGAAGGCAAGCATTCGTGCTTCGATTCGTTCTGTTACAATGCAATTATTTAGTGGCCATTATTCGATTAACTTAACATATACCAGGAAGAATATTAATACTTCATAGTATCCGATCAAATGATATTATTATACAAATAATCATAAAACCCACGGAAAACACGCTGGACACAATTCCATAAACTGATATGAATTCCAAATACCGCTGTTGTGAATCATTCCAAAAGGTGAATTAAGTCCGAACGCAAGTTATGTGTTGCGACTATGAATGATGGTCGGCCCTTGGTTGACTAACAGACGTATTAATGTTCTTCAAAAGTTTTAGGGGGTATTTGCATATCTGTGTTAAATAACATTAGGGATATTTCGTAGACAAAACCTGCAAATTGGCTGCAATAGATTTGATTCAGCCGTTCTTCGTGGGGACAAATCAATTACTTCCGGGTATAAAACAAATGAAGGGGTACAAATGTACAAATGCAAAAACGGCATTTTAGGACATTAATACACCATCATAAGTTTTAGAGACGAAGCTCTATGGGAGCATCATTTACCTCAAATTCTATGTTCTAATTGTGACTCAATGAACATATCAAACCAATGTGTATAAACTGTGAGAGTCATTTGTTACAAGGCCGTTTAACATAATGATGTGATAACGCAAGATAATTGAAGCGCAACCAATGATGTCATATTTCTAGAAAGATATGAAAAAATGTCGATATGCAAACCGAATGTAACTTGGCTAGACACCATTATAAAAACATGGCCAAAACCTAGGAAGGGCAATGCATCTGGAAACTAATCATTGTCGTGTGTCAAAAATCCCACGATAAAACCCTGCCACTCGCTCTATGATATGCGTTAAATCTCACGACTTTGCGTTAAGCGTGTCGACCTCTGATGGCATGCTCACAGTGTTATCACCGCCGTCCATATTGAGTATTCTGATTCCTCACAAAAATTCGAAACTTTCATGCCTCTGGCACAAGGCGCTTAACATATGTCACTATGGATAATTGAACCCCAATATAATTGTCATCTTTCCACAATGAGGATTCATGCATCAAAGTCGATAAATTAACCGGGTGTAACTTGGCTAGACAACAATATTTTGCTCTAATGGTGAACAGAATGGAAGGGCAGATAAGAATATAAAATATATATATATATATATTATATTGGACAAACAATATAAGAGAAAATAATACGTGTGTCAGAAAATCCCACGGGCCCCTGCCACTCGCTCTATGATATGCGATCAATCTCACGACCTTACGTTAAGCGTTTAGACCTCTGGCAAGCTCACAGTGTTATCATGCCGTCCATATTGAGAATTCTGATTCCTCACGAGAAATTCGAAACTTTCATGCCTCTGGCACCTCGCTGACATATGTCACTATAGGTGTAACCCCGATATATAGTAAATCGGCATCCACAATACGGATTCATGCATCAAGCAGTAGGACAAATGAGGAGGGTGTACGGTGTGAGAATGTTATTTTGCTCTAATGGTGATTTAATTGGATATATATATATATATATATATATATATATATATATATATATATATATATATATATATATATATATATATATATATATATATATATATATATATATATATATATATATATATATATATATATATATATATATATATATATATATATATATATATATATATATATATATATATATATATATATATATATATATATATCTATGTATATATATATATCTATATATCTCTATATGTCTGGTATATATATATATCTAATATATATATATATGTATATATATATATATTCATATATATATATATATATTATATATATATATATATATAGATATATATATATATATATATATATATATATATATATATATATATATATATATATATATATATATATATTGATATATTTACATATATATATATGTTTACATATATAAAATTACTATTGTTTTTTTATTATGGCAAATCTGTAAGCTCATGGCTTCCATGGGAAATTTAAGTACTTGTTAGTACGTTTTCATACAGCAATTATTTATTTTGGATTTAAACATACAAACCTGTTTTTGGATAAATGTAATTATTGAGCTACTAACTAACCATTTTTAACTTTTTGGGCGGATGAATGTTAAGCTATGCAAATTGATGCTCTTGGTGCATTGTCAATTAACCGAATGCTCGCGAGGGTTGACATTCAGCCATGTTTGCCGAGCAATTATAACATTCTTATCTACATTATGCCGAATGGGACAATTACCCCGTGCTGATATAATCATCTAGATGATGACGATGGGTCCAATCGCTAATCGTAACCGTAAACGGTATTTTTATCATTGTTATGCTATTATTGCTGGTACAAGGCATCACCGATTTAGCATAAACCGCAATATTGAACTTCATATATCAAAAGAATTTCTTCGCATCACACCATAGACATAACATGGACTCTCGCAAGTCGTGCAAGCTAAGTATAACCCATCAAAGAGTGTGATGGAAGGCGTGTCGCTTGCTGCGAGCCAGTACTTCAGCATAGACCGTTTCGTCAACGCAGCCATTCCCGTTAAGCTGTGTGCAGGCAACAGTTGAGAAAACACAACATATATGTAACAGACTGCATAGAGCTGCGAGCTTGGATCGGGTCCTACAAGATGGAGCAAAGGGTCGTCCAGGCCAAAGCAGAAATGATAGCATGGGAGCCTTCATCTTAAAAAAGCATTATGATTGGTTTTGGAAGAATGGCATTTCGTCAACAAATTAACAAAGTCAATCTTAATGTTTCCTACGGGTCATTTTACCACCAACCAAGTTCAATAAATAAATGGGACCACCCTGCTAAGGGAGCCATAAAAGTGTAGTTGACAACCAGCTATCATGCATACCAGATGTCATGTTAATCAGTGACCTGCTCAGCGTAATGAAATCCTGGGCCGTTTCGATGAAACATAGCCCAATTGTGCATATTCTCCTGGCACTGAAATGCAATTTCGTCCAATTTGTGGACTGCAAATAAGCAAAAAGAGTTGTAAATCATAATTACTATTTGGTAATTGTCACAACACACGCCTCAAAGGCTACACTTCTGTTCAGGTTTGTAATCGCCTGTGATATCATTCAAATACTATTATGGTTTTTATTTTCATTATATTGATGAACTGTTCCTGCAAGCGATTTCTATTATGCGTCGTTATATGTAAATTGTTTAAATCGTATTGCATGGCTGTCTATAGCTGTCAGTTATGGGGACTTTTCATCTGGACACTGTCAATTATTTTACGTTACATTGTGCGGCTCATGGGTCTGAACTCAAGAACCCACACTCATTTGTTGCACTGCATTTGTGATGATGTTTTAGTTGAGACACAACTGTATGGAAGGTTTATGATTTGTTTTCACACTGCCATTAGTTCTACAAATATGTATTCCATATTATGTGGTAGACTGCCGCTCTATGAAAGTCGGTCAAATGCATGCAAAAGTCTTGCATACATATGCGCAAGGCATGATATAAATACGTTTCATATTGAAAATGGTTCATAGTCCACTGTTTTAAAAAGTGTAAATGGCATAATGAATTTTATTTCTGACGATTCTTTATCTATATTTGGTGCTATATCAGATCTCATGCAAATGGCACACAATCCCTGCATTCCTGACATACATAAGCGCGATTTCCACATGATTATAAATCACACGTGCTTGATGCAATATTTATTTTTTATCTGTATTGCGCGATTTTTCTATGCTCCGAATAGCAATTTATAAACTACATTTAAAAGATTGTGTCGACCAAAACAATGGCCCAAAATGGATTTGAATGTGTTTACCTGTCGCCATTGTTTTAGCACCAATGACAGGTAATGAATATGCCCACAGAATTTATGTGATTTATTTCTTTGACCAAATAAGTCGATAATAAAACAATCTAATAAATTAACAAGTCGTGATCAAGGGTCGTGGACAACATCACATAAAATGTTCACTACACTCCAGCAAGGTTACAGTAGGTGACGCAAAGACCTCTTCTGTTACCCTAAGCCCCACACAAGCAACATCCAATACCATAACACATAACGGGCTTATGTATAGCATAACAGTAAACTATCCTGTTGACCATTAGCAATAGGCGAGATATCGTTGCGGTTATTAGCTATTACAAACAGCATTAATATATCAATGACAATTGTTATAATAAGAGTTGTATACAGGAGCTTACATATCATCCTTCAGATAGTTGCTCAAACATCACACTGCTATAATGGACCGCGCCCGTACATTCGTAATGTACGTCGTGTTTCCTGTCATTGGCTTGCATAAGTAATTGCACTGGGATTTGGCTGGAGTTTCTCGGAAATACTGCATCGGATTACGTTAAAACTAAACCATTAGGCATATTACAAACATTGACAGCGGTAGGTCGGATCATATGAGGGAAAATTATTGTTCGACATATAAATATACAACAAACAAAAGATTGTTTAGATCGTATAGAAGGCTTTAATTGAATTATTTATGTACCTGACACTTCATAATTTCCTAGTTATCATGGTTGAAATAACACAAAATAATCATTTGTGACGTTGCAACAACTGTTTCTTGTCATTCCGTTGCAGTTGCAATAACAAACACCCGATGTTGGGGCTTATATAAATGTCTAGTGTTACTACATTCAAGGACGGTGTTTGTGAGAAAAATTTCCATTATTTCTTAGGATTTTTCTATCGTATATTTACGATTTTGACGATATTTGTATGAACAATTGTTGTCATTCCTGCGGTACTGCTAGGTAAGGGTTAGGAATACTCTATGGTTATAGATTATACAGTTACTAACAATAGTTCCATGATAAGGTAAATCGCAGGAAAGCCAAGACTATGGATGATTTCATACTATTGATCACGAATTACACACGGCTGTTCTAAGATTGAACAATAATCACTATAGATCAAGGCTCGATAGTATTCTAGGAGTTTTGTTTATATAGGTGTCCACAATTGGCTCAGCAGGCATTAACTGCAAGCTTTTGAAGAGCAAAGAATGCAACTTCGTCAACACCGCTGAAAAAGATCTTGCCATAGTTAGACTGTTTGGAGAACTGGCAAAAGAGAAGGGAAAGAAGAAGACGAAGAAGAAAGAAAGAAGAAAGACGAAGAAGAAGACGCAGGAGACGACGCAGGAGACGAGAAAGAGGACGACGGATGAGGAGAAGATATAATGTAAGTTCCTTGCAGTAACGAAGACCTGTCTTTGGGCAATAAGAGCTTCCGTTGAGAAAGCTGCTGATTGAAGATTTAGCTCTTTTCATGAATTGTATCAGATTGGACCCAGTGATGTTCTAAGAAATGCTGATCAGCTTGCCTCAGAATATGAAAATCACGACACCAAATTCAGAGAGCCATTGGTACCGGAGTGCATGTTTGCCATGCCCCCACCATCACCATCTGCTACCTTCAGTAAGTGACAGTTACAAGAGCCCGATGTTGGCATCAGCTTGTCAAAGATCACCCCTGATCAGTGTGGGGCCATCAATGTAGATTAGTTTGAGGAAGTTATGGCGTATTCACTTGGAAGGCCACATATAACGAAGAAGGCCCACGAATCACATCATAGCAGCAAATTGCGTTTAAGCTTCCGATAGTCAAAGTCTTCACCACTGTATGTCACTGTTTGGGTGGTAAGAAACCACCGCTTGGGGCCTATTTTGTATCCCAAATCGACTGTTCCATTTAACATCTGTAGTATTTCAATTGTGTATTGATTCGTAACAGTTTCAATGCTGAGGTTGTTAACCAAGTTGGAAAAACACAAGAAAAACAACAAGAAGATTGATATCATACAATTATCGAGAAGATGCCTTGCAAACGTAACACTCTCTCTCATGATATCGGAGAACCATAATATGTCATAATGAGCTAGACGGTTAATCTTAATCAGTTTGCCGATCCTTCACTATTGAATGAGCTGACAATCATTGGTTTGAGCAATTCGATGCGAGAGTAGAAGGTATAACATAACGAAACGTTTTTCAGTTTTAAGTATGCATTCCGAATTGATTGATGGTTCCATGTTGCAATTACGCGCCTTTTGATATCGCCATCTCACAGGGTGCGAATCAATATGTCAATGTAAAAGATTGCCACCAAAATGCTAAAGAGGATAACTATATAGTTAAGGAAGATGGTCGATCGAATGCAATTGAACGCAGTACACTTGGTAGCACACCTCATATGTTGGTATATTGACTAAAGTTACCGGAAGATTTCGTAAATTGTCCCTAAATATCTTTTCATTGCATCCATAAATGCTCACAATACTAGGCCGCTACAGCCGAATTAACATCAATGAATTGATTGAGAATGAACATGCTGGTCAAGTGGCAATGGACGCAAATGTCCAGTTTTATTCATTGTCATGCCTAAGTGTGCATTGCAAAATAAAGGTCCTTTATCATCAGAAGAAAAGAAGCAATAACCATTGCATTCGTCATTTCATTGGATAATGCATGCCCATACTGGTAGGGAATACTGATAGATGGGGTAGGGCTTAGGAATCATTCTAAATCCTAGTCGCATAGAAGATACTTGGCGTAAAAAAATTATGACGCAACGTTGAGGATGCATAGAATACTCTTTAATAAGCATATTTTACCACCACTCTTTAAGATGATAAAAGTGTAATATCATCTAATAATATATCATATATATTCCTTATGTACCAATTAATGCACCAGTGCCATTTGTTTTATATATAGTTTAACTGTTCTAGGTGCATGTCAGTGAGCTTAAATCAGCAACCCCAAGTTGTATTGCTGGAAAATATGCCGCTATTTTCCGTAAGGGAACATGCAATCTCTAACCCCATGCACTAAGCAACTATTCGTCATTTATGTGATAAATTATTGATATCACATTGATGTCATCATTTAACGACCGGATATTTGATTAATATAACCTTATGTTGATGTTATTGAATAAGAATAAGAACAGCCATATCAGTTTGGATATGTTTTCAATAGCAGATTGTCTTTATGAACTCATGAACTGTACAGAATATTCAAGAAGCCCTAACTATAGAATAGGTCAATATATGGATCAATGCAGTCAACTCAATCTCAATGTCGATGTCTGTATTCGTATGAAAGGAAACTGACGGCTGCTAACGTCGTAGAAAAGACTTTGATAATTTGCTCATGGTAAGCATTAAGTGATAAAGAAGTGATTTATAGTCGTGTGATATGACAATATCATAAAGGGATGCGTTAATAAGTGAGGGTGATTATCTGTTTCTACGAGAAGGTGTCCAGAGGGAAAGGGATATCCGGTGTTAACTTCTACAAAGGCTGTCATGTCACAATCTGGTGTCTTGTTATGGATTCAGCAACTATCCCTTGAATTGCAGCTTTTAAATCATAAAACGACCAAATGAACGAAAGGATTTTCTTACATATGAACCAGCATAATTTATACAGAAACATATATGATCAGCATAACATTATGGTCGGTTGTTATTGACGTTACGATTATCATTGGTGCGTGATTCCGTTCAGTGTGATATCGAAGTGGCGACAGCGTTATTACAAATTTGATTTCAGTATCTATGGGTTTAATCAAGGAGGGCACCAACGTATCCTAGTAATATTCACCAGGAATAAAGTGGCCCGTTTATATTACCAATACGAGGATATGCAGTGCCAGCATAATATCAAAGCAGAAATGTGCTCTCAATCAAGACATAGGTGATGTATTGTCTTTAGAAAATTGTCTCTTAATGCAATAGCGTTCCCAGGGTGGGTTTGGTTCTTAAGTTTTAATTTGAACTACAGAAATGCACATATGTATAAGAGCAAAGCTGTAGTGGATTTGCGACACTGGGATTAGGTGATTAAGATCCTCTGCACAGAACTACAAATATTGCCAATACATCATTATCTTGATGTATTGTAACTCGCGATAAATAAACGGAGATGTTGTGGAAATATTGTTTTATTGTGAATGACTCATTTGTAACCATTTCGTGGTTGTGGTAACACCAAACCATCAATAATTCACCTATATTTGCATCTTAATAGCTTTGGTAACAAAAATAAGCATTCGAGTAGCGAACTGGTCGAGTAAGTAACCTAGCATATACGATTCTGTGTTGCTGCTCAAACGCCGTCAATTTACAACGTCAGTCGTCTAATAATGAATAACATGGTCTACTATTCACGTCCCGTAAAAAAACTGCCGTGAAAGTGTCCATTATGTTTTAGCAAAGCAACAAAACAACGCGCTTTCTTTTGAGAGGTAATGTCGTGTGTATTATTGCTTAGGCCATGGAGTATTATTCTTCCTTTTCTGTCCTTATTGCCATGTACACGTGTGCTGTATCATTGTCTTGTCAGCCTTATTTATCGCACGAGAGTCTCTGCCACAAAGCAGGTAATAGTGACAGAGATATCTATTTTAATTGTATGGTGTATTGTGGGTGATAACGTGCAGAAACGAACTGACTATTGATACAACACCAAGCAAACGCTACGTTCGGGGATTTTTGGCCAACATATTTGAAAATGAGGTGTGGCTCGGCGCATTGTTATTGACACCTGATGTGATTAAGGTAATGGGTGCCTAATTTTGATTTTGACTGAGGCAATATTATATAAACATCAAACGTTCCTGGTCGCAATAATAGTCAGCCAAATTGGTATTATTAGTTTTGAGTAAAGCAAAAATATTTTGCTATCTTAGGGTAATATATTGCTGTATAATTAAGCTATATTTTACACACACTGCGAGCCGCAATACACTGAACACTGTGTAGTTCACCTCCTGTTCTAAATCAGAATTATTCGTTTTGAATTATTCATACTTGATGGGTGTATTTGGATTCGATTGTACCACTATAAAATACAATGCAAGTTTTCTGAAAAAGTGGATGCGCGAAGAAACTTTCCGAGGACCATGGAGCATGAAACTGTTCATCGATTCAAATGTTCGTATTGGCATAACTTCATGCCGATGGCATTGTTGAGATGTGTCACTTGTGTGACATATAGCTTTGTCTATTTGCACAAGTACAACTACATTACCAGTCAATACTGGTATGCGCCAGAACTATTATTGGCCATTATTGTTCCTCATAATAACAACGCGATGGCCATTGTTTTGGTGTGGAATGATTCATTATCATTTCGCATCAGGTGAGAGAAATTGTCCAATGTTTCCCACATAAACGGTGCAATAACGCATTTTCCATAGGATTAACTTGCTTTGTTCATATGATGGAATGATATTTGTATGATTAACACAAAGCGAATTCAGCAATCCTGTCCATTCTGACATGTACTCTCCGTGCTATGTACGCACCAATGATCATGACACCCACAGCAGTCATTACCTTCACAAAAGCTTGCCGATTTATGAGAGCATTTGTATCCGCTCTCTAGTTAAACATTTGACTTTGTATGACCGGTCGAGACCTCTGTCACCTCACCTAGATCATGACTCCTCACGAGAAAACGAGCAGGTATCGTAGGCGTACGCGTGATCATCCTTTACACCGATGTTTACCTCTTATGGCTGAGCACTGACATGCACCCCTAGAAGCTGATTCACCCCTAACTGTTCTGCGCACCACACCTTTTCCGGTAGATACCTTGACTATTGTGGCCTGGTGCAGTCTGTCAATACCTCCAATGCCTAGCAAAGCTATTGCAGCAGACAACATTGAAAGTGGATTAGGTTAAACTGTATTTTAGTATCTGAGGTTGGCGAATTATTCAAATATTTGGTAAAATACTTCAATTACATTTCTTGCTCAATGGAAAGTGATTTTGGTTGTATATAATTGACATGTGTGGATGTGAAATGACAATGTGTTTTTAATCCTTTTGTATGTCTTAGGCCTGAATTGCTAATACTGCAATAACACATAGCTCTCTCAACTTTTGCACTTTGACTGAGGTTGACGACCTTTTAAGTATAATAAGGTCATATAAACCCCCAATGGTGGCGTCCTTGCCAGTTTGTATACACAGTAAGAATGTTATATATGACAGTACGTGTATTTCGTACTAGAGATGGAAAAATTGGTTGGGGAAATGAGCAATACCGTCGAACATTTTTGATTTCTTTTAGTGGCGCTTTCTTTGTTATGCTTGCCATCTCAGAATCATCCTGGAAACTCAATAGACACTTGAACGAAAACATAGTACGGCTCTTATGCATAGCATGTCTGTATTGTGCTGAATGTGTATCTAATGTGTGCATCAGTCTATTGTCTCTTTGCAGTCAAAGCACTGGCCTTGACGACAATGCTTAAATGTTCCAAACGCTTCTGTTGATTTTATGGCAGAGCCACCTGACAACGGTCACGTATTTCAAACATTAGCATACTCATTGCATTAGCCATTGCTTGAGCAATCTTAGCGTAGATATAAGGTCTTGGCAGCATGTTCAAGCACTAATAATATTTCGCTGAGAACCAATGATATTCATTCTCCCCGAAACATCGGATGGACTCCAATGCTGCCGAATGGATACTCATTGTGCGTAATTGCGCATTACAATCCATTAATTTATATTATATATATATAATATATATATATATATATATATATATATATAAATATATATATATATATATATATATATATATATATATATTATATATATATACATATATACGTATACATATAATAATTTTTGTTCGAATGCAGGAGTATATGCATAATCTACATGATGTTATATATTCTGATTGTTAGTATGACGCTCCTAACTTCAGAACATCAAATATTTCCATAACAATTCTAAATTCAATCATGAAAATAAAATCAGATTCAGCTAAATTGTTCTTTAGTTTTATCCCGTATCATAGGGGAATTATACAATTACCGTTGGCTGATTTTATACTCATTAGGTAGATATGATCGTACAAGCTCTATTAATCGTGTGTAAATAATATTACATTTGTTTCATAAGTTGTGTGCCAGTATAACATTTGAAATGAATGATGAATGAATATCAAGTTGCGCATAGGAAGTAGACACTAAATCGGCTGGTCAACATATTCATCTATAACTTAACAGATGTTGTGTATTGAGGGAGGGTATGGAATAATAAGATTTGACCACTGCTATAAAAGCACACCTTTTATTGCAAAAGCGCACACAGTAATTCAACATACGCTATAAAGAACTGATTTCAGGATTGCGTATGCCGCTTCAATGTGACAGCGGCGTGAACAATCGAGGTCAGATGTATCTAAGTCAGCTTATTGTCATCATTTCGCTCAGGCCCTAATAATTACACAGACTGGTGAAGTAATTGAGTGGTCGTGGTGACGTTATATCTAAATAATCATTACAGTCAAACCGATTTCCCAATTATGTAGGAACCATTCGACATATCATATGCAATATGTATGTAATTGTGTCCTACACAATGAATCAATAACCGCACAGCCAATATCAGCAATAACCATTGTGGAGCTTGATGGCTATAATATAGAATATATCCCCTTTGAATACGATCCATCCTTGTTGCAGCGATGAACAAAATGGCATTTTGTACGGCGTTTTCTCAGTATCAACTTGCTTCATGCATTTGTCAACATGCATTTGAGCTGATCAACAGCAATGACTGCTGCTGCGTGAGTTTTATAACGTTATTAAGGTATATACATTGACAGCATAATACGCGATCGAATAATTCATTTTACTAAAAATTACTCTTACGAATACCAAGATACTCACAAGCTTTTTAATGTTAGAAAGACATAAAATATATTGTTCTTCATAATAACTCTCATTCGATGCTGCACCAATCTTAAGGTACCGGGCGAAACAGGACTGCTGTATATCAACCATCACACAAGAAATTCCCCATCAGACACATGTCTACAGTGACTGCCATACTAAGTTTGAACATGATGACAATAAATTAGAGCTGGTGGTTGGTTTTCTAGTGTGGCTGTTTATATGAAGCCCTGGAGGAAAGTACTGACGATCTTCTTGAGCTTGGCGTCAGAGTCAGGGCTAATCTGACCATGTGTACGGATGGTGCCGAGAAAAGCCTGGTGAGAGCCTTGAATATGGATGGGGAAGTCAACCTCTTATGAATACCAGGACAGCCGCAAGCCTTTTTATGTGACTAAACGACCATTATCGTGCCAGTATGCCGTATGCAAACAACCCATTAATAACACGCAAATGGCGCATAAACTAGTCAGTTTACGCTTAAGATCCTAATGGCAAACTATACAATTAATATGATAATGTGGTTGTAATTGTGATAAAAACTCAGAGTGGGCCCGTGTGTCATGTTGGACTCCTCGTTGTAATTCTCGTTGTCATAACGCATATTGACAGTGTTCCCGTTTCTTCATTCCGTGAACATGTGTTTGCCTCCAACAACCAGCTGTCTGTATCGCTGACCAGACATAGTCAAATGATTAGTCAATATGGTCTCTTGCGCAAATCAGTCGTTTGGTTACTGCTCCGCTTTGATCGAGATTCGTTGCTTTCATTGTAGAGGTTATTAAAGGTCATTCCCGTGATTCCCTCGTCAGCAGCAGCGCAAACTATAGTTTTATAGGGAAGAATTACATGGTGTGATTAAGCTCTTTGTCTCTATTTAGACATTTTAGGACTTAGTTTGTTGCTTTATGCAACGAGTGTTCTGAGCTTAATGGTAATGATTATAATCAATTACACATTATTGCATAGTTACAATCTACTAGGCAATATTTGTATTTGAAACGCGCAGCTGTCGTACATTTTTCTGTTGCATGCGACAAGTTATTGGAAACGCACAAAATCAGCGACGCAGCGGAATTACAGACATCTGAAATAATGCATTTGTAGTTTAAAGTACATTGTGGACTGAACTATGGGGTTGGAATAAAAAACGTAGGGATGGACTGAGTTTGTAGACGGTTGCTTATGCAACATTTGTATTATACGGCGCATTTTAATCATCAGCATCATTAAACGTCTGATTTATTGGACGTTTGCATAGAACGCATGCCTGAATGTCATGAAATTATATATTTTAATGAAGCAATAGTCACGCAACCGGAATTAATCGGCATTTAAGACTTGCATGTTTAACACTGAATGGCAATATTATCCATACAATAACCCTCTACAAGGTATACACCATGTAGAAAGAATCGGTGTAGATATTGACACGTAGTGGACAGCACATTTGGACATGATTTACCTTCTCTGTGAGCTTGTGATTGTCCAACTGTAGGAGGCAGACAAGAGTATGCAATGATGGTATTGATCGCCGAGGTTCTGAGTAGACATACGAGGTATCATTATCATTTTTCCGAGAAGTGTCGTTATTAAAGCGAGATAACAGAGGGCGCATACAAGGTATAGACCATTTCATATTTGGTAAAAACACAGGGCGTATACCAATTGTCGTGTCCTCACGGATCGACGAGGTTCCTGCAAAGAGAATGACTAGTTGTAGGTATCATTATAATTTTGAACGCGAAACATGAAAGCGGCACTACATTAAATGGCTACAAATTAAACATTTGTCTTGGACAATGAAATGTTATATCACTATTTTCAAATCAAATACAAAATTATTTGCTGGTTGCACTTCAGTTTCCTTTAAGTTTAGGTTGAACAATGCCCAATTTAGGTTTGCGTAAAATACCATTGGTGAATATGACAACTGTGGTACAAAAGTGTGTTTCTATTATGGCACCAAAGGATGTACCGATACTTTTGTAAAAGTCGCATAGACTGTTTTAGATACAATGGGTGAAGGGCACTAGAATAGTCAAAATGTTAATTAAAACTCTGTTACTTCCTACTGGTACTTACAAAATTATTTTAAGTGTTATATTTTAATATTTTGCCCACTTTGGGGAGCTGTAATTTGCAATTAACTTCACAAGGCGAGCAAAAAGCTGATTCCTACCCCATTTACGCTGGAGGCACAACATGTGCATGAGTTCTGGCTTACTGCAACTGTCGAGTGTAGTCATTATTTACGCAAAATACCCATTCCGGCTTGGTGTCAACCACAGGGCCTGATTTATTTTCTCTGTGTGGATGCTATTGGGGCAGGTTGGTATCAATTAACTTGTTCGCTATCTATCTTTATCGTTGTGATTGAGGAAAAGTGGTTGAATGTGCCACTAGCAGCCATCCTAAGCTATTAAGGCTGCTATACCATGCCTCTTGTTACCCGCATTCGCTTTTGCCAAATTTGTCAATCAAATTTTGCAGAAATGTTTCACTTATAAACAATAGTTTCTAACGATGGTTAATATCAGTTATAATAGGCTTTTCTGTGGTAGATGTATGTTCTAGGCAGATAATTATATTTGTGCTGCTTCTCTTAACTCAAATCTATCACAATTATACTGACACATTAATTAATCAGGTGGATGAAAAACAAGCATCTGTCTCACTGTCACCATGTCACCCGTCGTATTTGTGTCCTTGAGTGTAGAGGGTTGGAAACGGGATATTCCGGTTTAAGCCCTCAAATTCAATGCTGTATTGACGTTGGCAATTAATCGGTGACAATAAAAGAGAAATGATCTTGGGTCACTCAGATAAAGGCGGAATGCAAGATAGGCATCACGTGCATATGTCATATCTACCCTGTACTCAATTAGAAATTCTGCTCTGGCATATCAAGAGATACATCTGTGTATCCATTATGTTTCATTCCTACCTCCGATATCGTTTATGATGTGCATGACATCAATTATGCAGCCTATAACCCCAACAAAAGATAATGCTGACAACAAGATTCAGAAGCTTTAGGGAACATCTGAATGTATACCAAAAAGAACAAATGTGCATACATCGTAAATTGATGAACTTAAAATACCAGTTAAATTTGTTGTACCCTTTGAAAGGGCATTTTTCATGTCCGACTGCAATCGATATAACGAATCGACCTTTACTAGATGCGTTTAGGATTTAATGACTCACCAACACGAATGTGTTATACAGTACCTGGATAAAGCTCAGAATGGCTGCTTTGTAACGACTGTCACTTTTGCATAAAAAACAAAATGAGGGTAATTGAGCAGTTACATAATCATTGTAAATAATACCAATGCCAATATTCACACTATAAAACTTTCTATAATTGATAAGTGCAATCAGTATGTTATATAGAAAGCGCACTGGTCTACGGTATGCACTATTATAGCCTAGCACACGACAAAGGTCAGATATCGCATATGTGATTAAAGAAGGCGAACACAAACATGGATTATTCTTCATACTAAAATGATATTTATGAGTACAGGTTTTCATTCCTGCGATGTTGAAAAATGCTTACACGTAAAATCGCTTTAATAAAATGCTTTGATTTATCATCCCATTTTCAGCTCAAAATATGACCTTCATATCTTCTCAGCATCGAAGATGCATACCAATGAGCGTACATATTAGTATATAACTTGTATCATATAATGTGGAAAATATAATCGCCCCTCATATATCAGATGATATGACGAGTAGAGTGGCTAATTCTATATTTTGCTGATGATTAAGGCCCTTTATTGTACGATTCACACTCAGGTACTGGCCATGAAGCGAACCGTAATAGGGCATTTGGAGCAGTGATCGATGCAATTAATTTACCAACTCCAATCAACAAGAGGTTATAAATTATGCACACCATCCATAAATACAATCTTATGAAACGCGAAAATGATACACAAGCCTTTTGCGGGGGAAAGACGGCATAAGAGCTCTTCGGTGTGCCCTAGATTGCAGTAACATTTAGCTGGACGTGACATTGGATGCTTTAAAACTCACAACGAAGCGACAAAATCAATATCATACCAGGCTTGTGGCCACTAATAATTAATGACCATGTTATGCGCCATCAGCAAATGGACTAGCAACACCTGTTGTTATGTCAATTACACCAAGAAACAAATGGTCACAAATGTATCTGCGTTATTCCAAACATGGTAATTATGAAATTCGGGAGTGTTAGGTGCATGATTTATTCAATTAATCTCCTCTATTCGATCAAGAAAATTATGTTATGATTGTACCAATGCATTTAGGTATCAAAGAATAACCTTTCGTCACACAGTTAAATTTACACAATCCATTGCAATGATTCCGAGTTATTCAGTCGGCAGTTTCCAAACGTACAATCCTTGTTCATTCATATTTTTAAAGCTAATGTCAGGTAACACGATGTACATTCCACATGACGATGATGTCACTTATGATTGTGATGCTGCTGCAGCTGATGGTGGTAATTGTGATGTTGACGAATGAATGTGTACTTGCCGCGGCCATTTGTATCAGTGTGTGTTTATGGCAACTATCTGATGGAAGCTCTTTCATTCAACTCCAATTAAAGCAACACTGCGCTTGTTTCGTCATCCTGTGCTCTACAACGATAGCAGGAACTGTCAATGTAACATACGTTCTATAGACACTGGACCTGGATGGCATTTGATAGATGGCAGCGTGGCTGTTCGTGTAACTAGAACATTATTTCAGCACTTTTAGTTGTCGTGACTTTATAGGTCTATTAACAGGCTACCCGTATCGTCACCGCTCACTGGTGGGCGTAGTGCACTTAGCAAAAGACAGTGACAGTGTATCAGCAATGTTTTAATTCATTTGGTGTCGAACAAGTTGCAGGTTTACGAAACGGTCAATACCTTTAAATGGTTCGATAAGCAGCGGCGATTGAATTATGTAATTCCATCTAGAGCAACAAACCGTCGTCTGGCGACAATCAATATATAATATGATAGAATAGATACATATGTTTAAAAGTTTACTTTATTTGCAAGGCGAAAGTGAGATTGCCATATCTGCAACCTTCTACCCCTCTTTCCTACCTCAGTTAACTAACTCTAGTTGATCTATCCTGTGTGAATTTGTGTGCGTGTCATTTGCAGCATAAGCCCAATAAGCCATTGCGAAGATGAGTGTCAACTATTGGAAAATGTCATTTGGTTTAATGGGAGGGCGCCGTTGGCACTATTTCCATTTCTTCATCTGCCGTGTTGGTTTCAGTTTTTTTGATGTGCCGTTTTTTTGCCCTGGATGGATTCCATATTTTTGCACAAGTGTCATTGATTTATGGTATGCGAGTCCAATAAAGATTTCGCAGCCTGTATATTACTAAGAATTGGAACGATTGATATTATGATATTATGTGCACGTTTATCGTACATATTATTCGAATCTCGGAGAATACTGGTAGAATGGAAGCACAATACCCTAACCATTGTGTAATTACAATCTTTTGAATATCAATATACTGCCGATGATAATAATACGAGTACGGGTATCAGTTAGAGTAAATATTATTCATACAAATATCATATTTCCATGGAATAGCCTTTGATATTGTGTGTGTAAGCATGCCTAAAGCAATATCCCTGTACATATCACCTAAATATTCCGACGGCAACCATCACTTGACAACATCACTTCTCGTGGAACCGTCATATCACACAACCGACCAAGATTACATCTAAATGCCCCAAGGACGGCAATCTCATATATTTTATTGCGGCATTAGCTCGCTGGTAGCTTTTCTTTCTTACTAAGCCAGAAATAGGTTTATAAAATATGATATGCTACATACGATGCGAGATGGTGTTCGTAGTATGCATAATAGCCTGTTATAGCCTGTGCAGTACTAAGTTATCTTTTGATAATGAAAATGTCGATACCTTATAGAGGTATTGCATGGAGTAGATATTTGTGGTTACTTTTATTTGCAAACAAAATGAATGTAAAGTCCTTCTCAATCACATCACCAAAGTAATGGGGTACGGACAACCAACGCAATGGTACATGTTGCAAAGTAACAAAAATGAAGAGACAGTTCGTTTAAATATCAACACAAATTTTTGCATATCATTTGTTTATGTTTTTCGTGTAACAAGAACAGATAAATTACATGATCCTTTGTAGTGTCATATTAGCAAGTAAATAAGTGAGTGCTTTCACTCGATTGTGAAGTGCGAAACATTAAAAACACCAATAAATATATTATCTCAATATTCGCTCGATATTTAAAACCAATTTACCATTTAGGTAAAACCAATAAATATATCTGTTAACAGGCATTTCCTGTTGGGACGGTAGCTGACTAAACAGCCCATCAGAGACAAGTGGAACGTTCTTGGTATGCATGGTCACAAAGTCGATGAGATAATGCTGTAAATTGGTGATGCATTCGCGCCGATAACGCTCTGGGATTGGGACTCATTATCTACCATTTGCTATGAACTGACTAGATTTATAATATTACGCTGTCTGCAACCTCTATTGCATACTCGAGCTGATTGGTAATAACATCGATCAGGGAGTCTTTCTGAGGAATTATCAATTTACAACGTACAAATGTTCACCTTATCAGCTTCTTGATTTCTTCCCATTTGTGACAAAATACAAGCAAAATACTCATTTGACACGTACGACGTATGCCGATACTTGCTAAAAATTGCTACTTAAATAATATATACAGTGTTAACATCACATAGTCTAAGCAGCCAATTCAGCTCTCTTGCTCAGGACGGCCGTTGGCAATGGTAATGGTAGTATTGGGGTTTTAAGTCACTTTCAACAATGAGGTGATGTCGCGATGGTGATGGATGAGAATGCTCGTGATGCATGGGCAGCTCCACTTATATTATAGGAATAGCTAGTGCTAGTAATAATCTGATTCGACATGGGGTGACAATTCCTCCAATATTATTTGCTTCTAGTAGTAATTGACGGAAGATACATATAAGATTCCAGATGGCGATACACCATGACCCTGATCTGGCTTGCACCCTGTGTACTAGCTCTGGGCGATGTCTCGGTAGTCCACTCGTAATATATGCTGGTAATCGCCTTTGTAGCCGTCATATGACACTACCGAAGAGATCCCGGATTAGCTGTTAATGCTTCCCTGGAGAAACGTCCTTTATTACTCTGTCATGTCCTACTCCTAAAAGCATGGAAATTGACATTGGAATTATGCCACGCATAGGTTCCTGACTATTCATTCATGTTATATGTATATTTTAGCTTATAATGGTGCGTACGCTAATACAATGCATCACCATTGGCAATGATGAACGAGCAACTCTACCTTATTTGTTTTTATCGTCATAGCGTAAGAGAGAATGCTAGTGAAAGTTGGCAAAACATGGATATTTTCATTCCATTTTATTCGGCTTTTACTGTCCAATAAACTCTTATGTCCGTAATCCGTTAGTGAGTTGCCTGTTCATTACTTACACTTGCTATACTAAGTACAGATCATCCCTTTTATTAACATGACAACGCAACTGTGTACCTTGAAGGTTGTTGGCCGACTTAGAACGCTCAGAACCAGCACCGAATAATATGTGCAACTCCCCTCAATCAGATACTAACCTGTTGTAAATCATGAATGTACCGACTCGGCGCGGTAAATATTTAGACTATGTCAATTTGTCTTACCGGGTCGTGAAGACTCTGGAAAACGTCATTTCTTACGATTGGCTTAGATTATCTTTTATATTTCCCGAGAAAATATAAAAGATAATCCGTCTCATAGATTGCATGTCAACGTTAGATTGCCACCAGTTTCTTTTCTGAGGGCCAGAAATGGACGTTGGCGTTATGTCACACTATATATGACACTTACCGTACCATGTATGGTTGCCTTAAACGGCATGTACATCATCAGCTGGTAGCGTCAAACACCAAATCATAATTACATAGTTTGTCGTGAATCTAAAATCTCATTAAGAATGCAGGTTGGTCGAGTACAAACAAATGAAGCGATAGATATACAGGCATATGATTGATGAATACCTGTTATCGTATTGAAAGCATCAAAAACAACATTTATGTGCACGAATAGAGATACAGGGAACCACTGTATGATGATTATCATACTAACAAGAACTGCGTATATCTTTGAACTATTTATGCCCGATCCGAATTAGCTGATTATGCAGTTAAGCTACAAAACGATTACACATAACGCCAGCATTAAAATATGCCGCTTTCAATGCTCAAAATGTCTAAAGATTGTTACAACGGTATAACTCTCGATATATATCACCTGTTGCGTTGAAGATGCATTTTTCGGCGATTTGGTGAAAGAATTATTTTGCTTATTTTTTCAAATAGTTGATTTGTGATGAAATGCACCTTTTAAATGATGCTTTGTCATAATCTCATCTGATTCATATCCATTCCAGAAGTGGGAACATTTCAAAGATCGGCTCATGGCTGTCTGACAAATTTATCACTCTTGGTTTTTCTGTCTTGTCATATGACACGTGTAGGCGGTATACGATTTTAGGTTTTGGTGCACTAGGCGAGTCAAAGTAAGGTTTGACCCCCAAAAAATTGCAAGAAAAGGTTTTTTTGTCTTTTTGTGTTCAATTGGCTGTACTTAAGCGCATCCTAAAAGTTTACCAAATTTGAGCTACCGGAAAGTGGTGAAATTACATAATATTCAATATGGCCACCATTGAATTATGAATGTACAGCAAACTTTTAATGGTTGGTTTTAGACCCAATAAATGTATTACAAACATATACAAATGTGATACCTTAGATTCAAATGAGGTCATGATGAATTCACCTGGATGTCCCTATGACGTAGTATTGCATCATCATGACGTAGTGGGTTGCTGAATAGATCAAGACCGCCAGAACTGGTAGAAAACCAACAGTTCGGCTCTTGATAATCAATCAGATGTACATACACAAGGAACCACAACTTGGAAAGACTATTGAACCATCTACGTCATGGTCATACGCCATACGTCACACATCATAAATTACCAAAATGTCCCAAATAATTGACATAGTACACACCTGAATTTTCTTATCAAGTTCAAGTGTCATTCTCACAATATAATTGTTCAAAACACAGCATGGTTATTATCATCACAATCTTCTTCCTCGGAACCGTCTATGGTAGAATCACTATTATGCGGATTGTAACATGACTCAACTTGGCAGGGTCCACAAGTAGAAGTACATGGAAGACCGTACTTCCTGCAACTACATCGAGTATTATTACAACCTGTTGTACAGTTACAATAAATAACCTTGGGAAGCCTTTCTGGAGCCGCTTTCTGGTCAGTCATAACAGGTGACAAAATGTTGTCTTCACACTTCCAACCCCAGTCCTTTGGGTCCATGTTTTCATCCTTTCCCATCCACACCATGATCTGATAAAATGAACGTTGAGAGTGGAACTTTGCCGCAGATTCCGTTGGGGGCAATTTCTCGGGCTTCACAAATGATTTAGCAGATGAAACCATTTTAGCAAGCAATGTATTCCTAAGGGTTACCAGAGATGGCCAGCTTTTCCTCCAAACAAAGAAACAAAGACTTTGCATCCTGAATAAACTATTGTTGCCACATCCTGACCAGCTCTAGTAAAGGTCTTTGCACAAGCTCTTACCTGAGAATCACTTTTCATCACTTTTTGGAAAAGGGATTTCTTGCCAATACCATAAATCCTGGAAGTGCTATCACAACCTGTAAAAGCATGTACAAACAGCAGCTGTGAAGATATATCATTTCCCAAGAGTTCCTTCAGACGGACAATATCATACACATGTTTTGCTTTCTTTTTGTCCGGACGAAAGTAGAGTTTCTTGCTGTCCCTCAGTGTAATGTAGAAGCAAAATCAGAAGGTCCGTGTCTTCCCCAATCAAAGTTGTGTCTCGAACTTTTGCAGATGTTGTTGCTGCCTTCACAATATGAACATCTGCATCTCCATGCGCATTGATGACTTCGCAACCCCTCTGTTTCAGTTTGTCACTGATGAGGTGGATTAGTTTCTGTTTATTAGAGTCCCTTGATAAGAAATCCTCCATTCTGCCAGAGGTATTCATTTCAAAAGACACAAGCGGGTGTGATTTCGTTTGTCGTCTCTGATGTTCATTGTCCTTGATGCTAGGCTCTTCACTGTATCCGTCAAAAACTACTGTGGCTTGTCCATACTTGGAAAGGGTGAGATTGGCATACTCCTCGGCAATTTCCCCGTAGGTCATCCCTTTTTTCCAAGACAGACGGTGAAGTAAGGAGCCTCCGTCAAGCACAAAATGTTCGGAATCTGGCGTCGAATCTGTTAGAACGGCCTTGCTGGAGCTGAAGGATTTATTTGCGTAATCCCGTAGAGCATCAGCCAACTGTGGCTTGTCAGCCTTCTGGAAGACATGTTTTGCCGCGAATAGGGCAGAAGGATATGGACAAAGTTCGTAGTCCATGATATCTTGCAGTGTCAAGTCGCCAGCTTGTGAAACTATAAGAAATCTCTGGAACATGAGTTCAGAATTTATTATTTGTTCGGTATTCACTTTCACTGACGATGAGTCACCAAGAGTCTTGGCTTTGTCCTTTCGTTTAAAGGAATAAGTGAATATTGGCTGCCCAACCATTTTTTGTACTATGGCCTTTCCGACAGCTCCATATTTATGTACATTGACATCTGCGTTGGCAACTACACCAGTCACAACATTTCTTAATGAAGAATCCTCAGCAAATGGATTGCAGTCAACTAATTTTTGCATCAGTTTAGTACTGTCTACATGATCACGTTGCATCATTGGCACTGTGGCATCTTTGTGCTGTTCACTTGAGGTAAATGATTGTTTTGAGAACTCTACAATTTTCACTGCTTTTAAAATTAGCAGCTTCCAATAGCAGGCTACTGGCAATTTTGAATATTTCTAGCTTTGGCTTCCCATATAATGTAGGCATGCCATTGAACCACATGGTTTCACTTTCAATATGACTATTCTATCTACTCAGGCCTGAAATGGGCCTATTTTAATCTTGTTTCACTTACCTTCAGGGTCAGGAGATGCAGAAGATAATTGGTAATATCAGAGTTGTCTACATGATTAGTTTGTTTTTGATGATTTCAGGAATATTGTGTTAACAAGAGATAATGAAATAATGCGCTGCTTTTGTTTTGATCTTAAGTCTTTGATGAAAGAATAGATGGCAGCACTGTAATCATATGGAGAGCTAATTAGTGGAACATTACATTGAAAATCAATATTTACCTGTATCCTTATCCTTGTTAGTCATTATAATAAGGGCTTGTATGCTGGCACTAACAACCAAATGCCAATTAGAAATGTGATTGCTTTAGATAACATGGGCCGGGATGGAGGGGGAGTGGCCTTATTGGATGTTGGCGGGGTGGGGTGGGGGTCAGCTAGGATTTCCCCTAACGAACAGGGCGCCTTCATCAGAACTCTGTCTCAATGACACTGAGCTAAAATGAAAAAAAACTCCAACAGCGTTTTCGTGTGAGAAATAACAAATCATGAACCAAGGAGCCATTTCAAGCAAATACCAAACAGGGATAAAAATCCTGAAATTTACCAAGATTTACCCTCCAATTTTAGCGAACCTTTCCTATCTTAATGTTCAGACCTTAAAGAACAATGAAAAACCAAGAAATAATAGTTCTTGCAATTCCTTAATTAATTGGGAAATATAAGGTTTCCCTAATATGTACCAAAAATACCAGTTTTGAGGTAGGGCTGCCCCTATTGCACCCCCATCGGGATGTCACACATGAAAGAAACCAGGTTCAGGTGACATGTTGACCTCAAAAACATTAGAAAACATACTTACATAATCAGTTTTGGGAGAAAAATGGCTGAGTTATGGACAGCCAAAAATATTGAAGCATTTTAACAATTTTGGCGGCCATCTTGGAAATTGCCTTATTAACCCACTTTCCGGTCATCCGAGTTTGGTAAACTTTTAGTATGTTAATCTACATATGTTCAGGAACCAAAAACAACCAAGAAAATTAACAATTAAAGCACAAACTTTTATTGATATGCACAGTATATTTATAATATTTGTTGTCAATGATGTTACTACGAAAGCAGCAAAGCAATTCAACGGATCTAACTTGACAGCTTTCAGGAAAGCCTTCCTCAGTCCAAGTTAGCCATTTTCGCTATAGATGGTATGCTAGTGTCCATGCTTTGTCATAATTCTTGCATAAACAATACAATTAAAAACACAAAAAACTGAATGCAACAATGAATATCAATACCACTGTGACTAATGGCTGACCACGTTGAAGACATAATATGTGATGGGAATTAAAACATTTGAAAAGAGAATAATCTTGAGAGATTTTTTATACCTTTCGTTACAAAAATCTGTAACATGCTTGCATTGATAATTACTTCACTACGTTTCAATAATCGACGGGTTGTATTGTGCTATGAACAATGTAACATGAGAACAGCGACTGTAGTCGGCATAGTAAAACCTGCAACCCATTATCTCGTCATCCAAATGTGTGCTTTATTTACTCTCGAATCAATATTTCGCCGTTCATTGTTCCTGTTCCAAAGACATGTTTAAGCATTCATGTAGCATTCATGACTCATCCAGTCTGACAGTTGCAAAAGGGGATTTGTGCATTTGTACCAATGTTTTAAAACACAAATCGCCAGCGGAACATGAAATTGTTTTACGCTATCCTGTTTTGGTGACCAACGTTTAATGTGAAACAGCATAACATACCCAAGGCGCACACTTACTCACGCACATACATTGGTGTGAAAATCTGTCTGCATAGTTGCATCGCCTTATGCTGAGCATAACCCATTCACTTAGTTAAGAATGATTTAAACAATTTCGCTTCACTTCACGACCACCGATGGGGGCGCATCAACGCAATTTGTGCTATAAACAGCAGCGACAATGATGTCCTACTTCATTCGGCTAAATAACATCAATATATCAAAGACGATTCAATGTGATTTACTGCAAAGTGTGTAAGTACGTGATATGAACTAGATATCACTGCACATTGCTACTATTTGCTCAATTCTACGCAAAAACAGCACGTGGAGACTCTTGATTGATGCACAAACGAAAAGGAGCTGCTCATAAGTGATTACTCGCAGTAGTAAGTTAATGAAATGTTATAAAACAGTTTATAAATATTGAAATCCCACTTTATTGTTTCATGTCAATCCACAACAATTAGCCTGGGAACGAGCGACACCTATGTCAGCACAAACAACCTTCAAATTTTTAGGTTCTGTTATCATATCGAATTTAAATTATAATTGCTATTGCATAAATGAAATGAGGAAGTTGCACACATGCGTTTAAATTCATGATATTAGATTCGCACAGGGTCATTTTACAGCAGCATGACTAATGCGGTGTGTGGTGTCTGTGAGTCTGTGTCATTATCACTTTAGGGTCTGCGATACTATCTCGCTAAACAGCACAACCAAACGGGAATTATTATGGTCCCTTTCATTGCATTACACTTTTCATCATCACGATCATGATCATCGTCATGATCATCATGATCATCATGATCATGATGATGATGATCATCATCATCATCATTATTCATCATGCATCATCATCATTATTAATAACATTGTCATCAACATCATCATCATCATCTTCATTATCATCATCATCATTATGATGATCAGTTGATTGGCACTGAACATGAATGAAACGGAAAGCAACTATATAGGTCGCAAGTTTAGCACAATATTTTCATTCGAATTATAACACTGTTGAAAAGAAACGTTGACGTTACATTATTAGTGTTTTCGACATGTTTGTTATTCATATGTGATGACACGTGTCATGAAGAGTTATGGAATGGTGAATTCAGCCTAACAATAAGCTTGCCCTTTAATAAACATCTAAGATGTTCACATAGTCGCTGGGAGCGCGTAAAATGCTATTTATACAGCTAGCTACTTATTATTTCTTTCCTCACAAGAATTACATCACTATTGTCGTGAATGTATCTTTGTATTGCGGTTATACAGCGCTGCTTTGCATTCCTACCATAAAGTGGTAGCTACTTTCTTAAAATTTAATCAGTCTGGTCCTCCATTCATGAATAAGTATCGTCTCTTACACAAAATTGGGATGATTTGTGATTTTACGTGTGTAATCTTCTCTTGTTGTGTTTGACAGTTAATAAATGCATTTTCCAGCTTTGTACATCGCCTTTGGGCCGTAATCTGTTACATTGCTTATATGGTGAAGATAGCAATGCAGTTATGGTATCGCAATCGTATATGCTGCTAGGCAGTTCAGTCCCCTTGCTCTGGTGCATTCCCGCATAGACATTAGGCTGAAAGCATTTATGAATTAAAAAGGAGCATTGGGCAGCTTTCCCGCAATTTCCATGAAAACCCATGAAACTAGCGTATCGTCTCTTACACATGGACTGAGTGATCATTGGGAGTACGACGCACTGTTGCATACGTTCCCACGGCATTCAATTATTTAACAGCCCATATCACTGCAGCGTATATTTAGATTCTCGACGAACTCGAGATTATTGCATAGCCTTTTTACACAGTGTTTTACGGTGTCAGTGACGACAACCGTTGTTTCATCACGGCTATTGGCCATCACAGAATTATCAACATTTATAAAACAATCACACCTGAAGTTAATCAAGTCATAAACCAAAAAGTTCATCCCAATCTTAGAGGAGTTTATCTGTTATCCCCAGGTGTTCTTACAAAATAAAATAGCAGATACACTTTGATGATATCGTGAATGACAAGGGCTGGGAATGCAAAGCTTTGAATAATATTTTGATTCTCTTAAAATAACTACAGTAGTATTAAAACACAACCACTACCTCAGTGCAGTAAACACCGATAAAAGCACAAGAATATTCTGGTTCTCTTTACCGGATACGTGATGTCCCTCTACCCCCTACCCTCTACCTGTCTATTTTCTGAGGGTCTTCTTATTATAGCTTTCCTGTATTCATTTATGTTTGCGATGCTTTAAATTGATGCAGTCTAAACTACCACGAATGTGTTGCTGGGGTATATCATTCGTTTGCTCAAAGTACTTACCAAGTTTAGCATTTGTATAAGTAAAAGGTACCCGAATAAACCCCAGTGCTTATCAACGCATGATCCATTAAGTTGGTTATTCTTATGCTTATCTTCACAATGCTTCCACAATGGGAATCAGGTATGTCAAATGACCTTAAATCGGTGATATATATATATATGTGAAATAAGGTATTTTAACGCATGTGATGAATTTAATGCATCAACATGGGTGAGCATTATATAAGTTATATACCTTTCCTTTAACGAATGATTCATAACGTACTACATTTTCCGAATGACTGTTTCAATTAAAATCTAGTTTCAACCGTACTGTACAAAGTTGAATATCATAAATACAACACAAAAATATCAAAATATATCCAGTGTGTCTATGGTTTAAAGCATGATAAAGCATCTTTCTCTTGGTTTCAAAATTCTCACTAGTAATTAATCGTAATATATTCCCGATCAGAAATGATGATATTTCCTTGACGACAAATGACCAAGTGAGCACTGAAACAATTGTTGTCGCCATTTATTCTGCTAACATGGTGTACAAAGCCTAATAAATAATCTCATGTTTATTGATAATCCTAATTCATGCTGCAGTGGTATGGGCACTAGAACGACGAAATGATTTTGACTCGTATGCTATAGCGCATCGTATTTCCATTGATCATACAGTACATAAACTGTCAAGCAAGACACGCTGTTCTGCAGATCAACATAAAAGCTGGTCATTGCATGGCTTCTGTTTTCATGGCTATTTCAAGGAATCTGCGCCAGTACCTTATGCATTTCATAGCATCAGGTGTGTGTTAATTGTTTGTATATTTGGGTTTTTGCAGTTCCGTTTCACAATGGTTATGGAGACGATTAGATACATTGCATTCCATATTTCCAACTAGTTTCACAATGATGGCACAGATTCCTTAAACTGATCAAATGTTCCTCATAGAAATACAGCAATCCATCGAGCACAAAATGTCTATCAATGAAGCCTGCTATGGTAAAAGCAAAGGAAATAGTGGCTTCCAACTTTAGAAAAATGACATATGCGTTGTATAATTCGATAAAGCCCATATATGTGTAACCCTGACGACTGCTGCGCAGACTTCCAGCACGTATGGTTACAATATCATTCCTTACCAAGATAGGGCCAATACAGCGTGTTCCATTTGTCCACCATTCAAGCAACTGATATTAGATGGCCACAGTTATTGCAACAATGTCTCTCCCATTACATCGCATTATTGCCACACATCGTCGATGAGCATGATTGACTGTCGAGTTATCATTTGTATGAATGATGTAGTTTTATGTACGAGACAGCGCTGTAAAATCACAGTGAAAAGACGCCTTCACAAAAACGTGTAATGTTGTTATTGTAAAGGCAAAAATGTCCAGTAGGTAGCAGTGCTTTATTAACATTCAACAACATCCGCTATTTTTTTGGTGCATTAGGCAAGCGTAATGATCTTTCATTCGGGGCATATTGTTGAACATATTGTAGCTGTGGCAGATCCAGCAGAAAGTTCTAATTCACAAAACTCACAGACAAACTTTGCACTGAATCAAACTGGATTGTCTAGCATCATTGTTTGTTAGCGATATGAAGTGAAACATTGTGCTTGTCGTTTATAATACAAATGACATCGATATGTCACCATGGGTGGTCGTTAAGAGAAATTATTCATTTCATCCCCGACCAAGTGAAAGGGCAATGAACACCATAGTTCATTATATTTTAGAAACACAGCCATGCCCATAGACACCAGTGTGTTTTGTCGCTTATGTTTATATGTTTTTCATACGTGTGTGCACAACTACGTTAAATGAACCTTCCTCTTTGGGACAATATCTGTGCTTTCTCATGCAGACACCTTGGGTTCAGTGGATCAGGGTATGTAAAAGTTTGAGATTCTTTGCTTACTTTCAAGAAGCAAAGAAATATTTTTTTTTCGCGCTGATGGCATTTCACACTCATGGTGTTATTTTAAGGTTTACAATAATATCCCTTTCAACATACCATGACATCATAAGACCTAAATTCATTCTATATTGTATGTCAATGTCGAGCAGGATCATGAGTGTTTGTCAAAGAGAGCCCCATCAAATGCAACACCCGCACGCTTTCCATCGTCTCCATCCATGGTATCGAATCTTGTGCGCTTGTATTTTGCCGTTGACGTTTCAGTTGCTAACAAATGAAAATATAACATTTATTGTGTGGTTAGTCGATTATAGAAATCAATGCATATCTAATACATTTCCTGGACTGGCAATAACCACGACAGCATTTTGCAAAAATCACCTGAAACTCTGATGCTTAAATAAAAATAAACAAGATACATCTGAGAACATTGAGTCTTGTTATGTTTTGTAAAGCAATATCAATATCCGATGTAATCAATGACAGGCACATTGCTGTTAGTGGTGATGTTTGATATTTTATATGCTATTGGGTTCTAGAACGAGTTTTACGAGCCAAATATATGTCAGACAGAGAGAAATGGCCTGTTATAGAGGCAACTTGAATGTCGATTAAGCATATATTTCTAATCCGAATGCTTTATGGTTGTTGATGACAAGAAGGGTATCACGCTTTTTTAAGCGATCGGAATAAAACTCTCATTACACGCGAAATAAAAAGCATGATACTCAACGATCAAATCGTGAATCTTCATGATGAAATATATGACTGTTATTTCAACGCCACACCGTCCTGATTCCTTGCAGAGACCAATGTGTCTCTAGCAACAATTTAACCAACATCATTTAAATACAAAATTCTACATCAAACAGGTCGATGTGCGTTGTTCAATCCCGAAGAGCCAAATATATTGATTTGTGATCTGATGTTTGTGGTTCATGTTCTGCAAGCCATTTTTGATTTAAACATCGGTGCATCTGCGCAAATGTTCCCTTTGTCACTCTCTGACTAGATATGTCTTACGTGTCTATTGATCAGGAAAAATGAAGTATTGATTCAAGAGTTAACAGAATGCATATTTGGATGACGAGATAAAGGTCTGCATGTTGCTTCTTTGCCGAGAAGTTACGTTGCTCATAGCACAATACGACCCAAAAAGTTGAGTAAGGTGAACAGCCCAGTTCTCGTTGTAGGTCATTATACTCGCAGCATTCTATTGTTTACTGACCGCATCATCAAAGCAAGCTCAACATTGGTATGGCGTTTAGCAACGCTGGCAGAATGTGTGCCCTCCGTGAGATCTATTTGAAAACAAAATGAAAAGTGTTCACTCTGGCCAAATACATATTGTCTTTGTCATTTGGTCCCATCGACGCCATTTATTAGAAACAACAAGACTTATTACAAACATGATGTATTCTGATAGCATCATTAACCAACTTCTTGCAGGATCAGACATGGGGTTATCACCCGATGATGTTTGCCGTGCAAACTACTGCCGTCCCGCTTTATCACTCCCCGAAAGTAACCTCTGCTGTTTTCCAGCCGCTCCACGCTGAATTGCTATGTTTCCTGACCTCGGAATCCTCCTCCGGTGGACAGGTTATCGGCTAGAGTTGTTACATATACACTGTACGGGATGTTGCCAGGTACGCTAGATTGAACCATTCCAGGAAGTTATCGGTGATCAGACCTTCTGTTGATCTTCGATTGTGAGGCACTGTGAGCTGTGAGCAAATTTTTGTTTTGATGGCGGTATTCGATGAGACGATTCTTAGGAAATTTGTTGGGCTGTATCAAAAATCAGTGTTGTGTATGTATGGAATTTACCGTCTATGCATATCACGACAGGGCAAACAATTTGTAAATTGTAAACCGCCTGGTCTCCTTTATTGGTGTTCTATTCGCCATGCATTCCGTGTCGTTGATCTAATACTCAGAAGTATTGGCTTGTGTCAATGGGGTGATCTGACCTATCATTGTAGACACATGACCTCTGTGGTGGACTGGAAATTGAATCGCATCTGTTAAGATGTATACAGTCCTGTTTGGTGGATAGCTGGAAATTGAATCGCCCTCTTCTAGTTTCAAGATGTCATACACCCCCCGCGGGATTTGAACTAAAGAAATAGCAAGAATGTGTCTACAGAGGAATGTAAACACTGTACTTGTAAATGCACATTTGAGTGTAAACGTTTCACAATTAACAATTGTATTCATAGGTTGTGTACATTTTGTAAGCCGCTTCAAAGTTATCGAAACACATTAAATGAAATTAAAAATGTACAGATTGCAGGATTAAATATTGAATAAGTCAATAATTAGTTTTAAATACTAATCGGCACAAACACATGTACAATCATGCGGTTTGCAACAACACGTCGGCATATAATATTCCATAGCACACGTAGTTATCCATACTAAATGTTTGAATGCTCTTTGGGCAGGGCTATTCGCTCATATTAATTAATCAGCAGAGGCAATATGCTATAAAATATAGGCTAATTGAGACATAACCTCTCTATAAAAAGGAAATGATATCCAACGAACAGTTGTCCTGATATTTTACAGTTGCCATTGTAGTCTCCGGTTAATGTGTCGGTCTCGAAAAGCTACTGGATTAGAAAACGAGTTGCGAGATGTCGCAAATGAGTTATGCGATGATGCCATACTGCGTATAATGGTTTTTATACATTGTCATCACGACAGTGAGCTTTCTTAACATCCTCCTACCTATTGCAAATAACCCCGCAAGTGAGTGCCATTGTAAATTTAGCATATCGGCGGCGAGGTTTGGCTCATTAGATCATAAATCCTCCTAAATATTTGCTTGTGATTGAACACAACATCACCAATGATTGATTCCGGTGCTTCATGGATGAACATTCAGCGTACAGTTGTCGTTACAAATGCGACGATCGATGGCATTTTACGTTGAAACAATATGCCTAGTTCGAAGAATAGTTCGTATGGTTCTCCACTCTTGGGTGTTAAGATTTATTTCATGCGCCGCTTGATTGCGTCCCTTGGCACTCACACTTGCCCACTTAACAAGCTCCGATAAGGGGGTATGTGGAATGGGCGTGAGATGTGTGGACAAGTATACTGTTTCTGGGGAAGATATAATCTATAAGCAGCATGAAGGATGTATGTACTGCACCAGCCATTTGCTAGTTAAAAGATAACATGAATAGTCTGATACGACAGTGCACTGTAATATGGGTACCCACAATTGTTCAGTTTATTGTGTTCAACCAACAGCACAATAACCCAATTAATTGTTTGCAATCATGTCATTAAGGTTAATCATTCAGACGCATTGCAAAAGAACTAGCCTATGGGTGTCAACCCCTCATTTTCAGCCATTAAGACAAAATTATCAAATCATTTATAACAAACATTGTTATATGTATCCCAAACAGAGTTTTTATAATGTGTCTAATCATGGTCGGTTTATCTTGCTACAGCGCCTTTCGATCAATATGATAACTTAATGGCAATAGAAGAGTGCCAATGATAATGAATTTGACCCTTGCTGCCCCCTTATGCTCGTAGTTGAAATTGAAATCTAGCAAGACAGCAGTGATTCTTCCATTCCTTCTAATCATATTTAGAATGCCTACCAATAGTTCACGTAGCGTAAATATTCAATATGACGATGTCATATTTCAATGATGATTCCGTTCGAAATCGCTGATAAATACCGATGACTTCAGATAATCATCTAAGGGATAAGAGGCTGTGCAAATTACTTATCAATGTGTCCACAGGCCAGAGCCTTTAGGTAAGGTGAAATGTGTCAATTGTGTTGGCTTTTGGATGCACGGATGATGGTAAAACATGCCCAATGCATTTGCAATCATTGTTTGAAGTTGATGTTGTTAAATTACTTAGATGCATACTGGAACCAAGAGTTATATGTTATTTAGTACTTCGTTGTAAGGATGCTTTAATCTGACGATATACTTCTAGCATACCTTTAGCTGAAGTTGCTAAAAAGCTTCACTGTGCGAGGACTGTTTGAGTAGATGGAAAAGAGCTGACTAGAAACCTTATATGTGTCAACACATTTTACGTTATACAAACAATAGTATTATCTTCACAATTCTAAGCCATGCTGTATCACACAACAATATTATCGTAGGTGAATGCATCAGACATTCTATATGCATGCAGTAACCCAATATTTTTAACATGTTGATGATGGGAAGAGAAGTAGCAATATGTTTGTGCTCCAACCAATTTCGCCCCAAGATATATTGAATCCGAATAGTATCATAATAGAGCAGCAGGGTTATTAATAGTTTTATACAATTTCTCTTTCAACCGAGACTTCTTAATGTACCCGAGAGCTAGCTATCACGCAAAGCCAGGTGCCTTGTCAACTAGCTCAAGTTAATGAAATCCTAGGCCTTTCATTGAAGCATAGCTTCATTGCGCTTATCCTCTTGACACCTAAAACAATTCCATTAGACCTGTTGGTTTGCAACAGACGACAGAGGTAGGGAAACGTTAACCCCACGCTGGTGTTTGGTGGCATTTATTACCAAAAGGGCGTTTGTGGACCTGTCTATTGTTGTAGGTGTCGTATAAAATATATCGGTTACAGTGTAGCATCATGCTAACCGCATTTGCATAAATGAAATATGATAGGCACCATACACCACACCCGTGTTAGTGTGTCGCTTAACCCTATTCTTAACTCACATTACATTGGGCATGTCAATGAGGTTATGATCAAGTCCATATACTACTGACACTAGACTAAGTATATGCTTGCACAAATCATATATATGGTTCTGAACACATTCAGTGCCCTAACTTTACCCCACAAAATGATTTTATTTTGATCCGTTATTTACATAATTTACCATTGTTAATTCGATCTTGATACTAGTTATCCACATGTTATCGACATTCTGTAGCGTCATATTACTCAATCGTGATTCATTGATATAGATATGATGCAATTAGGTAGCTGGTGCAAGAACTAGCCAAACATATGGTTAACATGCATCATTAGGAAATGATCAAATCCTTCATACTAGTCGTTGTACAACACATTCCTAGGCAGTCAGAAGCGTTAAGATCAGGCTTAGGGTATCATGCTACATTCAATTCAGTGTGCCAGCTGTGGAGGATGTGTAGCAGGTATATTTACATATGTTTTGCGTCTTCCGCAAATTCCCCATGCAAAGAGACATTGCACTGTACCTCTGAGCTAGATTTGATATCAGGTACAAAAGACGGGATTAATAGCATTGCTGGCACATGGTAGTCGTACGTGTACACCTTGTCATAGCCTAAAATCATGGCTGCCAATCTTTGTATAACAATTACGTGACTAAGACAATGTATAACCTGACCATGTTTGTACTTGAAGTAGGCGCAAAACACATTTCAACGTTAGTTTTCGATGGTACAACATATTGGTTCTCGCACCGCGCTCGCCCGTGTCGCCGTAGCATAAACGCGATGGGACCGTATTTTTTCGAAGGACTGGTCGTTTGATAATTGCAATTATCAACAAATTGTTTCTAACAAATCATAAACATTCATTTAAATCATTATTCATTGTGCCGTTCACCCATGTAGCAATTACACGTGACGTATGTCGCGACTCACTGAGTAGTTGTTATCCGATGTTAACCAATCTGATTTCCTTGAACTACGCTTCATATATATTTCAATAACCGAATGAGCATATTAATTAATAATGTCTCTCCTAATATCCGTATTGAACACCCAGAGAGTAATCATAGTGTGTGTTTCTAAATTATTATTCATCCGCAATGAATCAATCACAAGAGTTGGCTCCGAAGACATCCTCGCAAAGTGTATTTGTACCATAGAGCATTCGTGATAATAAGATCACGACCAGGGTCTTTATCATGCGTTGCCTCTTGATGAGCTAACGTTGCCTACGCACAACTGGATAGATTAATTGCTGACGACATCTCGGTGCTTAAGCTTGGTGCTTGAAGATAAAGTAGCTAATATGTCAAATATATTTCTATAATTTAGGGTTAGTAAGCTTACAGTTAGAGATTTTATGTTATATATATAAACCCCTTAAGTGTGTGAAAGATACATTGTTAAATATATGAGTAACATTTATTCATGCATTACAACTAAAGCATCATATATAATTATGTAACAGCAGGGAAAATTGTCACCTCCATATCATTTACCATCAGTAGTAAATGAGTTTAATCTTTCAAATATCCACTTTGGGAAAAAGTAAGCAGTCCACCACTTCAGAGTGCGGTGACATATTTAATCATTGCATTGCATTTAATATGGTGTTTGCTATACCATTTTATGATTTCCCTCATACGCCAACGGATCAATACTACTCCATGGTATTTTCGTTATTTGCATCGAAAGAAAAAGTGGTAGTGTACATGCCGGGAAAAGGCAATTGTACATGGACCGCAAGTTACAAGTGTCATATTGATCGTGGCATAACCCAAACGTCCATTCTTGGCACTGAAACAGAGAAATTGTAGGCGGTCTAATGTTAAAAAAAAATCCACGTGGTTGTCATCCTCGCCAAATTTTCAACAGCATTATATTGGTTTTGAACATTCGTTTTAAGTGTACTAGTAAAAATATTCATGATTTGTACAATCTTACGTAGAGTGACTATTACAACTAGTACAACTATTATTTGGTAGGTGTTCATACCGCGACATCACCGCACTGGTAGCCAGAACTTGTCCTAATCAATAAAACCAAAATCACACGTGCATGTAGTGTCAATAAAAGGGGTGGTGTGTATCTTGGGTGATGGGTAGCGTGCACAACTCTCTAATATTTGATAGACTCAAGAGTACAGTCGAAGGAACAAGTTGGATTGGATAGAACCGTTATGAGAATGCCCATGTTATAGACCCTAAACCAATCTATATTGATATCGTTCTCATGCATTCTCTCCAGCCTTTTAAAGAGAAACACTTTGTTAAATAAAATTGTCACTTAGTATAAGCCCACATGCCATTATCAATGTAATATACATATAAAGTTGACCAGGAAGCTGAATGTATAACATTGTTATGGTGTACAACCCAATGCCTATAGGTTTGAGACATGCCAGAATAATGAAAGGCTTGGGACGGTGGTCCCGAGAGGCATTACGATATAATCCGGTTCTACTACAGCCGTGTGATGGTAATGATGTTAAGCGAGGGTGATTACTAATATCTATCACCAGGGACTACGCGGATATTGCCCTTTGCGTGTACATGAGGCGAAAACTATTTCTAAATTATTACTATCAAAGAGGATCAAAGGATATTCAGCTCAAACCAACATAATTGTCCCGTGCCGCTATCATACTAATTACAGCAATAGCCATGCGCGATATCAAAATAGCAAACGAGTGCCATATTGATTGATCACCTGATGACAACTACCAAACTAGGAATTCGGACTTATTTCGCCGTAATACCCATTATCTGCTGAACAATTTTCGCTTTGCCTTTAAGTAGTACAGGGCGCCATCTATTTGTAATATCGTGGCTGCTCTAGAAGGCCCCAGCTCGATCAATTCCGTCTACATGAGTTCGATCAATCGTAGATAATGGCGCAATTTATATATATATATATATATATATATATATATATATAGGATATATATATATATATATATATATATATATATATATATATATATATATATATATAGACATATATATATATCAATGTATATATATATATATATATATATATATATATATTCTATATATATATAAATATATTTATATATATACATATATATATACTTATGAATCTATATATATATAAACATATATATATATATATATATATATATATATACATATATATATATATTGATATATAAACATATTTATATATGCATATCTCTCTCTTTCTCTCTCTCTATATATATATACATATATATATATATATATATAACTATGGATACATACATATATACATAAATATATATATACACATATATATATCTAAACAGATATATATATATATATATATATATATATATACATATATATATATACATATATTTACATATATAGAGATAGGTATATATATACATATATATATATAAATATATAGCATATATACCTCTATATATATATATATATATTTATATATATATCTATATATATATATATATATATCTATATATATATATATATATATATATATATATATATATATATATACAGATGATTCAAGTTAAGTAATGAGAGCAGTGACAAAAGCCGAATTTAGACATCAAATAATTAGTTCGATACTATCAGAGAAATAAAGATATATTCTTCTTGCTCTTCACCGACGAAAATGAACGTTCAACGGCACATTGGTACTGAGAAAAAAAGATGCCGCTGTTTCGGTTAACGTAACATTCCGTATCTGAAGTTGGTTTGTGTAGTAACCGACATTCATCATAAAAACAAAAGGTGGGAATCTACGTTTCCGGTTCGTTACGGTTTGGCTCATCAACATGGTTGCAAGTCATGTGATTCCTGACTCCAAGGCAAATAATCATCACGAGACCTTTATTTTCGGCTTATCGGGACCATCAATAAATTAATGTCACCCTTATACGCCACCTTCTAAATGATCTAAAAAAGAAAATGCGTGCATTCAGATAAATCAGCATCGTATAACTTTTCCATAAAACGGGTGAGCCATTTTACTGTACCAAATTACCTTCAGCATAGTATGCTACATTATTCGCGATGCAACTCATGGATCTATAGAATTATCTCTTTTCAGCTTTTGACTAAATACAAAACAATAAGCATAGGTACGTACATCCCTCAATTAAGGTAGAGTTATCGTACCAAGTCTCTCGATACCCTCGAACTGCTCTTTGCTCTCATGCATTCCTTAGTATCTGAATGACGCCGGGGCCAAACGTCTATATGATGTGTAACATACCATTCATTCACATTTACATATCATAGAACGCAACTAAGATAATCGTTGTGTGTTGGACACTATTGTGATTATGAAGTTTTTTTCAGCGCATTTGCAAATAAAATATATTCCCTGCTTGAACTAATAAACATATTCAATGATTCATTGTTGATCCTTGTGCTTGTGGTTATAAATCTGCGACATATTCAAGTTATTTCCGACTGTTTTATCTTCTGTTTATGTTGCCTTTCACCACGAACGGTTTAATAAATGATAGTATTTTATATATATATATATCTCACAGCCTCCCTCCCCCAGCGTCTTCGGATTAATGCTTCAATTTACCATCTAAATATTAATCATCGAACCTTGAAGCAGTAGTGTTAACACCATAAAAGCGATTATACATGCAACGGCAAACGTTTAAGAATGATCTATTACATGATTCATTTCCAGTGTCCATCCTTGGCTACGTAAGAAGAAGAAGAAGCGCCAAAAGGGTTAGAAGGTTAATGAAATCTATGAGACTGCGATCCCGGGGAGAGTTAACAAATGATTTTGGTCTTGAGCAGTCGTGTAAATGACGGTTTCTAGAGGGGTAACGCTGTGAAGTGTTGGTGATTACCGGCACGTTTGTTTGGGATCTATAGGGACAGCGCTTTGGGCACAAACATAGCAAGATGTTGGTCAAGATAAGACGTGTAACATGCGCAGTTGATGTCTGTTTCAACAGAGCGTATGAGTAAACAGCATTTATTTCGCCATCGCAATTAATACGTAGATAAATTAAACACGATCACGCAATATATGATGACGTCACCACTTCACATACTCTGCTACCTGTAGTCTCAATTTCAGTAATTTGCCATCAACGTATTCGCATGTAAAGTAAATGTGAGCACAATGTCATTACCATGAATCTCTGGCACTTCCCAAGCATCACAATCATCCTCATCCATCACCGTTCCGATATCACCTCGTTGTTGAAAGTGACGGCAAACCCCAATATTACCATTGTATTACTTGGATTACAATGTCAGTTAGATAATGCAATTTTTGAAAAGGGGAAGGTTGTGGGGGGGGGGGGCTATTACGCAACCATAGTGTGCTATTGTTCTATATATAGTTGCATTTAATCACAAACCAATCGATTTATATAAAAAAACGTTAGTTGAAATGACCCTACATATTTTCTATGGTTCTCATTTGAACGGATTCATTGATGTTGAGTGAGTAATGTAACAAATTGAACATTTAAAGCTAAATGCGCTGTGAAACCTACGTTGTGTATATCCATAAGCGACTACACTTGATTAGTCAACCAAGTGGTACCTGATCTTCAGCATGCAACAGGTAGGCCCAACACGTAAGCTTAACAGGTTGACAATTGGTTGACATATCCTATCGCTCCGTTATTAATCGCACCAATCGTTAATGGTGCAACATTTGTCAACGCACACTATGCACTGTCACTTGGTGCTAATCGATTCTTCAATGACATAATTAATCTTTCAAAATGATAGCCACTTAAGATGATATTAAACAATCTTGAAATACTGATGATTGATTACTAGCAATAGAAATATATTTGCATATTGATAACAGGCATAATAATTGCCCTGCTGTTGCTACTTTAATAATCACTAATTTATTTTAATGCACTCTTACAACTATAGCCAAACAAACAAAAAAAACAAGGCGGCAGTGTAAAAAAAAGCTGATTAAATGGCAAGGATTGATGATATAAATCCTCTGCTTAAGTTGGATTCATTATTATCCTTTTGTTGTATAACATGACAATTGCAAATGCTGGCCACTTTGATGAGCAAGGACTATGGCCTTTATCTCTGAACGGGAGTCCATCTCTAACTTTTAGTGGTAATCCACGGGTACGGCAGTGTGGGCATGTAGGTATAAATATAATCAAAGGCTGGTATAACACGGTCTGGTGTCTTATTAATCATCAAGCATTATTTTCCTGGCGTCAAAGCAAGTGTGTGTGCGTAACATGCACAGCCATCATCTGTTGCACATATTATTACTGAAATAATAACAAATAACAACATTTTCTTCTGCAATGCACGTGTCATTGTAAGTTGTTGTGTCAAGCTTCATCTTATAATTACTGCCTATGATTGGATGAGCTTATGGTTTGTTCTTTACTCAAGTATCGATGCCATGCAGGTAAACAAGCTGTCCACTGTACAATCTCATCAGATTTGTACCACTGAAGGCCACTATATACGGCTAATACAAGATGGAAAATGCATTATTCTAGAGCACTTTAAACATCAAAGTAGGTTTCAGTAGTGTTAATTAACTGATCTGTAACAGTCCCTTGGGTACAATATAAAGCAAGTTAATTATACTCAGCGGTGTTCAAAACCAGTGATATTCACGAGGAAAATACATTGACGGGTGTTTTATGGTTGATTCTTGTACACATTCTGTGGAAATACAACAAAGAGGTTCTTTTAAAGGAGACAATTTCGTCAGATCCCTCCTCTCGATATGCGACAACTAATATAGATAGGAGATATATATCTCTCTCCTGTTTGTTAACGTATACGCTCGCGGTGATTTATGCCCCCTGAAGCCAAAACGAGCTTCACACTATAATCTTGCCTGCTAGCCTAAATGCAAATAAACAATAACAAGCGAACCGTTACGTCTATGATATAGCATTCAGCGTGTGAGGCAGCGCCACGTGCGCTTTGAAGAGACCGGAATGACCCACCACAAAGATCACACACACACACACACACACACACACACACACACACACACACACACACACACACACACACACACACACACACACACACACACACACACACACACACACACACACACACACACACACACACACACACACACACACACACACACACACATAATTAATACATGATCGTGTAAACCCTAGCATGTTTTGTGCCTGTGTCCCTGTTTTGCATCATTGTACATTTAATCACTTGTACATCACCTGCAATTCTTTCGCTTGGTTCCAGACTGATTGACCGCAGCAGACAGCCTAAGCCTTCGGGGAATATTTGAATATTCATCCAATCAGGACGTATATGCATTGGGAATAAAGTGGACCTGGCTTACTCATAAAACTATATATAATGTACTTACAAGCTCTGAAGAGTTCCTTCATAATGAAGAACCATGTAGATGTTTAAGAATGCACACGACCACACGACGCACAAGCCGAACTCAGCTGCGGGTCCCTGTTGGCATGGATACATAACTAGTTGACATGACTGTCTTATTGACTTCGGTACCATGCATAAACAGGGTGCAAATGCTGTTCATCAAGTCAAGCAATCAGGGGTTATAATGTCGCAATCACATCGCAGGCTGCCATCCTTCAGATTGAGAGAACAGCAACATTATCTTTTTAAATAATATCCAAAGAAACTACTCACTAAACCTGTTATTTCTGAATTCGTGTAAATGCCTATTACATTAACATGTGTGGTTTATGCGCCGTCTTAAAAGCCTGAACATTTATGTTCATGTGAGAGCGCATAGAATCTTCCGCATTAGGGGCACATCGTATATATGTATATATATATATATATATATATATATTATATATTATATAGGTCATATATATATATATATATATATATATATATATATATATATACGCGCTATATGCATATATATATATATATATATATATATATATATATATAGTTGGAAAAGGGCTATATATATATAACTTCGGCCGCTTGATTATATATGCATTGAGTAATTATACAATAGCATATATAACACAAATCATTTCTTATATATATCGCTAGACAGTAGCCATTAGGGTTATCTGTACAAACGTTTATGAACACTGCATGCTTGTCTGTAACGGTTAAAAATCCAGACAGACGTTTAATGTAAACCAACAAACAGACACGCTCACATTTAAACCTATGGAACAATTTACACAAATCAATCAGATAATTAGTTATCATGTTGCACAGAACGTGACTTCAGGCAAGAAAACAAGAGAAAATCACAAGAAGGTATTATACTGTTTTCCAGCACACCAATACTTTCGATCAATGCGGGTGAATGAAAATAACTATAATTATAGATTGTCGTGCCCAACGGGAGTGATTAAGAAATCTAATCGCAAGAACATACAATATGCATCTACAACAACCATAATCAAGGAATACAACGGATCACTCGGATGATATATTGGCTAAATAGGTACTTTTTTTAAGCTACGAGCAGCATTACACAATAACAATAGCTAACAAAACTGGTTCTATAGCATGCAGTTACTGGTTCATGGAGACAGCTGTGTGGGAAAAAAGTTCACCCGAGTGGTTCGTCATGCCTTAATTTAACACTGATTTCCTTGATAATAGTTAAGTAAGGTATCTTTAATATGATGACTTATGCTTTCCTAAAATGCATATAATGAAAAATATCATTAGCAGATTTATTTTTTACGAATCCGGGTAAAACGGAGCATGGCCTCGGAACCCAATTAGTTAAGGGTGACTGAGTTGTATTATGTGCTAGTGGTGCATTGAGATACAATCCCTTGATCACAAGAGTAAGCATTGACCAAAAACAAGATAATTTATGTACTTCTGCCTTGATGGCATTCACGTGAAAGAAATATCAGACACTACGGCGCGTCGAAGACGGTATAGGTAGTTTACGTGTCGTGTGACCCATTATACCTGGGTGTACCCATGAATAACGACAGGACTTCCACTTAGAATTAGCTGTAAACCGATGTACATAGTGAGAGATTAACATAGTACAGCCCTTACATAAAGTAAAATGTATGGTGCATTGATAAAATATATATCAATAACGACGTTTTGTAAAACTGTCATCATATTTACTTGCTTCGATTGACCCTGTAGTGAGCAGTTTTCTGCAAGCAAATTAAAATTGTTAAATCATTTGAAAATACAGTATTAAGGTGCAATCAAAGCTATATTTCGTATCTTGTCGCTGTATCTATAAGGAACGTTTAGTGCTTGTTATGCGACAACCGTTGTTGGCACAGTTTGAAATAATGTTGTCGTCTTTGCTGCCGAATAATTCATTGCCAGTATGCGCCAGCGGACACACATTATTCATTTTCCCCTCGATTAACAGTCAAATATTTCCATTTTTCAGAGGTTCAACGTTATTTGTTGATAAGCATGTACTGCACAATTTTAAGGCATACTTTCATTGCACGAGTTAGTACATACCAGATGTGAAACAGTCCTCTATGTTATAATACAATGACATTACGTTGAAGGAAATATTGGAAGCTCTTGATTGGCATTGAGATAATCTCTATTATTCCATGTCAGCTATTATTACAGCCTGAAATGGCTTGAGCAATCCTGTCAATGGCGACACGTACGCTGTCGTTTTTTTACGGTAGTCAATAGGGGAAGAGTGTAGCGGCATTTCATGTTACGCGCATCGATGACCATTGGACCCGTAGCAGTCATTCCCGTCACAAAAGATTGCCAATATATGCGCGCATTGGTGTACGCTGTCTAATCTAACATTTGACTTGTTATGCCTTGTCACGACCTTTGTCACCTCGCCAAGATGGCGGCAAATCCCGGGAAAATAGGCAAGCCTCGTTTTCCTACGCGTGACTTGTCATCAATAACACCACTGCACTCGCTGTCTATCTCTTATGTTTGGGCAATAATATTGGACGTTGAGCGACAATTCAGCCCATTGCTACATAAATGAACCCTTTATTCTACAATCAAAGGATAAATGGTCAATACCAACCATAAATGACATTACAGACCATCCTATTGATATCATAGTTCTTGTTTTTGCAAATCATCTTAACATGATGCGTGGCAAAGCTGTTGAGGTGGATACATATTTTCTGACTCGAATATTTATCTACAGAGCACTATCAGAGTATTCGCCATTTTAGGTCATTTATCTGTGTGCATTGATTGGTAACTAAAGCAGCAGAAGATGTCGCAGCGCATAGATCCAAAGTTGGCAGACACTACTACTGTGCCTGACGATCAATGCGATGATAAATATACATGTTGTCTGTATAGAATAAACGCACAGAGATCAGATATTGTCAAACGTATAACATGCATTTCTCGCGTTTGTTGTTCGTCGGTAACCAGTGCCAAAACGATGATTGCGGTTAATATTCAGCTTTAAGCAGTAATAAATGTCAGTAAGATGTATTGAATTCTTCCGCCATAATTCCAACGTAAAGTAAGGCAATTTACGCACTCTCTCTGACTAGCCCCAATACCTACCTTCCAGGAAATTAAACTACTCAACTATTGGCTGCTTCCGTGAGTCGCTGTGTGATTAATGGGTTGTTTGCATGATGCGTACTAGCAAGATAGCAGTCGTTTAATTTCGTTAAAAGGGCTTCGTGGCATCGTGATATTCATAATGGTGGGCAGCGGTCGAGGCATTAGCTTGTCTATATGACTAATGCACCAAAAAAAGTATCTTTGGTTACATGCCGTATAAGATAACGTATTTAGCCCTGGCGGCTCCAATATCGTTGTTGATCAACTTGAAGGCACGTGGGCCGCTGCCAACAGCATTTTGATGTTGAGTGTACGACATAAAAAGGTCAGGGCTATGCTAGTATTTATCCATTTTGTAGAAATCCTGCTGTCTGCAATAAAATACCAAAACGCAACTACTTTGTGGGATGATATAATGACGTTTTGACGCCCATGTTATTATTTCAGCGCGTGTTGTGATTATGAGGAAATATCAAGATGGCAGTATTCAAATAAACACCTTTATCTCATAAGCTTTCGCTTTTATTGACGACAGGGGTATAGAAAACGAGAGCGCTCTACTATGGGGCACAAGTGGTTGCTACAAAATCATTTAGTAAAATACACTTTATTTAGTACTTCGAATTAATATCAAACCACTTGTAATTTGCATGTAATTAGATCGATCAGGTGATTCTGGATCTATTCCCGATGAGCAATCTTACAACTTGTCTTCGGACGCGTACTCTGTCCGTTATCCCGGCCATTGACTGTTTCTGTATTAAAATCCAAATTACCCACAGTTGTCAGGCATCAACATACTCATGTGGTAAAACATATTTACACATGCCGTTCTGCAAGTGATATGAATGCATTGTATAGTGGTTTGCGTGCATGGGTTGGATTTATCGTGTAACATTTTTAATGCATGCTAGTGAAATAGGTATTCGACACGGGTCATCC
>CM067350.1:38769072-38819072 GCA_034190875.2 Urechis unicinctus | reverse complement strand
AGCATTTCTATCAATTCAGATGTGGCAAAATGACTGCCTGTATTGCGTGGTTGATATTGGCATCGCCCATTACATAACATTGTTTAGATTCGCGTTAAATACTGCAGAGAATTGAGGAAATTTGATCATTGCATATAGTGGAGCCTGTCTATATCTGCCTCAGAGTCAGTCTTTGGGCTGCCTCTGAGGGGTTTGCAAAGCAGTTTACCTTCGTGGGTCCAGCAGGCTCTGATGCGGTCTTTGCTTCTAAGTTGTCGGCCCTCGTATAGCTGTCGCGACCTTCTTTGAGTTAAGTCTTTATTAATGAAGAGATGTGCTGTTGATTTTCGTAAACTCGTTCAGCGTGAATACCCTAGCCCTAGTATGAAAAGATGTGAACTTGACGATAAATTGCATTGGGGTTCTTAATTCTGTTGGTGGCCCAACTCTGTGTACACGGCAGAAATCATTAACACAACACATTTAACTCCTGGTTTAGATTATCGGGGGTTCATGCAACAAATCCTCATTCTTTTATTCATCTGGTCTAAATATTCGGATATTGTTTCTCCTACTTTACTGCTCGATCTTGTCGCATTTTAATTTCAGATCGTTCTCGGTTTTGCATCTTTTGTTATTTGTTTATCCTTTGCTGTGATCGTGTCTTTCAATACTGCAAGCAGTTGGGAACACAGAATGTCATAGAATGCGGGCATGCCTTTGATTGGTCTTAGAGGGCAGCTTTCAGGCCTTTCACAAATTCGTAGCTATCCATGCCTATTGTTCTTGTGGGTGAGAATCACACGTTTCTACCGCTTTACGATTGCGAGTTTGGTTAGCCCCTGATTACTGTCATGTTTTTCCACTAACAAACATTGATGATCGAAAGACGTCCTGCTTGGGCCCATTTTATGACACTAAACCCGGGTTTGAAACAGGTGTAAAACAATATGTACATTACCGTGATCAAGACGACTGTTAAACCAATGTAAACCACAAGTAAGCATGGAACAATGTGTCAGTTATCGCATATTTTATTTGTGATTTCGGGCATAAGTGGTACAACTATGTGAGAGAGATAATGCACTCTTTTTAGGATAAAAGGGTGCTTAAAACATACTTCATCAATCGATTTCATTTAGTAAAAGTTAACAGGGTAATGTGAAATTGGGCAGATGTGCAGCTACCAGCTAAAATATTGGCCCCACTAGTATTAGCTTAGCTTTAAATATCAAGCAATAAGTCGACCATTTAAGAAGTTAAAACAAATGTGAATTATTCACAATTTATAGGTGGGTGTACAATAGTTTCTTCCATGCTAACATCGTCCCAATATATTCAGTATCCGAAGTCAAACAGCAGTATATTTCTATACAATCACTCTTTAACCGCGACTTCTAAGTTTAGTCAGGGGCTGGTTAACAATGAAGTCATTATTATTGAAGCATATCTTTGTTGCGCCTATTTTCCGGGTGCCTATAAAACAATTTAATCTGATTTACTGACTTGCATGTTATACAGCATTACTCTGGGTGGTACCTTGTGGCAGCAAAGACAAACATGGACATGACACCAACTTTGCTATGTCCACAGTCATTGACATGGTGTGGGTGATATTGATCCCAGTTAAACGTTAGACACTTTAAATAAAGCATACCAATGATCACCAAATTCAAATCCCTCGCGTAAAATTAAAACTAGTCAGGGTGCTGGACTAAATTGGATGCCCATTAAATCGAGCATTAAACCAATTGATCGTCAATGTGACCTCGTAGTCACAGTTTTGAAATGTTTCCATTCGTTTGATTAACTAAATACATTTCTTGGGCTAGGCAATGTTGCAAACTGCGTATAACTGCCATTTCGATATTGAAGACCAATATAAATCAACTACGCCAGTCATCCTGCCATATATGTGAATGTTTAAATGAAAATCAATCGACTAAGCTTTCAAATCTATCTCAAGTTAGTGAGGAATCTGGTCAATCACGTGGTTATCATGCATCACTGGTGAATCAAAGAAAATTGGAAACCTTTGGTACTCGGTAGCCACGACCCCGAACTATACAACACTGCAGCCTGGTTATGCTTAAGTTTCAAAGCAGTCAACATAATTGAGATCAAATTATAGTCATCGTGGTGGGTGCAGGTCTTGGTATATGTAGAATTTACATTTGTGTAATAATAAAAAATTGATAATAATAATAATGATAGCAATAATAATACTTATTTCCCAAATCATGTAGTGATCCATGGATCCGGGGGGTGTGGCCTTAGTCAAAAAGACTGTAACTCAACGAGCAATCACACCCAGGAAAATACAGCACACAGAAACAACTCCATTAACATGGCAGTTCAAAACAACAAAAGCGTAAGGACTCATTAGCAGTATAGTAAATAGAAAGAAATAATAAAAACTGTTAAGTTGTATACCCCCACTTCTTACATGGCTGTAAGTAACGGTGTATTGTAAAGCCTAGTTAATGATTTCAGATTTGTTTGAGTTTATTTAGATGTATGAATTGAATTCCATATATCGTGCCCTGTTTGCAGTATTTCTGTGTTTAATACGAGCGGAATGTCGGTACTACATGTGTTATAAGCATGCGGTTATTTTTTAGTATTACTGCTTTCGATAAGGGTTTATTGAGGGTGCTAATTTGTGATAGTACTTCGGAATATGTAAAGTAGTTAAATCAGGGAGCTTCAAAATATTGGAAAGCGCGATTAGAATATGTGAGTGTGCATTGTAAGTAGCGTTGTTTATTGCCCGTACTGCTATCATTTGCTGAATGAAATTTGTTTGAGATATGATTGGTGAGTATCGCACCATAAGACAAGACCATATTACAAATACAGAAGCATTAAAGAGTTGTATAGTGATAACCGCTGTTTATGTGGTAGAATTATCTGAATAACAAATATTTTGTCCACCCAAAAAAAGCCATGTGCAAAGGCAGTGGCTTCTTTCACTGAGTATGATCAGCCACCTGATCTGCCTCATTAATGTCGTAAATAGATAGCCTGTTATAATCCTAAATTTAGGATTGTTCTCATGACAAGTACATTAATTTGACAAGGTATAACCTTCCGTTTTAATCTAAGAAGACGAAAATTACTTTCAGCCAAAGAGATTCAAAGATACATAATGGTGTGGCGTCATATCTCTGCTCACTTTATCATGTCTTATAATAGTTTGAATTCGGTTATGTTGATAAAAGTAAGCTAGTCCAGCCCGTCTACCATTTATTCCATACGTATGGTATGACTTTACATCAGCAAACAGTACATGTCTAGAGCATGACCCGAGGTTCTACAAAGGCTAACTGCGGATATTTTAGGTTGCCTGGATACTGTAGTTACTTTTGGTACTTTCTACGGAAGGATTTGACGACTATATTAAGAGCTAGAAATATAGTGATTCCTCAGTTAATGAATCCACCGATATGTTTATCAAATGGCACTAATAACGTGGTAGACGGAGCCTCCATAATGAGCGGAAGATGCTAGTTGCAGTCATATAAGAATCATCAGATGTGTTCCTATCTCCGCAATCCGCCAGGAGTGCTTTGTGTATTATACGGTGTAACATAATCAAAACAGCCTCATCATAAGCGTCAACGCACACGACTGGTGCATATTCTATATTGTCTTGCTTTCGCTGCCAAAAGCTTGCTGTCAGCAATTATAAGGACTGTTTAATCTGATGTGGTTTTTACTTGCATATGTTTTTGTGCGTGAATACAGTAGAACCAACATCACTCATATATGAATATATATATATATATATATATATATATATATATATATATATATATATATATATATATATATATATATATATATATGTATATATATATATATATATATATACTACACACATCTCACGCGATACAAATATCTACAATAATTTAATGGCGATACAAATGCTAGTAGTCTCGTCCAGTTATAGATTCTGCTTTTATTGGGGTGTTATGATTCTGATTTAATGCGTCGGCTCCGACCACATGACGTCGGCGAATCGTTTTCATGACCAGGAATGCGACTGCCTATCTGTTATAAATACCAAAACCATGTCATAATCTAGCTTAAAGTTACACTTGGCATCATAGAGGGATGAAAGTTGCCGTGGTGATGATAAAATATATGATAATCGTCTGTTATCCGTACATTTGTGTATCCGATGGCTGCAAGTGAATATCTCTGTAACACCTCTGGGAAATATAAGGGAGTATGCCATTGACGAAGTCATTTTAACTTATATATTTAAATGCGTATCTGAGTGTCATTGTGTAAAGCCACACGAGTACCTAGAGCGAAATGGATGCAATTAAATACCAAAACTGGTACGGGCAAGAACACAAAAACCCCAATGCAATTCCATTTACTTCACAAACGAATGCAAGGCAACGTCTTGTGCTACAGTAAAATACAGCAACAGGTAATACTAAGCCGAACCAGTGAAGGCCCATGCTAAATGATTTAAGCCAACATATTAAATGCTATACTACCGGATCTGTATGAGGGTTGCAATGAAAGAATCCGACTTTTGTAGGCTATCAGTAATTCTGTTCCACCGCCTAGGGTATGACTACATTTTGATATATCTAAAGCTATCCACTGCTTTGCATTATTTGTCGGCGATCACAGAGTTATACATCGATTTAAAGAGAATCAGACGATACCCTTCCGGAATAGTTTTGAAACAAGCGGTGAAAGTTGGTGCTGTGGACAGGCTTTAGTATACCGTTGTATTTGCAGCACACATGGCTCATCATTGGCGACATCATTAGCAGAATTACCGTAGCATAACTGATACCGGGTTCTTTGCAGCACCGAAAAAAAACCAAACCGTAAATAAATCCGAGCTGATTTTACAATAACGGTCTTGTATGAGCTTCTGTATTAACGCGAAATTCGGGGCTGAGCAAGGCTCAAATTATTAATACAAAAGTTGTCTGGATGATTGCTTATTAATCTGTCAGGCATGAGAAACTATTGTTTCCTTCATAAAACATAGCCAGAGCAATCCCATCGAAATGCGTTCTAGTTGGTCCTGTTTAATAGCGCCAATACGGAACCGGTGTACAAAAATGCCTCAATTACCATGGGTTAGAAAACTGTCTAACCACAGCAAACATCAGTAGGAACCCCATTTGTTGAACCGACGAGGAAAGGAATTGGCTTCGAACGCAGACAAATGTTGGTAAAGGATGCTGTTAACTTCGTTTGCATAAGGCATCTACTAAAGTCTCCGAAATTCACATTACACATGGCAACAGGTGAAGGTGTCATAGAGGTTATTTGTCACACTTATCGCTTGACACATGCAACGTGAATAAAACAGTCTTGTATATATATATATATATATATATATATATATATATATATATATATATATATATATATATTAATTATATATATTTAATATATATTATATATATATAATGTGGAGGATTAACGCATTGGTTCTGTGCACGTGACCTCAATAATTCGTTTCTCTGATCAAGAATGCGTCGTTCAACCTGAGCCCTGTCATGCCATCCCTTAACGGCACATTTGACATGGCAGATCGATGCGGGATCATTTCATTGTTTTCGAGAAGTGATAGCATGTCTGATTTTGGTCTGTTCATCTTACAATTGTGTCTCTTTAACACCTCTGGGCAATATACACACACACACACACATATATATATATGAGCCTGTGCAACAATACACCTACACCGAGTATGAAATTGATGTAATTAATTCGAGGACTGCTACAGGCAATGACTAACTAAGCATGATGATTGCACCTGCTTCACAACCGAACGGAATGAAATATCTCGTGCCCCGTTTTTAAACGCGAGTGTTAGGCAATGGGAAGAACGTTATGACTGACGTTGAAATGCCTAATGATTTGTGTCAAACCGTACTTACAAACTGTTTATGGATTGTGGTAATATATATGAGACAAATGTGTGGCTACCAATAGTAGTGTAAACTTCACTATGCTGAGTCAAGGTGTAACACTCAAAATCTATTTTACTCCGTAAATAACACAACAAGTTACATTTCTTTGCCACTATGTTTCGGCCCGACCAGTTTTGTCTCAATATATTCGGAATACATTGCAACAAAAGTAAAAGATCAACGTGTGCTCATCAGTAATACATAAGCATAATAAATCACAAAAAAGAATAGAAATGAAATAAATTAACCCGAATCGTACCACGATCAATCAGGGGAAACGTTTATCTATATACACGATTATTCTTTCAACCGGGACTTCTAAATGTACATGTGAGCTGACTGTCACGTTCCACTAACCAGCTCAAGTTAATGAAGTCCTGGGCCTTTTCATTGAAACATAGCTTCATTGTGCTCATTCTCATGACACCTGAAAACAACTTTGTCCGAAATGTTTGGACATAAGAGTTGAAGTTCCATTTGCACCAAGGGCTAAGGTGTTCTAAACGTCAATGAAATTATAAGCATGTTATCAATGCATTTAAGCTCTTATTATTCATACCATTGGAGCTTCTCGATCTTCGTAAACCAAAATCTGAAAAAAACATTTACTAGAATTAACTTGTAAAAATAAACTAACATCAGACGGATAAATCTGTCATAAAAGACATGAGATGTCCGATTTATTGTTGTTAAGGCATAGGAGCTTATCCACCCATGAACTCAATGTGTCGAGCACTTTACAAATACTTTGAATGCTACATATGTTACTGGTGTTATTTGTGCCTTCATTCTGGCATACTCAGAGCCTGGGGACATAATGGTAATATGTTAGGGTATTTACCTCCCATCTGTCCAAGTAAATTGTTACAATGAAGAGTTGATTTGCGCAGCTAAGTTCACTGGACATTTCCGACATTATCGTCTCGGTAGCAAATTTCTACTCCAAACAGACAACATCAGTCTAGCATTGCGTGTTGAGATTGAATCTTACATCTATGGCTGTGCCTTGATTAGTGATATATGTTGTCACAACAGTGTTTACTAAACTATTGATAGTTGAATAAGGCAGACAACCTCGGCACACATATCATCTAATGCCGGCATGTTTTATGGTTTACAAATACTTGGTAAATAGTTTTCAAAGTCATTACCCTGATATCCCCTTAGGAGGTTGTTTCATGGATAGGTAAGAGCAATTATTTAGAGATGCTTAGTTTTTAGCTTAGTCTATTTATTGTTTCATAGGACAAGACCTGCCTCGGGCTAACTGTGAAATGCAATGTACTGTTCTGTGTTCCCGGGTGCATTACGAGATATTAGTAGTAAGATATGAGAGAGGCAAGGTTGTCAATAATAGAGATAACCGGCTCCTTTAGGTGCGCTTTTGCATTGATATTGCTTTGGGCACATATAATATGAACAAGAACCACTCTATTGGGAAATGTATCATCTAACATGATAGCATCAATTTTGTCAAAATCAGCCATGTAGCAAGCACGAAGACAGTAGAAATGGCAAAATAGTGTATATAACATTACGCACCACACTCTTTTAATCTCCAATATGTATTGCTGTGATAACGCTTACGCAACAGTAGGTCCTAACAAAATGCCATATATTTTTCGTACAAGTATGTTCAGCGGGAATCCTCGCAAAGGCACTGCATTGGTCGATTTTTCATATAGCATTATTATCCATGTTTCAATGAGGTTAAACACAATTACGATTATTTGCTTCGATACGTAGTCACTTTATCGATTACTCAACATATTTCTAATGCAATGAAATTGGCATCCGACTTTCACCATATATATCTGATTGGACATTCCACCAATCGCTATCTTATGGATCTCTAGCGAAAGTAGCAAATGCAAAGATTGGTACATATGGATATATGTGTTAAGGCACATTCTCACCCATCACTTTTACACATAATACATGTAAGTTGAGACAAGTAAAAACTATTACAACCCACATTTATTGATCTTGGTATAAGATATATTCAAGATCATTTAATGCATGATCTATTGCGCTTTAAAAGAAACATACCTTTCGCATATACGGTTTTTTTATTTGCATGACTCGAACTGTTAGCGCCAATGGTTTGATTGTATCAACTTATGGTTCCACATAATCTAAGTATCGGTTATTTGACGAACATATTAACTCTCTGTGCTCCTTTTAAGAAAACTACCATAGAAACATGCATAGGCAATACAAATGGTGCAATATGAATGCCAATGTATCAAATGTGTGGTGACCAACCTCATTGGCCACCTGAATCAACTGTGATTATTTTCATGTTGAACAAGAACCTATAGCAGGTTTGCGACACTATAAACATGTTACCGTAGGTACGTCTGGCTTGACCTTATTGAAATGAATGCTACAAAAACAAAACCTAGTTATCACTGTCCTATTCACATTGTTTCTTAAAAATCGAACAGGTCGGACGGAGTACTCTTGTGCCAAATAATTTAAATCGCCCCCTTTATATAGAGGCATGGAGCGGGGAAGGAGTGATCGGATTGTTGCTATCACCCATTGATTGTACAGTTATCGTTGCCTCTCTATATATTGCAATTGGTTGCCCTAAATGTTTGAAAATATAGTGTCTTATTTATTATATCCAAAAATATCAAACTGGATCATAATGACCCGAAAAAACAGATAGGTTGTTCCACTAAAACGCATATAAAGATGTGTGAGTATTGGATTTAGTTATTTGACTCCAAAGAACTGAAGTCATTTATTGTCGGTATTGGTACTAATTGTGCGTGATGCTATGTTTTACTTGATTTCATTGTAACTCAAGACATTCCCGATCAATTGTCCATATTTCAAATGCGATTGTAACCTGTAGTATGGGTTTCCAATGCCATGCCTGTGAAAGCGTCTATAATCAAATACATAAGTGTGTCGCATCATGCTGCCTCAGTGGGAGAAGCATTAAAACGATTATCAGATAAAGGACAGGGGCAACTTATATGACATTATTTTCGCGAGGAATAAAAAAAAATCAAATATTGGAGGAGCAACACACATTGCAATGGAAACATTATTGCCGTACTTATGCGTATTTGGCGCAGGTGCGAACTGCATTTTAGCAGAGCTACACACAGGCGCTATTATCGAGCACAATCGCAGCAGAGGCATCGCCAGTCACAGGGGCCGTATTGTGACTGGATGAGTAGCACTGATGTGCGGGTTTGATCGATTGCGTGTATTCCAATTATAGTGGCAATGTGTACGCCGCCTTTCATGCAATGTGGACACGCGTGGTATAATCGCAACGTTTGTGAGCCGCTACGGATGTTTTTAACTAATATGAACTACCTTGCCGCGTCACTGGGGCTCGGTTGTAACATATCGGGTTGTAATGCATATCTCGGCTGCTTTTATTGTGATGTAACTAAATGAACAGAATTTGTAATAAGTAATGCGTTATACAATCCAATCACAGTGTGCCAACTTCGAATGTGAGTAGTTGGATTTAACCATTTCAAGACACGGATCTGCGACCACAGTCTAGGTCTAACAGGTTAAGCTACACCTGCAATCATATGGTAAGCAATATATGATAAAAGACGTCGCCAGGACATTTTACCTGGTCGTGCTAAATAGAATACGCTGCTGTTTTGCTTGACATTTCCGGGAACACAAAATAGACTATTATGCATATCCTTCACATTTGCCAACATGTATGCTTTTACATGCATGCAGCATAATACCAATTAATTTATTTCTATGCTTATGGCTACATTGAAACGTCGGCAACGATGTGCCGCATATATTTTACGTAACGCCAAATAAATACGACTATTACGTAAGGGTCAATGAGAGATGATAGACAACTGCTTCATAGATGACGAAAACAACATAAATACCTCATTAAGTGCTAAATCACCGCCAGACGCGTTAATTTCAGCCATTAAAATAATCGCCCAATATGACTCTCTAGCACTTGTAGACACTAACCTTATCAAAGATCAGTTACTTATTTATGCTGGTCTTGTACGTAACTCATACCACCCTCGGTATAATGTTCTCGTGTTCCGCATTAATACTACTTGGGGTGTGAGACGATTCCAACCAACAAATGTTAACCTGCCCGCAAACACCATGGAAATCAATGCGCATATTGCCGTTTCCTGCTGTTATATCCGCGTATATTCAGTTGATATTATACAATCATCCCCTGTAAATGTGGTATGCTCAGCATTTGCTGCGAGATAAGTAGAAAAGCCCACTTGCAAATACATATTTAGCTAATGTACAGATTTCACTAAGTTTAATATACAAGAGAATCTTTTGTAAAAGCATCAATTATGTAAGGCAATGATGCATTTAGCGATCCACTCACGTCGTTTAGCAATTTCATCATCAGTGCATTCAATGTAAGATAACGACCTCTGGCTTATACATTTACATACATTTTATTTGTGAATGTCGGCATTAAGAGTTATTACAGCGAACTATTCTGATCATAAATATACCCATAACACACATTGGATCATTAAAAAATGACCCGGTATGAGCTGTGATAAATGTAGGAATAAAGGTGAGAAAAGGCATTCATTTCGATAAAACTGCTTATTATGGAAAACAATATCATGCGGATAATAAAATACTACCTTTTTCTTAATAACACTGTCGTTAAATTAAATTTCTTATAGATTTAGCACCCATCAGTGCGATTGTTCAGCAAAACCACTCGCAGTCTCGACTTGCTGCAAATGATTTGTCAGCTTGAAATAGCCTACAACCCACGTAACAGTGAATCCCGGCTGACCATGTGCTCGATTATAATGCTAAAGTTCTTAGTCATAATCAGTGATAAATAATAATGCATTTTTAATGAATATGTGTTACCAACCATTCGACAAAAACAATGCACCTTTAATTGTAGACGGAGATTATACGACTTCGCAGTCAAATACTTTGATCCAGGCAATCACAAGTTTTGAAAGATTTTACAATCGTCACAATTAGTGCAACGCAATGAACAAGGAATTGATATTTTACTTTTCTATCAGAATACACTCTTATTCATAACCTATGTTTTTTCGTCACATGACGCAGTGCTATATGGAGTGCAAATCCACTAGAATGTGCAACAATCTATGAATCTTCTAGTTTATTGGGATAAGTTAAGGCTCGTAAGTATTCTCATGCCCATATGTTGTTTTAAAAGCAGAAGGACTTCTACGACATACCATTAGCTCACTCAAGCTGAATTTCAGTCATTCCCTGAACTGCATGTACAGCAGGGATAACCTCTCGGTGGGAGCGGGTAGGGGAGCAACAAGCCATACTTGATGACCAAGGTAATGATATGAATATTAACGTTCCCAGTATTATTCATTTGAATAAATCTCTAACGCACGTATTAGAATCCGATGCTGTCCATTATGCCATGCTGTCACGTAGTCTGCCGTTAAAAAATGTCGAGAATAAATGTCAATAGATGCGATTCAATTTCCAGTCAACCGCATGTTTCGCGAATGATAGTTAAACGATGAAGGAGCGGTAGGATCAGCGGTGCCATCGCCCTACTGACACAAGCCGATACCTCAAACTGTGTAATGGATCGATACTGATCGTATGGCGACCAAAACCCTGATGGAAGAGACCGATGGCTTACAAATTTGTGTGCAAGCTAATTCGTTTTGTTCAAAGCCGACATTCAATGTTCCCTGCTTGGTCAAATAGAAGATATATTTGTAAGTGCTAAGTATTGACATGAATGTGTGTTTTATGCCCTTACACATGACGTCTTTGTATTTACACTGAACTTGCAGGTTGGCTGTATTCATCGCCCAATTTTACGTAGACACTTGTTCTATCTTATGCGCACTTTATAAGCCGTTGCATTACAATATAAATATATCTCATGTCAAGGCAAACATGATCGACCGCACGTATTGTTGCTGTCATCCCATACACATCTACCACACCTCGTGATATTTGAACGCATTGGCTTGATCACGTGCAGGGCAAATAGCATGCTAGCCTTGCTTTTTGTGCAATAATACAACCAATTCGAATAATGACACAGTTGCTACTTTTAAAGATATTTATCTGCCTCACCTTTGTATTTATTATCACCAATGTATACTTCTTTTCCTTCCTTTTATCTCACATTCAATTTATGTTATGTTATTAGCATTCGCACTTGAGCGAATGTGATTTTCAGCCTACCACTAATATCCTAGATTTTAATAAATATCCCGCCGCATTTCATATTTTCTTGACATGTTAATGAACTCTTTAATCACCTTTGCATCGGGCTGCTGTATGATATCGTTACAATTTCAGCAGCAATTACTCCTCCCCCTACATTTCGGCTGTGTGAGCGGTATGGGTAAATGTACGAACTGGCTGATAGATTGCTTATACGCGTTATGCAGTGATCTATTAGCGGAACTTGATAGATGCTTGAATCGAGCACATTTTGTTTATACATAACCCATGCTTAACTATCTTATTCATGACCCTTGCCTTATCTGAAAGAATATGAACAAACCCGATTGTTGATATCATCGCCACTAACCGCTTTGTCAAGGATATGGTTAGGTTTCCAGTAAAATAGTCTGTTTATAATAAAGTATGTGTTTACGGCTCCACGTGATAACACGCACTGGTTCTTCAGGTGTACTGGACTAGTATGTGCATCTCATGAATAAGGCCTTTGATGTATACTGTTAACTATAATACCTGAGCGTTCAGTTGATAAGCTGATTTTTAGAATACTGGGCCTTCTTTATGTTTATACTCTCAGTCCCATCTCACAGATACACATTTAACGCCTTGATACTATTTCTATTTCAGCTCATTGCTCTTAAATATTACAGCCGGGTACCGTGGCGTAGTGGTAAACTGCGGTTATGGCATCGATACCAAGGTGTAAGAACCTGACTGGCTCCCCGTGATTCAGATGAACATGTTAAATGGCGGTCCCATCTCTGAAAGCGGCGTGGGTAACGGGTTTATGCCAAGTGGGCGCTGGCACTTAATGGGAGCTGTCAAAGCTTCACAATCATCCTCATCCATCACCGTCCCGATATCTCCTCGTTGTTGAATGTGACGTTTCATCCCACTGTTACCATGTCCAGTTCCTAAATGTTACGCCATAAAGCGATGTTGCAGACAGCAATTTTCGGTACGCACTATATTTGGCAGGTGGGTAGTGTCACTTAAAAGCTGAAAATGTGTAATGATGTGATTATGTTTGATAAGCAATCACCCTAGGTCACTTTAAGCTATTTTTCAAGCAAGAAATCTAAGATGACATATGCACAATGAGGCTCGCTCCTAATATATCACAGGTGATGGTGGTGTTGTCATATCTTATCACATATTTCACATCTTGTAAGTGACTAAAGAGACCAGTATTTGGGATAACAAGCAGGAATATTTATGAATGTGATCAAAATAAAATGACCCAATCATACTTTAATTATCATGACTGTGGTAATATTATGCACCGATCTGATCCATTTTATTTCCTTGCAAATCAGAACTGTTTAATAAAAGGTGTCGGAGTGTTGCACTTCTTGAACACGAGAGGCTGTCTATTCTCGCTTATTTATTCCATAAGTATTTGTGTCACATCAACGTTACACGATTTAGGAAAAGACCAATTTATTCCATGACATATATATTCTAATTGTGCACGTTTACGAATACCTAAATGATGGTGGCTGACGTCAAGTAGTCCTATTTTAGCCTCATGCAAGTTTCTCATTATGCGCATCTCTCTAAATAACATCAGGATTAGGTGTGTTTTAGGATCAGCATAAATGCTCAGACATTTGCGATCGCAATCAAAACCCTCTCAATCACAATGTTGCTGGTAACTTACACACATTCGGTAATGAGATCTGATATTGAGCATTATAGTTTGATATATTTAACGAGAATATTGCAAAGCGCCCATTGGCATGAATGGAAGGATCCAAATGTCGTCAAATGATGTTACAAATACTGATTATTATGCTAATTTATTATTTATTCATGCCAGTATGGACCTCCTAATGGAGACAGTCTGCTTATTTTGCGCACTTACAAGCATCGACATGATTCTTGATAATAAATCCACCTTTCTGAGCAATGTATGTAAGTGCATTAGATACAGCTATGGCGATTATTAATATCGAATGCCATCGGACGTGAATAATGCACTTTTGGCGTTATTTATAAAGGGAAATGGTATTGGTCTTATTCATATTGCCCTCGGTAAGCCTGATCCAGTTTGTATCTAAATGCATATAAGTACTGATCGGATGCATATTAAAATGTTCCGTGAACCAATGGGTGGCTAACCAATTCTGTAAATCGGTCTAGAAGAGTTGTGGTGTTATTTAACTTGTGCATCTTTCTGAAATGACACTGAAATCTGCTAAGCCGTCGACAATACAGGCCATTTCGTAAAATGGTAATACGCAGCACTGGCTTCACCTCCGAGAACACCAGAGAACTCATCTAGATGCTATTATAACAATATAAAAGCATGTTGCTAAAGGGCAAAGACTCTTACATAGCTGACCAGGGGGCACTAACCTCTACATCGGGGTCAATGAAATGGTCCCTGATGGTGGATGGGCAACTTCATACAAAGGTGATAAGCAATAAGACATTTATACACAAACGACAATCTAATTTCTTAAGCTAAACCGAAAGACATTCCATTTAACAACGAAGTAACAATGGAGGATATGGTCAAACAGCTGTTGGGCTCACCTCTCAACGTAACGTTCCGTGCGAGCTTTTGAGCTATTTAGCAGAGGCAGTTACCCAGAAGTATTATCAAACACCTATTACTAAAAGGTCCATTTTATTTTGACACCAGCCACATATCATTGTTAAACTTTTGGGAGGCTGTCAAGTATTAAAGAAAACTCGAATTTAAATGTCTAGAAAGTTATTTCACTACATAGAAACAAAACAACTAAATCAAGAAAATCTAATAGAATTTATTTCAGGATAAAGTGAGATGAAAATGGAATACTTAACAAAGTCAATGTCTGATGATAATCTCATGAAGTTGTGCCTTGATGTAGTATATCCAACCCACACATCCAATCTCTCAGTGCGAATATACCTCTTACAACGCTACATTTACCACAAGGTATTTATTGTGGGTCCTTGTGTCATATTATGATGTCGCATATAATGTTAATAATATGTGGTAATGGAAATAAGAATCAAACTATTAGTCACCAATGCATTGCTGAATATGTAGATGTTGTAATTTTGTTCAGCACGTCGAAGCATTCCTCTAGCGAAGAGCGATAATCCAATCTTCGATCGGTAAATTATACATGTTCACTCTTCATCCCATGTAATTTGAATAGATATTTTCTTTTAAACGATATATTGCAGATGTAAAAATTCTCTCTTCCATATGTCATTCGGTTAAGCGAAAATATACAATTAGGGATACATACATCTTAAGCAGTGCATTGTTTACAGCCCCTAGTATATCGTCGACTACAGCGATATGCTTACCAAATGGTATTGGTTAAAACATATATTGTTCATACTCATTTTATTATCAATGTGGTGGCAGCCGGTAATCACAATTCATTTATTATATCCTATGCACAGGGCATGGATTGATGGTTCAGTACAACGACTTCTTTGTACCAAGCTTACTTTGTTTCCCCTTCTCATTGAACTTAAAGATGTAATATGTCTATATATGTATATATATGCATACATATCTGTATTTGTGTATGCGCAAAAAAAAAACAAACTTATATATATATATATATATATATATATATATATATATATATATGTATGCATTGACATTGTTATATATATAAGTATATATCTGTGTCTATATATTTATACATATATGTATATATTATGTATATATATATTTATATATATATATATTATATATATATATACATATATATATATATATATATATATATGTGTGTGTGTATATTGATATATATATATATGTATATTTATATCTATATATATATATATATATATATATATATTTATATATATATATATATATATATATATATATATATATAATATATATATGTTAACAGCAAACTGTGTTATTTACATTTTCAGTTTTCTGATAACATTTAAAAGACAGAGAAAAAGTATAATTTGCATCTAGATATGTCGTTTTCCTCTTTTTATGTGAGTCAGCATGTACATTTTTAAACACTTCCAGAATGTAAACACTAGTTTAATTAAAATGTATACCCGTGGGTTCTCTTTTGACGTAAACTTCATGATCAAGGGGCGTATTTGTGATCTTTGGTTTGGTCAATGTGGGTGTTTGGCTCTGGTGTGGCAGTTTTTAGCTACATAAGCAATATACCATGACGGGCCAGATCATTGATTTTTATTTGCGACCCATTTTATGGACATTCTTCATATTCGTCCTTCCATATCCAAGTGAGGAAAGCTGAGGATGATTGCTTGGAGGGATCGATGTTTAAGTTACGATTGAATTACGCTTAGTGCGAAAGATAGAGAAGTCGATAAGAAAGATTATATGTAAAGATACAATACATGAACATAAGAACCACGGTGGTGGCCTGCTTAATACACTCATTCATTCATTGATGGTTGTTAAGGGTAACTAAAAAAACAGCATACCTTATGACATACCAAACACTCTTATATGAAGTATCATTAATTATATTCATTGACAATATATTATCTCTGAAATCAGTTTGAAATATTGGTGGTCGGCATTGAGAAATTTAACTCGCGTTTGAGGCAATTGAATATTGCTTAACCTCATTGCGTTGGCAACATACCGCAAGATCTCCGTGATGGGCTTTGTTTTTGCGATGAATGTCGTTGGTTTATAACTCAGTTTGATGCATCTGCTTGTGTCAGTTGGGTGATAACACCAATGACCCTGACACTTCTTCATCGTTTGACTTTCACTTTGATTGAGCAATTGACCAGAAGCTGATTGTATGTATCAACTTTTAATCGCTCTATCATTCAACGTATCATACCGCATTGTAAATAGGACAGGTCCTCTAGGTGCATTGCACAGATATATTTCAGCTATGTTCCCGCAATATAGCTGTGAAGGATTGCAAAGGTAAAAGCGTTATTGATCCATTCAGAAGAAGAGAAATGTAAGGTTATACATTTCTATGTGTACGACTGTAACATTTCGTTTCATGTCGTAATATGTAGCAGGTAAACCGGAAATGCCTCATTTCGATATGTCAGGTATCATTTTGGTAACTAGCGAAAACGGGTGACAATAACTTACTTGGCTGACATTTGGGAGTGCTTTAGCAATCTATCTATCCATTGAGGATGGCCGAAACATATTGCCTCATTTTTAACTTCCAGGCATAATCCGCACATACATATATATTTACTTGCTCTGGTAATAGAACCCCACCGACAATTATCATTAGCGCCGATGCATTTCGTTTGTCAGTCAGTGACGCACCGTGATACCACTAGCCGTGCCATGGAGTATGCAACATCTTCAATCAAGGCATTCTATGCATAGTCTCAGCCAGGCAAGTACGTCACCCATACTTGTTCTTTACAAGATTTTACCGCATAATTTATCATTTAAAGCACGCAATGTGTCACAACAACTAACCAAGTTGGTAGTACATTGCCGGATATATAGTGGGTACTCATCTTCAGCATGTATTGATTCAAATGGCTGATCCCATGAACTCATCTACGACCCCGGTGCAATTGGTCATTAAGCATTCTATAATTGTCGGGATTATTTGCTTATATTCACCCATGCATATTACACGACCACCCGACCCACTCGAAGGCAATTCAGTTGCTCGGTATTATTCCTATAGTGGTATTATCTCTACTAATGCAACGGTCAGTGACTCTTTCGTTCAAAATACACTGGTAGATTAACAGTATGCTTGGCCTCTTAATGTACATATGATGTATTTCATATGCAAAATAGTCGCTATATACATATATATATATATATATATATATATATATATATATATATATATATATATATATATATATATATATATATATATATTTATACATAGATAAATATATCTATATATATATATATGATGATATATGTATATATACATTAATAAATATATATATATATATTTTATATATATATATATTTATATATCATAGCATATACTTATATGTATTTATTAATATATATATATATATATATATATATATATATATATATATATATATAATATATATATATATATATATATATATATTACATTTATGTATGTACAAATTCAAATATGATTCTGTCGGTTGGTACATTTATGTACGCGTATGTACCAGAGATCATAAAGTCGATACTCTTTAGAACTGGTTTCCCCAAAAGCCTACGTAACATTCTAGATATATCGAATTCAAAAGACTCCTTTGGTTGACCCATATGACTATACATCGTCTTTTGGTTATCCATGTTACTGGCCTCTTGCTTTGATCACAATGGATGATGTGTCATATGCAATTGCATGAACCTATTTCAAATCTAGACACCAACGCTCAAGCTAAAGCCCGAGTGTCTGAATGTGGTGACTTACTAACAGTTTACATCAATTCAAAAAGCGACGAGTCTATATATCTAGCTATCATATTTAGATTCAATAATCTTTTAAAACAAATATCAAGGATTGCCGAGATTTTAACCGAATAAAACATAAATAACGTATATACGGAATTTAAAAACCTAATACAAAATCGCTGAGAGCTGTGTGAGGTTTTATCAACTATCACTACAGGCTTATTATTATTCTGATCAAACGTTGTGGTTATGGTGAATGCTACAATAAATGGTGATGGTTAAATCCTGATCCAACCAGCGCAGTGAGAATAAATCTTATCAACTGAAACGTCAGTGCACCATCCCGTGACAGACAGCACCCTGCATGCTCATATGTGAAGGCGGCAGTGTAACTCGCCTAAAATGTATACTCTTGAATGAGTGCCGATCACACGCACATAAAGCAAAACATGACGCAAGATGCAAGGAGACCCTAATGGTACCCTTAAAACACTTGTTGTGTGCGCTGGAGATTATTTTTGTTCCGTCCGCAACATTGGTGTAGGTCTACGTCGACTGGCGGTCTCTCATAAGTGTAAGTCGGTACACATTAGGGAGACTTTGCTCTTAGTTTTATACAAAGACAAACGTTGCCTTAATTCCCCTTGACAATGACAATAGTCGACGGGGTCATGTATGTGAGGTTACACTCTTAAAACGGACTAATTTGAGAGCTGATTGTCTATGTGTACCTGTGAGATGATAATAGCTTATTTTGGAAACAAACATCATGTTTTATGCGAATATCGATGTTGTCGTTGGTGGTGGAGATCTCACTTCTAACTTTGCAAGATGAATTTCTGTTCGCATACCTTTGTTGAAGATATTTTGTGAAGGGCAATGCGTCTATCTACTTGTAATCAACCGGTGCGCTGTTGATGTTACCCATTAACGAGGCACGTGGTTTGCCAGATCAAACCGGGATATTTCATCGTCTCTAAAATTCTCATGAGGCATTAGCAATGAATGCTGGCATGATAGTGATAAAATGACTGTTCATAGTCAATGTTTCTACATCCAAATAATGCATGTAAAAACATCATAATTATCTTTGGGAATTTAGGTGCAAGAGTGCCTATGATAAAGACATTTTAGCCATCGATCTTTGAATGGGTCTAATGTTTTACCTGCATAATAGCATCAACATCGATAATGAGGCGAATGTTTTTACATACGGACGACACCACAAGCAAGAACAATGATAAAACAAAGCTAGCTTTAGTAATACACTAACTTGTACAACCGCTTAGAAGGATGTGTCTCGGACTACAATAAAGTGTAGCAAAATATTGTAGCTCTCAATTGTAATGAGGGTTCGCGCCGAACAACTACGTTAAGGCAACTATTTTTTGCACTGTTTCTGAAGAAGTGCTAATCTTTCATTGCAGGCTAATTTGCATTCTGTTTGGCCTTTTTGGTTACATTAAGTTCGACAAAGAATTTGCGTCTATAAATTGTCGACGAACGCTGATTTTACTACCGCTTTAAAGCAAGACTGACATTATCATCACCCTCAAGGGGCGCTTCAATATATGGCTCCGCCGTAACATGGTGCATAAAGTATGGTGATATCAAATTGAGCAGATTGCGGAATGGATCTACAAGCAGATCCGATGAACATCAGATGATTGGAAATACTCGTTGACTGAAGATGAAAATTTGCACTTGAATAAACTATCCGCCTCACTAACTATATCAGCCAAATATCATCCATACCCTCGTTAAGAAGCTGATTCAACTGGTGTAGCTACAGAACCTTTAAGACATATACGGCATTTAACATTTGCCTTCTACTTATTATTACATTGTGTTAATCAATCATCATTTTTCCGTGGTTTTCTGTAGGTTGTTCGGCAAGTATTTTGAGGTAAAACGAGAAATAAGATAAAATTACCTTGGCTTTCTATAGATAACAACATGAGTAGATAGGCTAACGATAAATATATCCCCATATCTAGCTATATTTTCTGGGACAATGTAGGCTTTTGGTTGCGGTAGAACAAATTCAATCCACAGTGCGCCCTGTGATGTCACTATAGCGCAAATGCAGTGAATAAATTTGAACGGGGGTTATGTTGTCTGTTGCTGGTAAATATGTTTACGTAGTCACTTCCAGCAATTATGTCGTAACGCTTGTGCACGAGGAGCAAAGCAATCATGGTAAATGGATGCACTACATAGATTTATAACTTGGTAGGCTTTAGATTTATAGTTAGCAGTGACAGGAAGACCCCTTCATTTTTTATAGTGAATTGACTAATCCAATTGCCATGTCAACATCAGGAACAATAATTATTTTATGCAATGACGGGAGCAACTTCAATCAAACAATAATTGAGGGTTGCACTCTGGTTCGGGCATTCAGTCAGTCTGTATTAGCCACACCAAATATGCCATTCCAATCATTGGTCAAACTACTCCAAAGTGCAATGGAATAAACTTATGGATATAGCAACAGAAAAATATATTGCGAGGCTTCACATAATCCGCGCTTATGATCTATTGTACTTCTCAGATCGGGAAAGATAAAACATCAGAGAAGATTATGTGTGTCTACATTAATCGCTAGTGTTATTGGTGTGTTTTCACTGGAAGAACGCGCGTTGCATTAAATGGCAATTGCTTAACGTATTGAACATTAAAACAATCATTTGAGGAAGTCTTGCCAGCATTCTGCTGAACTATGAGAAACCCTGCCCTCTCACTGTGTAATAAGCAATGGCAGCCTAAGTGGTGCTATCACCGCCTTCCATATAAAATTGAAGGCCCATGATATATCACAGGCAGCAAATATCATTCATTTACAGCCACGCCATACCAACAATCGTCAATATTTGTCAGTGTGAGTACGTGACCATATTGGAGAAACATGATCGATTGATTTATGATCATTCAGCTCGTCGAGGATATGAGCACATTTGCTGTCTTTTATATCAACATCGTCGGACAACCACAAGTGCTGACATTTAAAGATGACTGATATGATTGTTGATGAGGCATAATTGAGCTAATCCAAATATGTATTATAAATTTCCACCTGTATTTCATATAAATGGAGGACTACACCTGTAGTTCTTTTATTGATAGAAAAAGAGTTAAATACCACATGCTAATTGGTGTATATTTTTGTGTTGCTTCAAGGTAATTCCCTTATACGACCGTAAAATGTCCAAAACACTCGTGCTCACGTTATTATCTCAAGAGACTAATAAAGCGACTGCATTGAAACCAAAATTTCTAGCTCAACAAACTCTTTGCTTCTTATTTGTTTGCTTTTTATGAGATGTCTAAATATTAAATGAAACTGCTTGTTAATCCAATCAGCTACAGCCTTAATGACAGATTGCTATACTTTTTTTGCTGTCGCATGTTTGAATTGCTTGCACTATCACATAATGTCAGGTGGTGAGTTAATCACAGAGCTGCTTTCGTTAGTGAGCACCTACTTCGTGAAACAGGCTTGACTTGCTAATGATCATTTGACACGTAGAACAGCAATTGCGTTAGACAGTATTCTTCTCCGTTATTCGATTTGTTTTAAAAGCTACAGAGTTTCTGTAGATCCCATCGTACCAAAGATGTTGAAATCAATATCTACTCTGTTCTTGTCGTTAATTGTCACAGCAGCACAATGCAATAATCAATGCACCTCAACATATGATTGAATAGCCTTATAACACAGAAAGGTGCATGACTTTGTTTGCATGATGGGTTTGTGTGAGAAAAAAGTGAAAGTGTCCATGTGTCGCAAAAGAGATAAGTGATGCATGATGATGCACCATAAGACACGAATCTTATGCTTATGTTATAGTTGAATTGTACATTTATTACTTTCATAAAACATAAACTCTGGACGGGGTTTAGCTACGAGGTTTGAAAGAGATGTGTTGAGGTAGGATGGCATGATAGAATTAAGTTTGAAAACTATATGTTCGGTCCTCTCGATGACTTGGCTATATTTGGCCAGGGTAGTGCTTACATAGCTTGAGCCGTAAGGGCCTGGAGGTAACTTGAGCCATGATGTTTTTTTTAGGACGGTAAAACACAACGAGGGTTCGTGGGGAAAAGGTTGAGGTGGATGTGAAAAGGAGGCGAAGAATGGCAGGGCTATAACGGCAATTCGTAGACCAAGGGAGAAAATGGGTGCAATAAAGTTTATCTGTCGGCATACTCCTCAGGCTTACACCGTGGATGGTGTCGTCAAACCTTTCATTTGGCACTCAACACCGCGATCCGTTGATAGAACTTTCTTCATCTGGTTGATGTTGGAGGTAGCTCTGAGCAGTTTGGATGAATTTTGTAATCAATGAATCAGTTGCTCGGCAGAGCCGTTATTGTTAACGACGCAGTAGCAACTTAGTTCAGTGACTCGGGCATGCTGTGTATCGACTCGGCACTAACAGTTTTTATAGTCTCCATAACTATATAATACGTTGATTGTTTTGCAACCTCTGGAACTAATTTTGTCTACTCATGCGTCAGCAGCTACAATACTGTAAGGATATTGGTGATACATCTAATAAAGTTTGCATTCGCCAGTTAAATACTCTGCAGTGTTCTACAAATTGGATAGTTGAATCGATATGGTAATTTACACAGGAAACCCGGTTCATTGCCAATATTTCGTTAGAAATGGTCGATTCCATGGATCACGTCACATCCTTGGATTTCCTTGTGGTGTTGGTACTCTCAATGATTTTCCATGGCTGTTTATCATATGTTGTTGCGCATGTAGCTTGTAATCAAGAGTTCATTGTTCCTCTTCTTGGCTCATAGACTGCTTAATCCCATTTTCGTTCAAAAGGTTTGAGTACTGTTTTTATCAAATTGGCCCCTAATTATGCCCTTTCGTGGTTGCTATATTTAACATAAAGACACAACACATGGTTTACGAGGTATAAAATGCAAACGTTAAAGCAGACAAATGCCATTGATAAACAATATACTCCCAAATATGCTTAACGGAACGGTGATGCTCTGGTTGAAGATGATATTGTTTACATAACATGAGAGGTTAACAACAAAATGCGCAACATGCAATTTGTAAATCTTGTAGCATTGCATTTACTGGGACCAGGATGCGTTCGCTAAAGTGCTTTAAGCCTATCAAAAGGTGATACATATGAAAAATCCCTAGGCTTTTTGTATGATGCATGTGTGAGAATCTCAAACTATCTCTGGCAACTGCCATTTTATTCAACACGAATATTCAAGAGAAAATGTTAATTAAGTTTAAGATTAACGAAATGCATTAATTACTCAACTTTCTGGACTAAGAAATAGCTGCTTCAAGCTAATCACCACTGTGCAAGGAAATCCTAAAGGCATTCATATGCTATCCATAGTATGATGTCAGTACAATCGTTTGACCTTACACGAACTTGTCATCCATATTGAATGAGGCCTCTTGAGATAATGCGCGCATGTCAGTAAGTGAACTACGGCATCATACTAAGCATGTAAAATCCCTTCGGTCATTACATGGACATAGTCCTGGCAAGTCAAATCGTTCGGAACCATGCAAGGATGACAGTCCCCTCAATCTGGTTTGTATTTAAAGTAACCTGCTATTTGAACCCTTTCATGCAACTGTCAACGAAATCGCTGTAATGCCGAACAATTACATAAGTCATCATACCTCTGAGCTAAAAGACATTGTAATGTGGAATTTGGCAATAACATTTGTAATGGAAGGTAATGGATGAAGATGATTACGATACTTGCGTGGCTCCTCATATTCATTTCTTCTATTCGGTGAAAACCCATTGCGCACATTGAGTTACAAAAGACCTAGCACGAATTACCTCTACTATACAATTTTGCAACATGATCGTTTACAGGTCAGAGAAAGAGCCACAAAGTGATCAATCTAGTCACGAGGGATCCACATTCTCGACTGCAATCTGTCAGTCCAGCATATATTTAACAAAACCATTCGAACAGAACGCCATTCACCTATTTGCCATACATGATGCTAGATAGATTTCTAATTATATTGTAGCGAACATTAATACCGATAAAGACACTTGTTTAAGCATTTGCCTCTGGTGCAAAACTTTTTTTATACTATTAATGGACACTCCACAATCAATAGCAGTATATACTTAGTCATGCGTGTGCATGCGCATCGCTGCCAACACACAGAAGTCTGTCCGATACTAATAAGTTAAAGCTTACCATACTAAGCCCGATATTAACTGTTGGCTGTTTATTCGTTTATCATTGATAATATATGTGATGTAACAGTGCAACTTTTATGATCGGCCATGTGTACTAATTGGGATGACGTTGACGTTAAGCGCCTTCTTAGTATGGCCATGCTAGAGCTGAATGTATATGGTGGAATATAACAAACATTTTTATTGTGAATGATTGACTGTAAGGAGGGTGCCATACAACCAAGAACCAATAACAGGCACATATTAAGATACTGCTAAATGCAATACTAGCGCAGCCATAATGCTCGAAAATATCATAGCAGTGGTTAAATGGTAAACAAACAACTAACCAACAGACATATTAACACTTAATGACAAACCTGTAGAGACAAACATTTTGCGACATTACTGAATAGCTGCACAACTTAATCTACAGTAAACCATATTGATCGCAGCACTTGGTTCAGTGACGCTCATGAAAGTCATTCATATGGCAGATGAAGCAAATATTCTTCAAACTTGGAAGCATTGAGATTAGACAAGGCAAAGTAGTACCCTGCTACATTCATACTGCCTCTTTATGTGCAACTTTTAAGTGAACAATAATACCAGATACACCTTGTTTTTTTTGTTCAACTTTTAGGACGCTCACAATATATATACATGTATACACAAGCGCGATCTTTCTACCAAAAATATATTTCAATTCAACTGACGACGACTATCACGTAATCTCAGTAAATAATTTTGTACTACATAAAATGTATTGTCATTATAACTATTGTTGTAAGACTCCCCCTCAATTAATAAATATTCTTCTGTAAAGCCCGGCTTCAATGTGCAAACTCCCCTGACACCGCAACCGCACAAAGTATGCACAGCGAAAGTAACTCCATAGGCTAGTTTGTCTACATATACAATAGTTAGAACGCATATTCTATTTGTTATTCACGATCGCAACAGCCGACAGCCGAAACAAGCACATTTGTGTACGTTGGTGAGAATAAAGCAGTAATATATTAACTTATATATGTTACGCCTTTATTTTCGGTTCTTACAGATGAATTACAAGTTATTATAATCAGTTTGGGATAACTAGTTACTCATATGCGCATCTTCAGTAGCGTGTCGTCAAACGTTCCTCACAGGGTTAGTACGATGCAATTATCTACTAATAATATAATCTACTGTTAAGTTGCTGTTTGAAAAACTCATTTCTTCTGTCAAAAGGTACCGGTGGGTTGTACATTGGTTTTTCTCAGTGGAAACACTTGCATCATATGATCAGCTAGGGTAATTATTGACGACAAAGATGCCACAAAGTGCTAAAATAGATACCATATTTAAAAGCTCTGTACACTGCTTCGGCGGAACAATCCATTATCCTCTTCTTTATAAATGTATTATAGAACAAATTATTTTCGATTTCTACGAAATTCTTCAAAAAATTACAAAGAAACATTACATTTTTTTGTAATTGCAACTGCCTACTATTTTAAGAACTTGTCAAAAGGGTTCGCACGATTATACTTTTACCAATCAACTTGTGACAAATTCATCAATAGTACCTACATTCGGGCAATTAAATTCGTAATGTCGATATTTAGAAACCTTCAGGCCTACGTCCTTCACATTTTTGCGTTGTTAACCTATCCCTTGTTTAAACACATGCGTACAATTCCAATAATGTATATTCGGCCCATGGAGCTTAGACACAAAAGTAGTTCGACTGTTGGATGCGGGTCACGACTAAAATAGACTTACACACGACCAGTCATGGAAACAATGGGTTGTTTAGAGAAAATAATGAGGGTATCAGACGATTGCGTGCGATGGAGGAAGTGACATCAATAGAATGCTGCAGTTGATGAAAGATGTGGGTATGCCACAGGAACTAAATGAAACATGAAAAAAGCTTTAATTTGCTCATAAATCTCAAGTCACGATTGAACTGTTGCAAATAAATGTAATTTGGAGTCGCATAATAAACATCTTTGGGAGTTAACATTGATTTGCCTTAGTAGGTGACTGGAATGGATGAAGACATTGCGATACGTGGGTACAAGCACAGCCCACTTGGATAATATCGGATGTCCTGCTCTTTTAACTAATTCCCGCCGATGGGAAACGAGTGTCATGCAATACAAATAAGCCACCAGGAATAGATTATATCCGTTTTGAAATGATCGGTGAATGATAGGATGCGTCTTAGCAATGTAGCTGTGATCGTTCAAGGTGCAAAATCATTGTCAATTATCATTATCTACCGCAATAACTACACTCGCTTCAGCTATAGTTAGAAATAAATGTGTGATGTAGTGGGCTTCTCTTTCGTTGAGCAATCAAGTTTGTGGGTTCTGTGGGGTTTCTTTGCGACTCAAAGTATTCGAGCAAATTTTGTGGACAGTCTCCATATTAGTCCTTCTATATCAATATGTTGCTCGCAGTGGAAGGCCGGGGTTGATGGGTTTGAGGGATCGCTGATCAAGTTACAACTGAATTATGACTAATGCAAAATATAGAGTAGTCGATAATAATGATTATATGTAAAGATACCAGATATGAATATTTATAGATATTTAGAACCGCATTGGTGGGCTGCTTTACACACTCATTCTAGTGAAAATGTTTGATCATGACTACAGCCAGCTTGGTAGTGCAGGATAGCAGCAAATACAGCATACTTCAAATATATTCATTGCAAATATATTATTTCTTAATTCAACGTGAAATATTGACGGCATTGAGAAACATATCACGCATTTTAGGGCAGTTTAATTTTGTCGCGTTGACAATATATCACATGGTCTCCATAATCGGCTTTGTTATCGCGATAAACGTCGTTAATTTATAGCTCAGTTTGATGTATTGATCTGTGTCATTTGGGTGATTGCACCAATGATCCTGACACTTCTTCGTCGTTTACCTTTCACTTTGCCTGTGCGATTGACCAGAAGCTGATTATATCTATCAGCATTAATTCGCTCCATTATTTAACGTATCAGACCTCTTTACCGCATATAGAATAGGACAGTTCTGATGGGCGCATTGTGTAGGTTTATGGCAGCCGATGCATTTTGTTTGTCGCTCAGTGGCGCACCGTCATACCACTAGCGTGTCATGAAGTACACAATATCTTCAATCAAGGCGTTCCTTTCATAGTCTGAACATTCCCCATGCTTGTTATTTTGAATATTTTACCTTAATTTATCCTATAATGCAAACAATGTGTCACAACAACTAACTAGGTTGGTAGTACACTGCCAGATATATACTGGTTACTTATCTACTAAGTACATTAATTCAAATGACCGATTCCATGAACTTATAATCGACGGTGGAGTTTGTCAATAAGCCTTCTATAATTGTCAGAATCATTTGCTCATACAACTTAAAACTGGTCTTCCCAAAAGCCTAGATCATAATCCAGATCAATCAAGATAAAAATACACCTTTGGTATACCCGTATTAATAAGTAAGACATGTCTTTAGATTATCCATGTTACTGGCCTCTTGCTTTGATCACATTGGATGATGTGTCATATGCATTTGCGTGAACCTATTTCAAATCTAGACACAAACGCGCAAGGTAAAGCCTGAGTAACTGAATGCAGTGATTTATTTACATTTGACATCAATTTAAAATCCTGATCCAAACTGCTCAGCGGATGGAAATCTTATCGGCTGAAGCGTCAGTGCACCATCTCTTGACAGACAGCACCCCGCATCCTCATATGTGACGGCGGCAGTGTAGCCAAATGTATCATCCTGAATGAGTGCCGATCATACGCACATAAAGCAAGACGTGACGCAAGACCTCTAATCACTTCATCTAGCCAAGAAGACAATATGCGAGGAGACCCTAATGGTACCCTAAGAACACTTGTTATGTGCGCCTGATTTTGTTATTCATTGGCAACATTGGTGAAGGTCTATGTGGGATGTGGGACTATCATAACTGTTAATCGGTAATCATTATGGAGGCTGTGCCCTTTGCTTAATCCAACCACGAATGTTACCGTAATTCCCCCTGACCATGAGAATAGTCAATGTGACATGTATGTGAGGTAACTGTCTTAAAACGGACAAATTAGAACGTTTATTGTCAATGTTTACATGTAACGTGAAAAAAGCTGATTTTGGAAACACCCTGTCTGATGCGGATGTCGATATTGTTGTTAGTGTTCGAGATTATATTTTGTTGTTTCAAGGTATCCCTGATTTGGCCGAAAAATGTTTTTATTCAGCGATTGCACGCAAACCTAAATTTCTACCTGCACTAAATTTTTGCTGTCGCACAAGTTGTCAGGATAAAGATGCGAGTTAGTTGATGTTACCTTAAAGTGGTCTTAAACGCAACGCACATGCCAAACGCTTCGTAATGTGGCAAATGAAAAGTCAAATCGATCTGAGAGCAGCTCTTCTTACGAATCGTCAGCAGTTGTATAGATTTGCGCAAAAATTATATCCTTATTGAAAACTTCCGTGTGATACACCAGTTTCCTGGGAAAACTTTTTTTGTTTTATTGTGGCTCTTCTTAATTTTCATTTCCTTCATACATATTTGTATGCATGAGATGCCTAAATATTGAAAATAATCGCTTGTTAATCCAATCAGCTAAAGCCCAAATGACGGATTGCTATACATTTTTCGCTGTCGCATGTTTTAATGGCGTGCACTATTTCAAAACGAGGGTGCAATTACTTCGCCTACATTAATTGAAAGCAGCCGACAAATGACTAACATAATGCCAGCTTGTGAGTTAATCATATAGCTGCTCTCGTTAATGAACACCTGCGTCGTGGGTGTGAAAAAGGCACGACTTGCTAATTACCATTTGATGCGTAGAACTGCAACTGCATCACTTGCACTGTGATAAAGATAACGGGACAGTTGTCACATATTCTTCTCCGTTATTCATTATGTTTTTAAGAAGTACAGATTTTTTTGTGGATTCCATCACACCGAATATGTTGAAATCAATATATGCTCCACTCTTGCCGTTAATTGTCGTAGCAGCACTGGCCTTTGGGAATGTACATGACACAATCCTTGTTCATATAATTGAATAGCCTTATAACACGGAAAATATATGTTGGCCCCGGTTCACTGTATGACGTAGAGGTTTTGTCTTAGAAACAAATTCCTGTTTAAGAAGAAGTTTTTTCTGTCCAGGATTCTCGCTCAGGTGATGCAAAGAGATATGTGTTGCATGATGATGGACCATGCGACATGAACCTTAGGCTTATGTTATCGATGAAACGTACATTTGTAACTTTCATAAAACATAAACTTATGAAGGGGTTTCGCCTAGAGGTTTGAAAGAGATGTGTTGTGGTAGGATGTCATGATAAAATTATGTTTGGAAGAATATGTTAGGTCTTCTCGATGACTTTGCTAAGCACACTTTTCAACGTTGGTGAAAATATTACAATTCATTACAAATCTCACATAAACGCGGAAAATAATTGGCATTAAGTTAATGTAAAGCATTGCCGACCCACGTGTATATTCTTGCACCGATTCATATTGTATTTAGTTGTAAGAGTTATTGCATGTGATTGTTGATAGTTTTGAATAAAATAGTCAAAGATATGTTGCCCCTGAGAAGCGTGCCATTGATCATAGTTGTACCGCTTAAGTTAATAACCAGCACACATTCACTATTGTGCACCAGCACCATGCTATGAAAAGTGCATGAGTGTTGCTAACCATATTTGATCAAGAGCATCTGAAAACGATATAACTCAATATTGTAAACTATTGCCAGAGCTGTTTCATATCTCAGCTGCATGATAATGTCAAGCTGCATTAGCAGAGTCATAAAAAAAATGGCCGGCTAGACGCTAAGGACTGATTAGCTTATGTGATGTGTTACAGTTATGTCGGTTCTAAGAGACTATGTAGCATTTTCCAGACCATCTGCTGCTTCGCACAGTTATACTTATACTAAATAATTCGATAAATTCAATTCAAATTCAATAATATTACCTACATTTGGGTGATTAAATTCGTTATGTCTATATTTAGATACCTTCAGGCAAACGTCGTACTAATTTTGTACGTTGTTAACCTATCGTTCATTTAAACACCTGCATTCAAATAATGTACGTTCGGCCCATGGAGCTTAGAAACAATAATAATCAGGCTATTGGATTCGGGACACGACTAAAATAGACTTACACACGACAAGTCATGGAAACTATGGGTTGTTTAAAGAAACTAATGAGAGTCTCAGACGATTGGGTGTGAAAGAGAAAGCGACATCCTTAGAATGCTGCAGTGGATGAAATATGTGAAAATGCAGTAGGAAATAAATGAACCTGGGACTAGCTACATCAAATGGGTAACAAGAGCTTTAATTTGGTCATAACGACAATCACATTTCATCCTAAGGCAGAATTGAACTGTCTGCAATCAAATCTAATTTGAAGTGAGCATAGTAAAAATCATAGGGAGTTTACGTTGCTTTGCCTAAGGAGGTGTTATTGTGACGGGAATGGATGAAGACATTGCGATACGTGGTTACTAGCATAGCGTGCTTGGAAAAATTCGGATGCCCTGATCAGTTAACGAATCCCCGTCGATGGGTTCTAGAAGTGTCCGCAGTATGAGCATATATGTATGTTAACCAATTTCGAATTCAACGAAAACAAAAGGACAAATTTGGATAATATCATCTTCCAGACATTCTAGAATTTAATGAAACATTGGCTCAAGGTTATGAATATCTGATGGATGATGTTAAGGTGAGAGGTCATATCCCATCCCGCTTTTTTAATTTCTGTACCTGATAGGCAATCACTAACATCACGCATTTGTACATCATGTCGTGCACGAACTAGTGGCTGCTAGGTTTGGTATTTTATGAAGAAGCCAAATGCACACGTGCTGATTTTGTTGGTTATCGGCCTCAATGTGGTCCTTTAGATAGGATCGACATTATTGGATAGAAACCGCAATTATCCGTGTTTCACAGTAGAACTCTGGAAAATTTATGTAGGTGTCTATATGTGTTCAATCGTGAATTAAGTAGGTTGTCGCCACGAACGTAGCAAAACATGCGAAACATACAGTCAAGATTTGAGTCCATCGCATTTCTGAGGCGTTCAAGCTATTTACTGCAACCATGTATTGGTATTTATCCTTTTCCCACCTTTATATGGTTCATCGCCTAACGTTAATCAAGCATCCACATCAGTTACTTCTGTGTAAGTGGTATACTCGCCCAACATTTTGGGAATCCCGACTGACAAAGACACAGGTTGTTGGTTCACGAAATCATCACCTGTCCCACCCTTAAGCTCTCATTTATTTGAAACATATCCCTGCCTACTAAATTGCGCATTGTTTGCATCTTCCTGGGTAATCGAACGCTTATCTTCAGGGTTCAGGGAGTGAAAACGCGTTAACGGCGTGCTGTAACACTGTCAAAACCGAGTCATGATTGATATGTCTATAAATTGAAAACACGGGAAGCACCAATTATTATTTGACAAGTGATTGAAGTGTTCTTTCAATGGTGAGAATATTAGGGCGATCATAATTCTATCATTATCTTGATAGGTAACGCATACTTCAAACTGGGTCAATCACTTTTGATTGTGATTATCAAAACATGGTCGCGATCACATAAATTCCATTACGCCTTGACCCATAATTTTGATTCAAAATACAGCACCATATTGTTATCTTCTTGCTATGATATGTGATAACAGGATCACCACTGTTGATATATTAGGAGGGAGTACTTCAACGATTATTGTGCATATATCATCTTAGATAGAGAAGTCGATAATAATGATTATTTGTCAAGATACCAGATATGAATATTTATAGATACTAAGAATCACAGTGGGGGGCTGCTTAACACACTCATGCAAGTGTAAATGTTTGATTATGACTACAGCCAACATGGTAATGCAGGGTAACTATAAATATAGCATACCTCAAGACACACCAAATACTCTAATATGAAATGCATTTCAAATATATTATCTCTGAAATCAGTTTGCTATATTGATGGTGATGGTTCAAATGACCCTGCGCGATTGACCAGAAGCTGAGTGTATCTATACACATTAATTCGCTCTGTTAATTAACGTATCAGACCTCTTTATCTCATAGAAAATAGGACAGGTCAGGTAGGTGCATTGTATAGATGTATGGCAGCTATGTTCCCGCCATGCAATATCGCTGTAAAGGATTACAAAGGTAAAAGCGTAATTGATCCATCCAGAAGAAGAGAAATGTAAGGTTATACATTTCAATATGTACGACTGTAGCATTTCGTTCAATGCCGTCTTATGTAGCAGGTCAGCCGGAAATGCCTCGTTTTGATATGTCAGGTAACATTTTGGTAACTAACAAAACCGGTGGTAGTTACTGATTTAGTTGACATTATGTTTGGCATGCTTAAGCAATGCTCACACCATTGAGGGTGCCCAAACACATTGGTACGATTGCATTTCCCGGCCGAATTCGCACACTTATATATATATATATATATATATATATATATATATATATATATATATATATATATAGATATATATATATATATATAGATATATATATATATATATATATATATATATATATATATATATATATATATATCTATATATATATCTATATATATATATATATATATATATATCTCTATATCTCTCTCTCTATATATCTATATATATATATATATATATATATATATATATATATATATATATATAAATATATATATACTTGCTCTGGTAATAGTACCCCACCGACAACTACCATTAGCGCCGTTGAATTTCGTTTGTCACTCAGTGACGCACCATGATACCACTAGCCTTGCCATGGAGTATGCAACATCTTTAATCAAGGCATTCTATGCATAGTCTGAACAATTAAAGGTTCATTCCCCATGCTTGTTCTTTTTAAAACATTTATCGCATAATTTATCCGTTAAGACACACAATGTCAATAACTAACCAAGTTGGTAGTTCACTGCCAGATACATATAGATTACTTATCTACTGCGTACATGGATTCAAGTAACTGATCCCATGAACTTAGCTACGATCCCGGTGCAATTTGTCAATAAGCATTCTATAATTGTCAGGATCATTTACTCATACTAACACATGCATATAATACATCCACACGTCCCACTCGGAAGTGATTCAGTTGATTGGTAATATTCATTTAGCGCTATTATCTCTACTTACGCAACGGTCAAAATGACACGAAGATGCACTCATATAGATTGGTGGATTAACAGTATGCTTGGCCTCTTAAGGTACTTATGATGTATTCCATATATCAGTTCGTCGCTGCCCTTGCCTCTCGATTCTTCTCTCGTTCTCTTAACGAGTCCAGGTAAGAGCGGTGTCGTGTCTGGGTATGATACGGTCGGACAACTACATAGAGGCATCTGGCGATCTTCTTATCATTGTGCATATTTAAAAGATCAATTGTATGCGTAAAGAATACATGAACACGCAATATGCCACAAAATCATCGGCCATTGGCTAATTATATCGCACAAAAATACATATATGCATTCATTTATAGATATATATGTATAAACGAAACTTTTATATAATTGTCTTGATTGGTATCATATATGTACCAATGGTTTCAAAGACCGGAACGCCATATGCAGACTCGGCAAGATGAACTGGCAATAATCGCTCGCAAACATTACGCCATAATCACATAGTCGATACTCCGTTCAACTGGTCGCCCCCAAAGTCTAGATCTCAATCTAGATAAATCAAGGTTAAAAGATTCCTTTGGTCGACCCTTATGACTAAGCATTTCATGTCTTAAGATTATCCATGTTACTGGCCTCTTGCTTTGATCACATTGGATGATGTGTCTAATGCAGTTGCCGAATCTATTTCAAATCTAGACACCAACGCGCCAGCTATCTGTATGTTGTGAATTGTGTTTTTGACATCAAAAAATGCCATACGACGAACGTCGAGTGTATAAAAAAATTTCTAGTACTTCTATAAATAACGGCCAAGTGTCTGGGAAAAAATAAATGTATCCTCATTTCTAGCTAGCTATTGTCTGGGAAAATGTGTGATTTTTGTTGTGGTAGAACAAATTCAACTCAGAGCGCGCCCTGTGACGTAGCGGGAGAACAGCTAATCATTTTGAACGGGGGTAATGTTGTTGGTAAATAGGTTCACGCAATGACTTCCGGCAATTATTGCGTAGCGCTTGTGCACAAAGCTTGCACTCTAGGAACAACGCAATCATGGTAAATTGATGCTTTACATAAATTTATAGTTAGATTTATAGGCAACAGTGATGGAAAGGCCCATTCATTTGCTATAGTGAATAGACTAATCCAGTAACCATGCCAACATCAGAAACAATACTCATTTTATGCAATGATCAGAGCACCTTCAATCAAACAATTATTGAGGATTGCATTGCGGTTCAGGCATTCATTCAGTCTGTATAAACCACCAAAAATATGTCATTCTAGTCACTGGTTAAACTACTCTAAGTGCAATGGAATAAACTTTGCGATATGGCAACAGAAAAATGTATAGTTTGCCAGGTTTCACAAAATCCGCGCTTATAATCTATTGTACTTCTTAGATCGGGAAAGATATGAAGTCAGAGAAGATTGTGACTATTTGTGTGCTGCGCTGAGCTCTCATTACAACGCTCTTCTTAGTGTGCCATGCTTATTTGTGTCTAAACTAATCGTCAGTCTTATTTGTGTATTTACGCTGTAAGAACGTGCGTTGTATCATAAATGCAATTGACTAATGTGTTGAACATGAGAACAATCATCTTAGGAAGTCTTGCAAACTTTCCCCGGACATTATGCTGATAATGTATGAGATTATGAGAAACCCCTGTCCTCTCGTTGCGTCAAAAGCAATGGCAGCCTAAGTGGTGTTATCAATCACTTCCTTCCATTCAAAATTGAAGCCTCATGATATATCACAGGAAAAATAATATGATGGCTTTACAGACGCCAAACAATGGTCAATATTTGTCAGTGTGAGTGCGTGACCATATAGGATACCCACGATTGATGGATTGATGATAATTCGGCATGGCTCTTCGTGGATTACAAGCACACTTGCTGTCTTTAATATCAACATCGTAGGACAACTATAAGGGCTGATGTTTAGGGATGGCCGATATGATTGTTGATGCGGCTTGATTATGTTAATCTAGCATTTCAATTCCCACCGGTATTTAATATAAATGGAGCACAACGTCTTCATTTCTTGTATTAATAGAAGAAGAGTTGCTGATTTATACAGATTGTTTTATTATTTCAAGATAAATACCCTGATTTGACCGTAAAATGTTCAAAGCACTCGTGCTCATGTAATTATCGTGAAAACAGAACTTTTTAGCGAATGCACTCAAACATAAACATTTTGCTTTCTCACAATTGGGCAAGGTATCAAAAGTGGTCACGTTAAATATGCGAGTTTGTTGATGCTACCTGAAGTGGTTTTAACCGCAAGTAACAAAACTGAAACGCACAAGCACAACGTTTAGTACGGTGCCGATGAAATGTACAATCAATCAGAGAGCAACTCTCCTTACGAATCGTCATCAGCTGTATCACTTAGTGAAGACTTGCGTGTGATACACCAGTGTCTTGGAACCAAAAACATGTTTGATTTATTGTTGCTCTCCTAATTTTTACTTCCTTCACACATATATATTTATGAGATGTCTAAATATTAAAAGGAATCACTGGTTAATCCAATCAGCTACAGCCCAAATGACGGATTGCTATACTTTTGCGCTGTCGCCTGTTTGAATTGCGTTACTATTTCAATACGAGGATGCAATTACTTTGCCAGCATTAATTCAAAAGCTGCCGACAACTGGCTATCACGTAATGCCAGCTAGTGAGTTAATCACATAGCTGCTTTCGTTGTTGATCACCTACGTCCTGGCAGTGAACAAGGCGCGACTTGCGAATGACCGTTTGACACGTAGCACAGCTTCTGTGTCATATGTGCTGTGATAAACAAAAAGGTACAGTTGGCGCATATTCGTTATGTTTTTACAAGGAACAGAGTTTCTGTAGATCCCATCGCAACGAAGATGTTGAAATCAATATCTACTCTATTCTTGCCATTAATTGACATGGCAGCACTGATCATGTGAAATATACATGAAATTAATCACATACCTCATTATATACTTGAATAGTCTTATTACACGGAAAGGATATATCGTTCACGGTGCACTCTATGTCTGTGTTAATTGTTTCAATCGATACCCACACTAATATACCTGCGTGGACACATTGAATAAATAGATCACTCAGTGCTGCCCCGGACGGAGGTGGCATTTTAATCTACCCAAATTACCCTTAACAAAGCGTTCGTCTTTCTACCATAGATTTTGACACGTACATATTTTTTCCACTGTCTATTGCGTGTTAATTCGCTACCGATGTCTTCATGTCTTTGGGTCTCTTATCTGCCACAAAATTCCAACGACGACGACGGTGTTGTGAATGATGGGGAGGCTTTGAGCATTTTAAAGATTGAAATATTTCATGCGTTCGGTAAATTTGGTAATCAAGGATCAGTTGCTTGGTTGCGTTTTTGAACTCTATCTTTGTGTGCTACGCAGCAGCAAGTTTGTTTCGTGACTCGCGCTAAGCTTTATGCCGACTCGGCAATAACCGTTTTTATAGTCTACATTACTATATTTTACGATTTTGCAAACTCTGGTACTAGTATTGAAATAGCATGAATCATGAAGGTTCTATGTAAAAAAAACTAGTTATAGTCCTTACCTATTTCGGTTAAATCGATGCGGCCGCGGACGTCACATAGTGCAGGCATACGAGGGTTAAAAAGAACTAGCAAATAAACATTATAATCCGCCTATATCAAATTAATATCCCCCGTGCAGCTGCCCATGGAAGCTGCAACCTTTATAGCGTTCTAGCTTTTTTCGCTGCCACCAATCTCATATATCCAGTGCATGTAGTTCTAGAAATTACTTCTCGTCGCAAATGAACGCAAACACGTGGTTGTTCCCCCAAAAAATTGTTATTATTCTTCTTTATAAACAAAGTCGGAAACCACGTTTGAATATAACGCTTTAGGTCAATCCATGTTGGCAAATATAACAGTAATCGGTTTTGGTTTTACATTGTTTTCTATTCTAAGCCTATTGACAAACAAATTTACATTACACAGCAAATGTTTGGCATGTGTCAATACATTGTTGTTGTCTGTCCAACGCTTGACATTAACGAACGTATGATATCAGTATTGCTTGGAATAAGTAGACAATCACATCAGAACTTAAATATACTGACCTTTTGTAGGGTCATGGAATAGTATACGTCGTATTTGCATGTCACAATGAGGGTGCCGTCACATGAACAGTCAAAGCAATCTATTACCTCTCATCAAAGTGTATCATAGCAATTAACCGTGTTGTCTCGTAAATGTCTTTTCTACATGGCTCCTAGGTTGCTAAACATACAGACACGACACATGGTCCACGAGGATAAGAATGCAAACGTTACAGCTGGCAAAGGGCGTTGATAAACAAACGCGAGTAATCGTTCCTCAAACAAATAGTAATAACTGCCACCGACACCACCACAAGCTCTGGTTGAAGATGATATTGCTTGCATAACATGAAAGGGTAGCAACCAAATGCGCAACATGCAATTTGTAAAGCTTTTAAAGCATTGCCCTAGGAGGTCGCTAAAGCGCTTTAAGCTTATGAAAATATGACACCTGTGAATGCTTCCCAAGCTATTTGTATGAGGCATAGAAATTCACTATGTGAGAATCTTAAGCTATTACTGTCAATTCCCTTTATATTCAACAAGAATTCTAAAGTTCTAGATCAACGAATTGCATTCATTACTCAACTAGCTGGACTTAGAATATCGATATGAAGCTAATCACGACTGTGCAAGGAAGCCTTAAAGGCATTCATATGCTATTCATCGTATGAGGTGTGTTCAATCGTTAGACCCTACACGAACTCGTCATCCATAATGACTGAGGTTTCTTAAGATAATACGCCCATGTACGTTTTGTGAGTAAACTGCATCATCATACAAAGCATGTAAAATCACTTAAATCATAACATGGTCATTGTCCTGGCAAGTCAAATTGTTCAAAGTCTTGAAAGGTTGTTAGTCACTTTGCTATGCTACTCGTTTGCTCTATCTGGTTTGTATTTAAACTAGACGGTCTAAATAAAGCTATTTGAGCCCTTCTATATAACTGTCCAAGAAATCGCTGTAATTCAGAGCAGTTACATAAGACATCAGCATACTTCTAAACTAAAAGACATTATAATGTGGAATTGGGCTATTGAAATATATGTTTTGGTGCATAACGTTTGTCATTTGAAATATACATGGGAAGCAATGGACTGAAATAGTTTAGATGTACATAACTTCGAACAACAAAGTTATGGATGAAGATGATTACGATACTTGCATAGCTCCCCATATTCACTTCTTTTATTCGGCGCAAACACATTGCACATACCAAGTTACAAAATACCTAGCACGAATTACCACTTATATACATTCGACCTTTGTGTCAAACATAACAACAAGCATCTGCCCATTGTTGGCCATGAGTAAAGAACGAAACCGTTTGGAAGGGAAGCATTTTCCTGAAATCGATCTGCAAGCATATTGTGATGTTTTAACAGGAAATACAACCATATTTCACATGACGCATAGAATATGTGACTAATTTTGGCGACAGACTCAGCTATGCGGCAAAGTAATAATTTTATTAATCGGAAACTCCCTGAGGACTATTTGTAATCGTCTATTTATACCATGCAGCATTGGAATGCATCCGATAATGGGGCATGCTAAGTACGTAATTTATTAAATTCGGGTGGAAAAGGGGAAAGAGAGTCCCATTAATTAATGATGCACCTCAGCTATTTCAATGTGGCGTGCTTTGTAATGAATGCAAACTGAGAACAGGGTGAAGTTATAGGGGCTCCATGCTGACGGATTCGATGTCGCAGTGAAGCACTTTGGTAATACACTTAATGCTGATCGATCTTTTTTCTGACATTTGCTTAATGAAAAAGTGCAACTTCAACTACACTGTAACATTTGTATTTGAAATAAGACCGCAATCAAATACGACGTGAATATAAGCAAATAACTTTCGACATTTTATGTACGGCAATGCCATCATATAGCCGATGATCTTTTAATTCGTTCACGACGCAGCGTTTTACACAGTTGTAGGAGAAGCAATTGCAGACACATATTACGATACTGTTGAATGCAATGTTAGTGCTTGCAAATGGCACTGCAGTGGCTCTATTGTAAACCGTGTAGCACACAGCCAACTCACATTTGAGTTCTTATAAGCGACCATATGGATCAGTGGTTAATTTTGTCCTCATAGCGGACAAGTAATTAAAACTTACTCGTTTTAGTTCAACACGGTTGAAAAATGTATCAGACGTTTAAACACATCATGACATAGAGTTCGTTATTGGACCATACGAATGGCGGCAAGAGCAATGTTGATCGTAGCAGGTTGTTTAGTGACGGTCATGAAAGCCATTCAAATGGCAGATGAAGCAAATGTTGTTAACATTATGAAAGGTGGTGATTACACAAAGCAAAGTACTACCACATACTTTCTCGCCGTACGCAACTGTACATCGTACACATAGTCTTTATCGACCAGTTAAGGCAATATCCACACACAGTGTTGCATACACAGACAGCTTACCATGTTTGATCTGAAGCATATGAAATCGATAAAACTCAATATTGCCAGCTATTGCCAAAGCTCTTTAATATCTCAGTTGTATGACAATGATAAGCGACTTCAAAAGATAAATGACCGACTAGTCTCAACTTGCTGTGTTCGCAAAAGACTAATTGGCTTCTGTGATGTGTTATAGTTATTTCGGTATTAAGCTCTATATCATTTTACAATCAAACTACTGTTGCACGTTGGTTTATTCTCGATCATTTCAACACCCTTTATGCAAAGGGAAAACCAAGCTATAGCGACATAGCGAGCAGATTAAAAATTAGACAGAGATTGTATCGGGCTATAACATATGGGTTCCAGCTCATATTGACCTTCTCAGGAATGCAACACTTGAATAGGAGAAAATCATTTCCGGATGCGGTTATGCCTGCAGATACAGCAGCTAGGGTGCATATCGCATATTACTGACCTTGCCCAAACTATTATTATCTACTGTAAATCCGCTGCTCAAAAACACATTTCTATTGTCAGTGGAAACGGTTGAATTATATGATCAGCTAGGGTGACTATTAACTACAAAGATGCCACAACGGCGAAAATATTAATCATATTAACGAGCCTTGTACACCGAGTAGGCAATACAATCCATCATTCTCTTCTCATTAATGAAATATCGAAACAAATTGAATCAACGACGCATAATGAGAATTATTTTCGAATACTATGAGACAAAAGCACATTTTATCGTGTGATATGGCGACTGCCTTCGCACAATTATGCTTAAATAATCCGTAACTAATTCAATAACAGTACCTGCATTTGGATGTTTAAATTCGTTATGCCGATATTTAGCAAAGCTTCAGGCATAGGTCGCGCTAATATCGTGCGTTGTTAACCTATCATTCATTTAAACACCCGTTAAAATTACCACAATAACCTGCTCACAATTCAAATCATGTAAGCAATCCGGCTATTTGATCCAAGTCACGACTTAAATAGACTTATACACGACCACTCACGGAAACGATGGGTTGTTTAAAGAAACTAATGAGAGACTCAGACATTGTGGTACGTGGGGATTAGTAGAGTCTACTTGGATGATATCGATGCCCTGATCAGTTAACGAATCCCTTCCGATGACAGAAGTATCATGCAATACAAATTAGTCACCAGAAATAGATATATATATATATATATATATATATATATATATATATATATATATATATATATATATATATATATATATATATATATATATATATATATATATATATATAAGGTATAAAATATATATATATATATATATTCGAAATCAAAGCTATCACTTATCCCCAGATCTGACCAAACTCCGATTTTATAAATGTTTATGTATATGTATATATATATATTTATATATATATATATATATATATATATATATATATATATATAATATATATATACATATATATATATATATATAATATATATATATATATATATATATATATATATATATATATATATATATATATATGTATATATGCATTCATGTATATATATACGTTTAGATATATACATATATATATTGCATGGTTGTTTAACTATTACTATCGTTTGTTTATTTATATATATATATTTATATATATATAATATATATATATATATATATATATATATATATATATATATTGCATGGCTATTTAATTATTACTATCGATTGTTTATATATATATAAATATCAATATATATATGTATATATGTGTATGTATACATATATATATATATATCTATATATCTATATATGAAGACATATATATAAATGCATATATTTATATATATTTACATATATATATTTATATATATATATACTAGTGACACGAGAGTCACTTGTAAATCGTTGCAATGTGTCGGAAGATGCACTGGCTGCATAACCGACGTGCAGTAACTAACGGCCACATTAGCTTCACCGTTGTGAGCTAAGCTATATATCCTGCATAATAACCTTGGGGTTATTATAGATGATATAAACATGCGCTCCACAAATATTTTCGTCCGCGTAGATACCACTGAGCATAGAGTTCAGCATTTTATTTGCAAGCAATACCAAGGGAAAGCTTGAGCAGAACATATGTGTATTGTGCGAATTTGCAGTAAATTCAGCTACACAGTACCATTCTCCAAGCAGCTTATGCAGACTCAATCAACCGAAACTTCTAAGAGTGGCTATCACGTCATGTCAGGCGTCGGGCTAATCACAGACCAGTGCCAGTTAATTGAGTTCTAGGCAATGTCAATGAAGCATATACTCATTGTGCCTTTTGGCTCGCCGCAACAAGCAAGGCCAGTAGGTCAGTATGAACATAGCCTGGAATAAAGTGGCAGCCATGGAAACGTGAATTCAAATATTAGTACATTACAGAAATTGTTCGTGATCAAATTGATCTATGCTTTCTCGATATCTGTTTCCTATAACAATCCCAATTGCGTAAAATGAATGATTTGTTTAATAACATATAAATCACTTTGTATTGTTAACAAAGTTTTTTTACAGGTCTGAGGTTAATGTCCCACGCTTCTGACAGATCATGCGCCAATGGCTGATATCTGGATAGTTAAGTTAATTACTGCCTAGCTCAATCACATCGAAAATAATGGCTCTGGCACACAAACAAATCAATGCAGTTGTTGTATTAGAAAAGGTGACTGAAAAACGTAGTCACGCAAAATCAAGAATAGACGTTCGCCGTTTTTAAGGAAAGGCATTCATTAAAGCCTGTGGTCACACTCTGGACCAAAAATTGCCTTGCTCTCTGGTTCTGCTTAGCAATATTGGATTGCAGTAACTAATTAATATTACGAGAAGGTATATTATCGATTTTTTCGAAAATTCGGGTGGTAAAGTCTTCATTCGAGGCTATGACTAAAAGCTCATTAAACACCGGCTATCATCCCTGAAGTGTTCAGTAACATGTAGTTTAACGTCTTTACGTGCTTCAAGATATCCGTACATTCAACTAAACAATACGCAATAGGCTTCACACTAATGTTTCTGATGTTATCGTATAGTGACGATTATGCTTAATGATAGGTAGGTACAGTGATGAATCGGCCGATGTGGTATTCACAGCTATGCCAGTCTTTTTGTTTATCTCCGTTAATACTCACCTACATAGCTCAATTAAGCATGGCAGGTGGAGGATAATGACGTGTTGACACAAGCAGCTCGGTATATTTGCTCGTATATTGCTAATGTAAACACACACCGTACATAATACCTGGCCTTTTTAGGCAAATCGAAGGCGCATTCCATGCATGCTGTTTAATCTACATATGCCTTATTGTCTGAATATCTACCTCAAACAACCTGTTAAAACCAATACAAACTCTTGTCCGGTAAAATTTCGCGTAAAATTGTCTCTTGATGACAGATCTTGCAGAATGTACAACAAGCTTGTGTGCCTATTTTGGTATCACAGCGCGCATAGCTAAACATCATATGCTGCTGCAACTATGTGAATAGGACATACGACAATGTGTCGTGCACTACTTAACATTGAAGTAACTGAGAAGTAAAAAATATAGGCCACAGGGATCTTTATTTTTATTGCTTCAGCAACACCTTCCCTTGCCAATTATATTGTCTAAATTTAGCGTCTATGCATTCTCTGTATTATGACACTCTTGTAAACCGTCTTTGGTAGGAACAGGCTTGTCGGGCCTCCTGTGATGATGGCAACTGAGCATTACAAAACATATGAAATAAGCTTAAACACATTATCAATGATATCGCGACAAGTAATTGAAAAACATTTGCTTGTAAGTTATCGTGCATTGATTGATTAAGACAACGGCAGCCCTAATTAATATTACATTTAAGCATTACATCCATTATAATATGAGGCGCGTTAATCAGCTATGATTAACGTAGCTGTGCCTGCCATTGTAGTGGGTGAGGTTTGAGAAGATTTAAACCGATGAACAAGGATATAAAAAGCTCGGAATAACAACAATGTTGCCTATCCTCATCAAACCAAAGGCTCCAAAAGTTTCTGATGAAGAGAAAGCAGTATTCTATTCGAGAGAAATATCAACACAAACGAATCGTTTGCCACGTGTCTTATACTAGGGAATACTAACCAATGCAAACCATAACTCTTAGCGTTGTCACATAGCATGCAGGGAAAATGCTGCGAATGCAGTTGTTGTTTTGAACCTCCTCGTCACACAAAGTCATAATTTAAACGGTTTTTATAATGCTCAAATCGTTCATTCTGTCAGTTGCAAAGCTCGTCTCGCGAACATTCGCAATGACACCTTGTCAATGATGTGTGAGAAATACTAGGCACCTCCTCTTCGCTTTGCGTACAAAGCTTCGGTGGCTTTAATGATATCAACGCCGTCTATATTGAAGCCCCATTATGTCATAGCCATATAAGCCGCCTGGCAAACCTGCAGCGCGTCGTCAAGAATCCCACCGACACTAGTCATTGCAAGGGCTCGCAAAATAAAAGTAATAACCAACTGTCATTTGAGCGAGTCAATTACATGTAGTTAGATGTGCGTATATTATGTCTTTATAGGTGCATGTTCCAGTCTCTATATTGGGACATGTTTGGTACACGCAGTTGCCGTATAAGTATAATAGCACAATTAAAATGCCTTGAACCTGGGATTTACTCAGAGGCTTCAAAACTATTGAATAGTTTAAATTCAATACAAATTTGAAACTTGCCTTTTTGTCTTCACGAGAACACATGAAGATAATCCAACCATCCAGTCTCCTTAAACTGCGAAATATGAGAAGAGTGATTAGAGAATCTCATCTACGGATGTATCCACTTCTAGAAAAGGTACTTGGTTAAGTTGAAAATAAGTTAAGGGATTGAGTCGGTCTCGTGTCTGTGGTAAACGACACCAATTCTTTTAAGGGCAGTTGCCGATTTTACTTTTAACTGAGATATTTCACTGATGTTTTGTTAATTGTTAATTGCCATATCAAATACGATCAAGACCACCAGTAACAAGTGTGGAGTTTATGTTTATGCAAGCCGAAATGTGGGTATTTAAAAATAAAATGTCGGTCTAATGAAGGTGCCTTATAGTCATTTGCAATATAAAACCATATTGGTAAATCATGACTTATTGTTGACACCTAATGGTGCAAACATACAACCGGAGTCTCAAACGAACAAGCCAATCACATCCCAATGTTCCATTAACTGTGTTTACACGTGTAGAGAGACCGCTTTCTTAGAGGAGCTTATAACATAACTTAAATAGAGTTAGTAAATTAGAGTTATTTCCAACGGTATATTTTCATGGATTCTGCACCAGGTGAAGGAGAAGATGTCAGAGCTCGATATTAATAGAAGCTTTAAGTCATAAGAGCCAAGAGGCGACAAGGGACAGTAACTGTCAGCCCTGGACAAAAAAGCCTTCTTTCTACTGAATACGAACTTTTACTTGTATTCATGAAGCTGTGATTGAATATTATGGATGGCTTATCAGTTGCCTCAGCTTTCGTTTCTAATCTTCTGCCTTTTGTCGCAGCAGAATTGCGTTTCCTGATTCTCTGGCCTACTCTACATAGTATGACCACACTTTATGCATCGAGAAATGCAGTCACTGACTGAACAAACACAGCGACCTTCTCAGAGTGATGTCAACTCAAATTTGTACTCCAACTACAAACCACGTTAGGGTTTTTAGGATGTTGAAATAGTGGAGATTGTCAGATGTTGATGTGATTATGGCTGCCATAAAGGTTTTAAAGAGAGTCCTCTCATACCATAGTTCAGTAAGAAACGAGTAACCTGCAGTGAATAAACCATTATGAGAATCACGGTAGTATCGAGTGCACGAATCCACGCGGAAATATGTATGGGTCGAATTCAGGAATTTAGAATGTTGTAGGAAGATATCCTATTGTACCAGATACCCTCAATTGTATTTGAAGTTGGGCAATGTATGGATGGTTTGACTACGATTTTGCAGTACCTTCAACATTCCTCCCAAAAGACAAAGATTTTGTCGATGCCACTTCTTGCAGCCCTTTATGACTTTGAGAACTGAAGGATAACATGCTCTCTTTTAACCTTCAAAGCATATATAGGCTGTAATTCGACACTTTCCGAATTCCCACCATTTGGTCTACTCATTTTGGAATATTGTGTCCATATAGACCTGTTTGAAGCATTTTGTTGGCGCTGGCATGTTTCAGATAACATCCTTGACAAGCATCGACAAAACAAAACAGTTCAGATCAAGACAATAGTGCTTACCTTGGATTGTAAGCCAATCTACAATTTTGGTCGGCGACCTGGACTGGTTCTTTTGTCCAATTCCGGTTCGCAGGTTGCTCCGCAAAACCTGTTCCACTTTTGAATTATCAGCAACATTTACGGCACTGTCGTCTAGTTTGAGAAACCATTTGTACTTTTACGTTTCAAATTTGTTTTATAACATATAGAATGCTTCCGATTGTTAATCGAGCTGTTCATAATGTTTTTGCCCAAACAATTACATCCTGAAATAATTGTCCATTATTTGTGAAGCGTTTTACAGGGCTGTGATAAATGCCTCACAGCGTTTGTGTGTGATAAAAAAACAGACCCGCTGCTAACAATTCATGCTCCGATTGATGATATTTTCGAAGTTTATATTAACCACTGCCTTGCTCAATCACATGGCACCAGAAAGGTCCGGGGTGGCGCCGGAAGGATCCCATTATAAGAAGCATATGCGCAGTTAGATGAGAAATTATGCTGCAGAAAATACAATGAAACAAGATAAAGACTAGGCGTAAGACGTTATTATGGTACTTCAATTATCAAAGAATGAGATCAAACTCAGGACCTTTTTGGTCTTACTTTATACATATATATATATATATATATATATATATATATATATATATATATATATATATATATATATATATATATATATATATATATATATATATATATATATATATATATATATTTATTTATTCATATTACCATAAATATCAAGACGGTTGCGTGGCTCCGCAGAAACATAATGCTGATTGCATTACATCAAGGCAGCAATTATTACGATGTATGTTCTAGCCTGAGACGCTCTCGGATGAATAGCTGGCTAGTTTGGAAACCTGAATGGTCTGAATTTCTCTCGAGGAATATGGAAGGTGGTGATACCACTGTAAGCTTGCCAGAGGTCTTAACGCGTCACAAAGCGCCATGCGCTTTGCTTGCTCGTCATAAGGCGGGTGGCAGCTGAGTGCCTGTGGGATACACTGACGCACTGCATGGTTGGTGCAAATAATAACACGAGCATTTATAGATATATTATAGACGAGACCACGCTATTGTACTGCAGTTGCCGTGGATGTGTTTAATTTCGCTGTGTATACAAAGAGTGATTTGTTTCAGTAATTTATTTCGCCCGTTATAAATATGGAATAGCTGCTTAGGCATCATAGCGAATATTTTGGAGCTAGGGATTTTGGACGCAATTACTATCTGGCTCTTTGTCTCGGAAGAGATTCAGAAGTGTAAACGATTGATTAAATAATGAGTGCCTCAATGATTGATGTCACATGGAGGATGCGGAATCATAGGAGTGTCACATGCTGTGTTTAAAATAATCACTCAGAACATTTGACAAGCTCTATATAAAATATGAAAAGGAGCATACCGTCATACCGCATTGTACAAACCCTTTTACCCCAAGTCGGGATGCCCGTGCTTACAATGTCATGCATTATGTGCTGTATAGGGATTTACGTTGCATTCAACAGCATTTAGCTAATGTTGGCGATGAAAATGCAGCACATGTCTAATTGGCAAATATTTGTAGCCCTGACCGGTATATCTATTTTGAAATAATTGGTGGTAATGGATTGTTACTTGAGCGGTGATGACATGATCCAGGATTGTGAATAAACAAGAAGATTCAATGTTGGCACTCATTATATACGTTTTAACCTCACAGCATCTCTCAGCATGTACAATTTGATCTCACACCAAACATTCCGAAAGTACAGGAACCAAACCGTCAATTAACTACCATCAAATTATGACATTGACTATTTCTCAGGCAAACGCCGCATTTCACCAAATTTCTCAGCGGAACGACACACAAGCCCATTCAAAGGGATTGAACGACCACATCATATAATAACTTTTGTGCAACATGAAATGTCATTTGTACTTCGAACAAATGGAAAAAGAATATTATAATGATTTATCAATAAATGCCCTATCATTTCTGTGTGAACAAAATAAGTAATTAGCAAACTCTTCCGAAGTACTACTGTACTACCTTAGCCAGCTTCTATTTTCCGGCCGCAATTCTTTAAGATATTTATGACCTGAAAACACCACGTAAGCCACATGTAGGCCATAAAAAACCACTCAATACCTATTTAGGTGTTATTGGATTAGCATACAATTCTACATGTTTAGATACTTACAGAAGTGTACTGCTATTATCCGTCAAAGCTCCAGGTGCTTATACATTTAGAACTAGTTTGTATTAGATACAAAGCACTGCTATGATACATCGGATCATAAATACACAAAATACACACGTCCGCTAACGAGCAACATCAAGTATGGTTCTAGAGTATTTAGCGCAGCAGTAAATGCTTTGTATTGATGTCCATTTGGTCTTGTTCTGTCTCCCGTAAGCTTAGAGAAGTCGCTACACAAAAGACGAAGCATTTTTCTACCCCTCATTACGATTGTAATGTATCGGCGTTAACAACAGAGCGTTTCACGCATTAGATGACTGTGTTAGAAAATAGTGTGTGTGTGGGGGGGGGGGGGGTGAGACAATGTTATCTATAATGCAACAATAGCAAACAACACAAATACACATTGACAAGCTTAATCGATTTAAGTATTCCACCGACTGTCACAGAGACAAGTTAGTCAACTGCTTGTGTTACATCTGTTAATCCTGTTCAATTTACAATCTACTAGGCGTTGGTGAGATGTGACAAATATAACAGTTAGATAAAAAAAATTGGACAAACCATTGGTATCAACAATTTGACATGATGCTTAGTTAAGTAAATCGACACGGTCACAAGAGGCAGAACGTAAATTTGATGCGTGCACTACATGCGTATGTAGAACTTTGTTTGTTACATGGTTTGCTGAAGAACACTCCATGCACCTAATGGTGCAAGTTGGATTTTCAGGCAGTATTCTGTTTTCCGAGCAATGATGTGCGTTCAGTCTCGGGACGCGTCGTTTCACGTCAGTACCTCTTGCAGCTCAATCATTCTAAACCATATTGACTTTGGTCCCCGGAGGCATGTAGGTTCTCTGAATAAACGGCTGCATCATACCGAGCATATGACACATTGTCCGTTTACATCATAATAAGAGCTCCCTGTAGCGAATATCACCACTTTAATGTCCGAGGCATGTCAAAAAAAGGTAGCTGTTTAGCGATTTACGTCAATGTTGTCGTCACATAACGATCGTTCTGAAGTGCAAATGCAATTCATAATTCTGTACCACAAGAACGAAGAACGTAGAAGTAGATTCCGAGCACATAAATGGCATGATATGTGGGGCGGGGGTAAAATTAAAAGTTCTTAGATAAACAAATTTTCTACCT